>JADBJO010002447.1:277500-285786 GCA_016801955.1 Conus betulinus
AAGGGGGGGGGGGGGGGGGGGGGGGGGGGGGGGGGGGGGTCAAAAAATGGGGGGGGGGGGGGGGGGGGGGGGGGGGGGGGGGGGGGGGTGGTGGGGGGGGGGGGGGGGGGGGGGGGGGGGGGGGGGGAATAGAGAAGGGGGTGATGTGTGACGATATACAATGATTATGATTGATGCTTCTGACGGAATGCGTAGAGTATGATAAAACGTGAGAAGAAAAAAAACATATTTAAACGCAACGAAGAATGATGTTAACTGTATTAACAGGTACTGCAGAATGTACAGTTAGTGCCCACTCTGGTCATTAAATACAGTAACTCTATCCAGTGGACAGATTACAACAAAGAAAAATGATATGGTATTAACTGTAACAACAGGAGACCAGCCACCGTGGCGAAGGGTTAGCGTCGCGGACTCCTGGCTGGGAGGTCGTGGGGTTCGAATCCCATCAGAAGTCATGTGGGTTTTTCTGCCCCGACCGGCTCCTACCCAGAGTTGAGTTTGCTGCGGACTCAAGTGGGAAGACTGGGACCACACAGTCGAGTTTCATCCACTTAATGGATGCGTTTCTGAGAGTGTTGCTCAAATTTCCTGACCAACACTGCAGGTGTCTGTATCTCTCGGGCCTGGTTGACGCCGGGATATATTATGAAAGGAAGCGTAGAGTACAGCCCTGTCATGTAGTCTCAGACCGAAATGGAAATCCGTAGCATCATCATAATCATTCTCATTCTCATTCGATCAGCATAAAAAAAAAGTCTCAAATTCTGTGGCCCTTCATGCCCTGCTCTCATGGTGACCTGTTTCGATGTCCTCTCCGCGTTTGTGGCCTTGGTTTGGTTCCGTCGGGGTCACCGGTATCGGCGAGTCCATGGGGGCTGTCGTTGGACGGACGTGGTGGCGCCCTCCGGAGGGAGAGCTCACTCACGCCGGCTCCGCGACTAAGCAATTATTGTCGTCAGTAGGGGGCTTAGTAGGTGGTGTCCTGCGTATGTTAGATCAGAACAGGCGCCACTGAACACCACTGAAGTGACTCGGCAGCAGTGCAGTGTCTCCTCCGGTGGGTTGCCTCTTGACGACTTGACATTGACTGCTGCCTGTGGATTGCCGGTGCCGGGGCTGCGGCGGGCGGGGCCGACCGGGCCGTGGCTGTGGACAGGGTGTCGGAATGAGCGGTGTGGGTGCACTGCCTCTGAGGTGGCGCAGAGGTTGGGACAGCAAAAAAAAAAAAAACAAAAAAAACAAAAAAAAAAACCTGTAAACAACAGGGGAAAAAAAACAGCGAGAATAACATAAGAGCAAAACCAGATGAATGGCCTAAGGCCTACATGGAAAACAGCGGATACAGACAAAGAAGGAGGGGGGGGGGGGGGGGGGGGGAGATAAGGGAGAGGGTAACAAGTGTGACAGAAAAAGAAAACTAGCCCTGAATTTTTAGAAGGCGTGGATACAGTTTGTATGAAATAGCTCCACCCCCCCCCCCCCCCCAACCCCCATCCCCTACCGCATTCGCATAGAGCCATAGTGACACGGTTTGTTAGTTTGTTTGTTTGTTGTTTGTTTGTTTGTTTTGCCTGCAGTTGCTCCCCCAAGCAAGTTTGAGAGTCCTTACTTTGTAATGCGTTGCGACGACGCCTTATCGCCTCGAACAGGGGCTTTTTTGTTGTTTGTGTGTTTTTGTTTTTCTTTTTCCTTTTCAGTGTTACCTTTAGAAAAAATCCCAAGCACGAAAGAAATGCTTAGTATGTTGTAAATGTATTTAACCGCCAATATATTGTAAATGTATATTTGAGCACAGTACAGGCTTAGGGCTTGTTGTTGCCCATTTGTCCTGACAATTATGAAGGTATTGTGTTTACTTGTTTCTGAAATAAAATGTATTTTAAACTAACAGTGATAAAAACCAAATGGATCATGATCACATTTTACAGGTTTGACGAGAAAGCGCGTGCGGATTACTCAAGTATTCGTGTCAATATTGAAACCTCTGTTCGTGTTGCCACGTGCGAGGACACCCTTATTACCCGTATCGAGGTGCGCCGGCGCTGGAAGAATCTTGCAGATCCAGAAAGGGCATGACGCGACCAGAACGCACCCGCAGATCGTTCGAATGCAGTGTCACGGTCTCTTTGTTAGGGTTGAATCCTTGGGCGACGCATTTGAGCCGATGCAAGCCCGGGGTCACTTTGGTGGTGGTATTTAGAGTCTTGTTGCCCATCTTCAGGGTCATCCGCTCAACCAGATCTAAGGAGCAGAAGATGTGAATGTATGGAACCTTTGTTGTTGTTGTTCAAAAAGGCGCTATCCTACGGTTATAGTTACTTTACCGAGAAAACAGGTACTTATCCCATGAAAATAGTGGAAATAATTAGTCTGCGAAAACAGTCTTCCTGGTCAAGCAGCTAATTATCTTGGTATGAATAATGTTCCCGTGAAAAACAACAGTATTGAAGGAAACTAGCCACCACTCCCTCTGCCACTTCTTGAAAATGGATGTATTGCGAGAAAGGATGTTTTTCCTGATCAAACTGCTTACTATCTCAGGTAAACAGTCATTTTCCCACGATAATGGCTTCTTCCAGGAAAGCGGTTATTTTACCTCCGCTCTCTCTCTCTCTCTCTCTCTCTCTCTCTCTCTCTCTCTCTCTCTCTGTCTCCCACGCATACACGCACGCACACACACACACACACACACACACACACACACACACACACACACACACACACACACACACACAGATAGAGCTAGCATCTTACCTTCCGCCCCATTTTCCTCTCATTCTCCCTGCCTCTCTCCCCTTTCCTACTCACTGTTTTTTTTTTCTTATTGTGCTCACTTTCATTCCCCTTCCCTTTGTATTCTTTCTCATTCTCATTTCCCCTTCCCTTTGTATTCTTTCTCATTCTCATTTCCCCTTCCCTTTGTATTCTTTCTCATCTCATTTCCCCTTCCCTTTGTATTCTTTGTCATTTTCACTTTCCCTTCCCCTTTGTATTCTTTCTCATTCTCATTTCCCCTTCCCTTTGTATTCTTTCTCATTCTCATTTCCCCTTCCCTTTGTATTCTTTCTCATTCTCATTTCCCTTCCCTTTGTATTCTTTCTCATTCTCATTTCCCCTTCCCTTTGTATTCTTTTTGTCATTTTCACTTTCCCTTCCCTTTGTATTTCTTTCTCATTCTCATTTCCCCTTCCCTTTGTATTCTTTCTCATTCTCATTTCCCCTTCCCTTTGTATTCTTTCTCATTCTCATTTCCCCTTCCCTTTGTATTCTTTGTCATTTTCACTTTCCCTTCCCTTTGTATTCTTTCTCATTCTCATTTCCCTTCCCTTTGTATTCATTGTCATTCTTACTTCCCTTTCCCTTTGTACTCATTGTCATTTTCACTTTCCTTCCCTTTGTATTCTTTCTCATTCTCACTTTCCCTTCCCTTTGTATTCTTTCTCATTCTCACTTCCCCTTCCCTTTGTATTCTTTTCTCATTCTCACTTTCCCTTCCCTTTGTATTCTTTCTCATTCTCATTTCCCCTTCCCTTTGTATTCATTGTCATTCTTACTTCCCTTTCCCTTTGTACTCATTGTCATTTTCACTTTCCCTTCCCTTTGTATTCTTTCTTTCTCATTCTCATTTTTCCCTTCCCTTTGTATTCTTTGTCATTTTCATTTCCCCTTCCCTTTGTATTCTTTCTCATTCTCATTTCCCCTTCCCTTTGTATTCTTTCTCATTCTCATTTTCCCCTTCCCCTTTGTATTCTTTGTCATTTTCACTTTCCCTTCCTTTGTATTCTTTCTCATTCTCATTTCCCCTTCCCTTTGTATTCTTTCTCATTCTCATTTCCCCTTCCCTTTGTATTCTTTCTCATTCTCATTTCCCCTTCCCTTTGTATTCTTTCTCATTCTCATTTCCCCTTCCCTTTGTATTCATTGTCATTCTCACTTTCCTTTCCCTTTGTATTCATCGTCATTCTCACTTCCCTTTCCCTTTGTATTCATCGTCATTCTCACTTCCCTTTCCCTTTGTAGTCATTGTCATTCTCATTCCCCTTTCCCTTTGTACTCATTGTCATTTTCACTTTCCCTTCCCTTTGTACTCATTGTCATCATTTTTCACTTCCCTTTCCCTTTGTATTCATTCTCATTCTTACTTCCCTTTTCCCTTTGTATTCATTGTCATTCTCACTTCCCCTTCCCATTGTAGTCATTGTCATTCTCACTTCCCTTCTTCCTTTGTATTCATTGTCATTCTCACACTTTCCCTTCCCCTTTGTATTCACTGTCATTTTCATTTCCCCTTCTCTTTTACAGTCATCGTCATTCTCACACTACCCCTTCCCTTTAAAATCATCTTCACTCTTAAGCTGAATGCTATGGGGGGGGGGGGGGGGGGTGTTTGGTGCATTTTGCCTGCTGTTTTGTAACGTCTAAAGAAGACGCATTTCTCAAAAACTTACCTCTCGGTTCTGTATTAAATCTGCGTTGCTTTACATTATGTGTTATGAGTTTCTTTCAATTCTGTCTGTTTTCCAGTAATGCCGTGGTCTTCTTTATTTTTCATGAACGACACACAAAACATAAGCGGTGTGGAATGGCTCGGAGCGATCAGATATCGGGGTGAAATGAGAACGACCTCCTCCCGCACCCTTCTTCCACCTCCTCCCTCCTGTGCTATCAAGCTTATGGAGTCTGGAGACTGCTGGCGGGGGCTGTGGTGACTGCAAGCGGAGGATTAGGGGGACTCCTGAAGAGGCTTTGGTGACTCCTGAAGAGGCTTTGGTGACTGCTGAAGAGACGTTGGTGACTGCAGGCGGAGGATTTGGTGACTGCTGACAGAGGCTTTGGTGACTGCTGACAGAGGATTTGGTGACTGCTGACAGAGGCTTAGGTGACTGCTGGCGGAGGCTTTGGTGACTGCTGACAGAGGCTTAGGTGACTGCTGGCTCATGTTTTGGTGACTGATGAAGAGGCTTAGGTGACTGCTGGCTCATGTTTGGGTGACTGATGAAGAGGCTTAGGTGACTGCTGGCTGATGTTTGGGTGACTGCTGAAGAGGTTTGGGTGACTACTGGCGAAGGCTTTGGTGACTGCTGGCGGAGGTTTTGGTGACTGCTGACAGAGGCTTTGGTGACTGCTGAAGAGGGCTTTGGTGACTGCTGGCGGATGCTTGGGCTTTGGTGACTGCCGAAGAGGCTTGGGTGACTACTGGCGAAGGCTTTGGTGACTGCTTACAGAGCTTTTGGTGACTGCTTACAGAGCTTTTGGTGACTGCTGGAGGAGGCTTTGGTGACTGCTGGTGGAGGCTTGGGTGACTACTGAAAGAGGCTTTGGTGACTACTGGCGAAGGCTTTGGTGACTGCTTACAGAACTTTTGGTGACTGCTGACAGAGGCTTTGATGACTGCAGGAGGAGGCTTTGGTGATTGCTGAAGAGGCTTTGGTGGCTGCTGAAGAGGCTTTGGTGACTGCTGGAGGAGGCTTTGGTGACTGCTGTAGGAGGGCTTTGGTGACTGCTGGAGGAGGCTTGGGTGACTGCTGGAGGCGTTGGTGGTGACTACTGGAGGAGGCTTGGGTGACTGCTGACAGAGGCTTTGGTGACTGCTAGAGGAGGCTTTGGTGACTACTGGAGGAGGCTTGGGTGACTGCTGACAGAGGCTTTGGTGACTGCTAGAGAGGAGGCTTTGGTGACTACTGGAGGAGGCTTGGGTGACTGCTGACAGAGGCTTTGGTGACTGCTGGAGGAGGCTTTGGTGACTGCTGGAGGAGGCTTTGGTGACTGCTGGAGGAGGTTTGGGTGACTGCAGGAGGAGGCTTGGGCGACTGCTGGAGGAGGCTTTGGTGACTGCTGACAGAGGCTTTGGTGACTACTGGAAGAGTTTTGGTGACTACTGGAGGAGGCTTTAGTGACTGCTGGAGGAGGCTTTGGTGACTACTGGAGGAGGCTTTGGTGACTGCTGGAGGAGGCTTTGGTGACTACTGGAGGAGGCTTTGGTGACTGCTGGAGGAGGCTTTAGTGACTGCTGGGAGGAGGCTTTGGTGACTGCTGGGAGGAGGCTTGGGTGACTACTGGAGGAGGCTTGGGTGACTGCTGGAGGAGGCTTTAGTAACTGCTGGAGGAGGCTTTGGTGACTGCTGGAGGAGGCTTGGTGACTGCTGGAGGAGGCTTGGGTGACTGCTGACAGAGGCTTTGGTGACTGCTGAGGAGGCTTTGGTGACTGCTGGAGGAGGCTTTGGTGACTGCTGGAGGAGGCTTTGGTGACTGCTGGAGGAGGCTTTAGTGAGTGCTGGAGGAGGCTTTTGGTGACTGCTGGAGGAGGCTTTAGTGAGTGCTGGAGGAGGCTTTGGTGACTGCTGGAAGAGGCTTGGGCGACTGCTGGAGGAGGCTTTAGTGACTGCTGGAGGAGGCTTTGGTGACTGCAGGAGGAGGCTTTGGTGACTGCTGGAGGAGGCTTTGTAGACTGATGGAGGCTTTGGTGACTGCTGGAGGAGGCTTGGGTGATTGCTGAAGAGGCTTTGGTGACTGCTGGAGGAGGCTTGGGTGATTGCTGAAGAGGCTTGGGTGACTGCTGGAGGAGGCTTGGGTGATTGCTGAAGAGGCTTGGGTGACTGCTGGAGGAGGCTTGGGTGACTGCTGGCTGTGGTTCTGATGACTGTTGGCAGAGGCTTTGGTGACTGCTGGCGGAGGCTTTGATGACTGCTGGCAGAGGCTTTGGTGACTACTGTTGGAGCTTTAGTGACTGCTTGCGGAGGCGTGGGTGACTGGCAGAGGCTTTGGTGACTGCTGGCGGTGGTTCTGGTGACTGCTGGCAGAGGCTTTGGTGACTGCTGGCAGAGGCTTTGGTGACTGCTGGTGGAAGTTCCAATGTGTCACGATAGAATGCATTAATTTTCTGCCGTCTGTCGGGCATGTGTCTTACGTTCCATGTACAAAATGAAACGAAATCCTCTGCAGCGTAAATTTCATTCTGAATCACCTGCATCTTTTCCTGAAGATCTGCTATTAGGCCTAAGTTACACTGTGTGCCACGTCGAAGAAGTTAAGCGTGCAACTCGATGTTTTCTGTCTGGTAGGCAAGTGTCCGAAACAGATTTTGAGCCATTTTGTATTTGTTTTTTCTTATTGTACAACGTGGTCTAAATCAACAACAACAACAAAAATGTCCTGACATTGGCGTCAGGAGTTAATGATCTTAGCGCCGTTCACTGGTTTTTATGATGCCAAATCCAAGACACATAGTTTGCCAAGCTAGAACATATTTCAAAGACTAAAACAAATCACGTGAAAATAGTTTCAAAACCTATTTTGTGCTACAGAATGTCAGACAGGCAACACTTGCTACACGCTTAACACAGCATAAATATTCCCCCATTCTTAACGGGTGACGTAGGCTTCCGTAAGAAAAAAAATGAGCAAAGCAGATATCAAATTTGTTAATGATTGCTTTCTTTTTCAGAAGGTTTTGAAAATTGGCAGCATGCTAGCACTTACTTGGAACGATAACATCGATGTCGTCACTGGCCACCACTTTAGAGCCTTGGATTGTAGTTAACTGGCACACGTAGCGGCCATCATCAGCATCCTCCACTGACAATGCCAAACAATCCATCCACCACTCAGTACCACTCAGTAATCAACAACTTGTGCATAGGAGAGACTGACTGCCAAATTTCAGAGAGAGAAAGAGAGGGAGAGAGAGAGAGCGGGGAGGGAGACAGAGACAGAGACAGGCAGAGACAGGCAGACAGTCAGACAGACAGACAGAGACAGACACAGACAGACAGCGAGAGGGAGAGAGAGGGATGATATGACGTGAAAGGTGACAGCCACATTTGAAGGGGCTAGTTCATCACAAATATCGGATGGAATGCACAAGGTACAGAATGCAATACCATGTAAATCGCCAGTTTACACCCTAATAATGCATTCATCTTTTGAATGATTTGTTAAAAAAAAAAAAAATACAGCAATTTTTAACGATGTTTTCTTCCCTTGCTAACAAAAGTAGCACCATTCTGAGTTCTGATGGTTTATCATAATATTTAGTGGGGATGTAGTTAGCTTTCAGTTCTTGAAGCACAGGACTCATAAAATATGGATTTCATCTTCTTTGATCTGTCCACAAAAAAGCATATCTGACTTTCAATGCTATCACATCTATAACTTTGGCAGTGAACAGCAAAAACCAAACATTCCAAAGTCCAGGCTTTGTCACAATATTTAAAACAAAATTAGATGCTGCATTCAAAGGTTATATTCTACCAACTGATCAGTTTTAAATAATTTATACGAGGA
>JADBJO010002447.1:289177-313649 GCA_016801955.1 Conus betulinus
CCTGTGTATTGTACTGCTGCTCTTTCTCTTGTTAACTATCTGCTTGGTCTCAGGAAGGTTTTACTGTCTGGTGATGTACGAAATTTGGTACTCTAGAGACTAAGTTAGAAGGACAATATTCTCGAATCATGCAGATGGTGAATTCCCATGGGGACAGTTTGAAGAAGATCGAGAATAGGCAGATAGAGATGGAGAATGCTGTCTCTCGACTGGTGGCAGAAATGACAGAAAAACTAGCCAGACAGCGAAGCAGAATAGAGATGACATTGAGGACTTGAAGAACAAACAGGAAGAGCTCCGTGAGACAGTTGCGGGTCTACAAGATGAGCTTGACACGTTAGAACGTTTTTCAAGGCGCAACAACGTTAAGTTCTTTGGAATCCCTGAGTCTACAGATGGAAAGTCTGAATCATGTGCTGAAGCGGTGATGAACATTCTTCGCACGTACATACCGGATGTAGAGTGGTCTGACGACGTCATAGAACGCGCCCACAGACTGGGAAAACCACGCGGCGCTAGTGCCCAGCCACGCCCTGTGATTGCTAAGTTCCAAAGATGGGGGGACCTCATGCGCCTGATGACAAATCAGGAGGCTCGGGCTGATATGAAACATGATCAACTGACGGTAGCACAGGACTTGACCCGTAGGCAATCCGCACAGCTGAGACAGCTGAAAGGGGAGGGGAAGTTTGGATATTTCCACAAGGGAAAAATTGCATGTGAAGCCGCAACGTGAAGCCCCACCGAGGAGTGCAGCACAGAGCTCGAGGAACGCTACCACATTTGGGACATCTTCCATTTTTACTAGCGCAGTGGAGCGTCAGACAGTTGTTCCTCAAGAAGATATTCCCACCCCCCCCCCACCCCGTGTCACTTCCAGTTAACGATCCTTCTCTCAGTAAGGGGGATACCCCCATGATTCCTCCCCTTTCAAACCCAGTTAGGAGGCAATGAAGGGGATTCCCCTTGCGTCACTTCACCTGCCCATTTCTCACCATCCCCCTTTCGTTCACCCCCCCCCCCCTCTACTAGCGATGAAGGTGTCTCCGCCGGCGTTTCTGTCAAAGGACAGAAGGGAAAGGCGAGTGAGCGACAACCAAACTTACCTGATACGTGGGCTAAGAAGAATGCACGTGTTTCTCGCTCCTCCTCATCCCGTAATAAAAACAAATGAAGTTTAGGCCAAGGCCAGGGCTCACGTTCACGCAAACACAACACAAATACACATGCTAGTTCGCCAACAAGTAATAGTCACTGTAATAATGTAAATAAACACGATTTTCTTTCTTGTATTACTTGGAATGTTGATGGGCTTCAGGCAAAGTTGACAGACCCTGATTTCATAGATTATATTACGTCTTTTGATATTGTTTGCCTTGTTGAGACTTTTACTTTTCCTACTTTCGATTTTTCAGTATATTTTAGCGATTTTATTGTTGTCCATAGCCCAGGTATAAAACTGTCAAAGATGGGACGAAGATCCGGAGGGACGGTGCTATTAATAAAGAGATCGTGGGAGAGATTCGTTCATGCTATTGATACTGGGCTGGAAAATATTGTTTGTGTAAAACTATGTAGGACACTTTTTGATGCAGACAAGGATGTTTTGTTTATTGGCTTATACAACCATCCAATGAACAGTGATTATTATTAAAAAAAAAAAAGGAATTAAAAAATAACCTAGAAATGTTGGAACAGTTTATACTTGAGAAATATGAAAAAAGAGATGTTCATCTAGTTAACTGGTGATTTTAATGCTCGAATTGGAAACTGGAGTCTAGAAGCCAATGAAATCGATGTGATTCTTGCGGCTGATAGTAGTGAGTTCTATGTAAGGCGTTCTATGGATGATGTTGTAAATTGTTTTGGCAAGTTGCTGATTAATCTGTGTTCTATGTTTGAACTAACACCTTTGAATGGGCTATGTGATGGTGATATTAATGGTCAGTTTACTTTCTTATCGGAACGTGGAAACAGCGTCATTGATTACTTTTTGTGTTCTGTGGATTTGCTGCCTAGTGTTCAATGCTTTAACGTGCAGAAAAGGGGGAATCCCAGCATATGCCTGTTTTCTTATCTTTGAATGTGAGCATAGCAATGAAACTGACAAACAAAAGCAAGAGTCTTTCCAGAAATTTAAATGGGAAGCAAGCAAAGCCAACCAGTTTGTTGCTTATCTAAAATCGGAAAAGGCAGGTAGGATTCTTGCTGATTGTACAAATGACATTTCAACTAGTATAGACTCGGCTGTTGACAAATTCACGTGCTTGCTGTTAAACGCTGGGGAATGCATGCTGAAAATAGTTAGGCCTGCAGCCCGTGCACGGACAAGTAAACCATGGTTTGATAAGATTTGTTTATATAAGAAACGCATAGCTGGTAAAGCACTTGTGAGGTGCACACGCACCAAACGCCCCAGTGACCAGAGTGATTATGCTCGGAAAAGAACAGAGTATCAGGACACATTAAAAGATAAAAGGAAAGGATATCGAAAATCAATTTTGATATAGATTACTAAATAATAAAAAAATGAATCTAGTGTGTTTTGGTCGACAATACGAAATGTTAAAAGAAAAAAACCTGATCGGCCTTTTATCCATATGGACAGGTGGAAAGCACATTTTGAAGAGATTTTCTCCCCCGATTATAGTGTTGGTAGTAGTGCTAGAGATAATGAAATATTAGACGAAAATATTCAAGGAGAAGAAAAATATTCAAGGAGAGTCTGTTTATGTTTCCGATTTGGATGACGACGAAATACCGAAGAGGAAGTGCGTCGTGCAATAAAGCGATTAAAATGTAATAAAGCATCAGGTTTAGATGATATTTGTGGTGAATTTTTGAAGACGGCCGAATCTATTGTAACACCTTTTTTTAACAAAACTGTTTAATCAGATATATGAGCGTGGCTATTTTCCTCAAATGTGGACTAGATCAGTTATTGTGCCTTTGCTTAAAAAAGGAGATGCTTCTAACCCTGAAAATTATAGAGGCATCTCTCTATTGAGTGTTGTTAGCAAGGTATTTACATGTGTGTTGAACAAGAGACTGTATGCATGGGCTGAGAAGGAAAATAAAATAAGTGACGAGCAAGCTGGTTTCCGTAAACAATATTCAACTGTAGATCATATATTTACTCTTGTGTCAATGATCAAGTCCTATCTATATGGTTACAAAAGCAGAAATTTTTTATGTTGCCTTTATTGATTATCAAAAAGCCTTCGACACAGTTGATCGCGACATGCTTTGGAAAATACTTAAGAAAGTACAAGCTTCATCTAAAATGATTAATATGTTGAAAGGTATGTACAATTCTGTACAAAGCTGTGTTCGATGGGGCCCACATGTTTCAGAATTTTTTCGATTGCCCATCAGGGGTAAAGCAGGTTGTTTTTTGATGTCCCCTCTATTGTTTTCATTGCTAATATCTGAAGTGGCTGAAAACGTAACAAAATTTGGAAAACATGGATTTCAGTTCTTACCTGGCTTTCAAGAAATATTTCTTTTATTATTTGCTGATGATATCGTTTTTTGTTTTCTTCTACACCAAACGGTCTTCAAAACCAACTGAAAAATCTACAGAAAGCTTCGGATACCCTTAATCTAACAGTTAATCTAGATAAAACTAAAATTATCGTTTTTAGAAAAGGGGGTCACTTATCTAAAACAGAACACTGGTATTACAAAGGGAAGGAACTAGTGTGGGTTACAGTTATAAATCTTGGCTTCACACTTAGTACAAAATGGCTTTTGATACAGCACTAGATGACTATGTTAGACGAGCTAAGAAGAAAGTTACAGACATTTTTAGAACAATGTGGTGCTTAGGAAATATAGATATGTCTATATTTTTTTTAAACTTTTTGATTGCCAGGTAAACCAATGCTGTTATATGCTGCAGAGGTATGGGGACAAACAAAATTTCAGTCAATAGAATCAGTCCATTTGTTTGCATGTAAACGTTTATTAGGAGTAAGTCCAAAAAGTCCAAATACAATGATTTATGGTGAAACTGGCCGTTATCCTTTAAGTATTGACAGCACACTCAGATCTATAAAATACTGGTTTAAACTTCAAAATATGCCTAATGAGAGATTTCCAAAGCAGGCTTACTTTATGATTATGAACAAGATTCCCGAATTTTCACGTGGGCATATTAACTGCCATAACTGGTCGTATTCTGTTAAAAAGTGTTTTGATTTCTATGGTTTTCGGAAGTTTGGATAAATGGGGGCGTCGGAAATGAATTTTTGTTCATGAAGGAACTTAAGCAGCGAATGATGGACTGTTTTATGCAAGATTGGCATGCAAAACTCTTTGATAGTGATCGATTTGATACATATAGATCTTTTAAATCTATTTTTCAAACTGAAAAGTATCTTACATTTATAACAATTAGTAAATTTCGTTATGCATTGTCAAGATTTCGGTTAGGATTATGTGACTTAAATATTAACAACTGGTATAATGAGAAGTCTAAAAATTGTCCATTTTGCGGGAAATTAGAAAAACGAATTTCATTTCCTGTTTGAGTGTCCAAAATATGCATGTTTACGCGAAAAATATATACGAAGATACTGTCCATCATATTTAGATAAAAGATGTTTGATTCATTTGTTGCACTCGGAAAATGAATTGATTCTGAGAAGTTTAGTTTAGCCATGTACATTTTTTATGCTCTTAAAATTAGATGCGAAAATTAAATGCATGGTACTTTTCATTTTCTAATGAGTAAAACTACATGCATATTATGGGTTGATATTTCAATATGGTAGTTTTATTGTTTATGATTTTTTTATTAAGGTGCCTGCCTGCTGCGTACGTTCGTGATTCGTGTTCAGGATCTTAGGGTGGAGAATGCGAGCGTTTTACTGCCACAGTCTGTTACCCCTGACGAAGGCGATTAAAGCCGAAAATTTGGGATATTTTAATCTTGTTTGTTTGGATTTTTTATCTATTATTATTATTATCATCATCAGTGTTGGTAATGCGGTAGTAGTAGTAGTAGTAGTAGTAGTAGTAGTAGTAGTAGTAGTAGTAGTAGTAGTAGTAGTGTTGTTGTTGTTGTGTGTTGTTTTTGTTGTTGTTGTAGCGGTGGTGGGCAGTAGTAGTGTGGCAACAGCAGCAGCAGCAGCAGCAAAAGCAATAGAAGTAGTATAATCGTTATATTTGTAATTGTACTTATCATCATCATCATTACTCTCAGTATCGTCGGTGTTATCATCATCATCATTGTCAGTCATCAACATTGTCATCATCATCATCATCATCATCGTCGTCGTCGTCGTCGTCGTCGTCGTCGTCGCTATCAATGTCGTCATCATCATTCTCATTATCGTCAGTTTATATCAGCAGCAGCAGCAGCAGCAGCGGCGGCGGCGGCGGCGGCGGCAGCAGCAGCAGCAGCAGCATCAACATCATCATCACCGTCGACATCGTCCTCATCGTCATCATCATCATCATCATCATCATCATCACCGTCGTCTTCGTCATCGCCATCATCAGTTCCCTTGACTTCAACCAACCCTCCGACCAGGTCACCTGAACTCACCTTAGCTCCCCTGGAGGAGGAAGGGTCCTCCAGGAAGATCCACATGTTGCGCTTGAACTTGGTGAAGCTGGAGGGCGGGTTGTTGACGCTGTCCTCCTCCAGGTGGAAGGTGAAGTTGTCATCCAGGGCCGTCAGCGTCTTCTTGTTCTCCTTGAACTTGCAGTAGTGACCCCAGCAGCACGGCTCAATGTCCAGCTCAGTCAGTCCCCAGTACTCCAGCTCCTGCAGTTGATCAACACTGAGTAAACCTCATGTGATGAGTCGTACAGCGTTGAGGCCGTGTGTGATAACGTAAGCTGGTGGGTGAGAATGGTGAATGTGATTGTGTGCAATTCTTACAGGCAGTCAGCTCTGTGATGAATAAGTGTAACGAGTTAATACGCTGTGTTGAGATTGTTCCCGAGCATACAAACGTTGTGAGGGAAAATCCCTAGTGCAATTCTTAGAGGAAAATCCACACTGTGTGAAAGTAGTGCAATAGATGCACGGGTCACGTTGCGTCATGACTTGTGGGGAAGATTGTGGAGGTTACGTATTGTCTGGCTCTGTCAGTCGGAAAGGCTGTGCTAGTGTTGAATAAATGTTAATTTGTTTTTGTTCATTTCTCTGGTTGGTGTTGCTGTGTAGATGTGTCACGTACATAGTCTCTGGGCAAGCTTGTGACATCCTGACAGAACTATATTACAGTCAACTGCTAGTTCGTCTGTGGAGTCGACGAGGATCACTTCAGCCATCTTTCGGTTGAGACAAGTTGTGGACACACAGGTGGCTGATCAAGCTGATGCATGCATGGAATGTGCGGTGACAGCTTGGACATGGAATGTGTAAGACCTTCTTTTAATTGCTGGCGCAGGTTTTCCTTGCCTGTCCCCTTTGCTGTCAATTGACGCTGCGTGAAAATCGTGTGATGCGTGAAAGGGTCGTGTTGAGGCTGCGTGTGAGAGCACGAATGGCGCGGTAAGAATGGCTCAAGTCATTGTCTGGTTCTTCACCCAAAACACTTTTCTTGTATGCAATCAACGCCACCTGAACGACGTGCGTTGGGCGATTGAGTTGAGTGGAGAGTGTGTATGTGTGTGTGAATCTGTGTGTGTGTGTGTGTGTGTGTGTGTGTGTGTGTGTGTGTGTGTGTGTGTGTGTGTGTGAAGCTGTCAATTGTGGAGTGAGAATGGTGGATCTTACTATTTGGCTTTTCCAACTTTTTAGTTCCTGCAAGCAATTAACTCTGCGTGAACGTCGGTTATGGAGGGAAAGAATCGGCTGGAGATTATAATGCAGTTACCTGGCTGTCGGTTCCCATATTCCAGTTTCTGTAGTAATCAACACAGCTTGAAAGGGAAAGAGAGAGAAAGAGAGAGAGATGAGAGAGGAGAGAGAGAGAGAGAGAGAGAGGAGAGAGAGAGATGGGGACAGAGACAGAGACATAGAGACAGCACACACACACACACACACACACACACACACACACACACACACACACACACACACACACACACACACCTCACACACACACACACAACAGAGAGAGAGAGAGAGAGAGGACGAGAGAGAGAGAGAGAGAGACTGTGTCCTGCTTGAATACAGTATACTTATTTATGTGAGTAAATACTTTCAAAAGAAAAATAGAGGGCGCAGTGAATGCGATGATATCTGCAAACAACAGAGTTGGATATAAAAGCCTTAGGACAGGCAACCCCTTTGGAAATGAAATGTTCTTTGAGATTCTGATGCTCAGAACATATCAGAATAAAGCATAGTCCAAATTCTTGTACAGCTGGGCGAAACACGCACGACACATCCTCACACGTTTGTGAATATCTTAAGCGATGTGTTTCCATGCAGACACACCAACTCGATTCTCGTCAGAATTTTACGTAAAACAGAATTATTAGTTGTGTTTAGGCATTGTGGTAGCCATGCAGTTGTCTGAATGTGGAATGAAATGTAAATCAATTACTCGAGATTATGCTGCTTCCAAGTCTTGCAGATGACATTTAAATCTTTGTTTGAAGGCGTGTCGAAATTCGTTCGCATTTCCACACCATTGTTTCTCCCAAATGTATTCAAATCCATATCTGTATAATGTAAAACAAATGTGCGTCATCCAGTTATTTTCCATTCGTACACTGAAAGACATACAACGTTCTATATGTCGTGAGTGGAATACGATTTTCTAGCATTCTCGTAATCTTCAGCCAATGTTTAGGACAGTTTTTATGAGTTTGGATGTACAAATGATATTTACTTATTTTACAATGAACGAATGTGCTAGATGTCTTCATGCTAATGTGTGGCACTCGTTAAAATGTAAATATATGCGCCCTGTCAATGATAGTATTTGCTGTCAATGCCCAAACTCCCGAACCGCATGTTAACATTGGATGAATCTGGCATCAAACAGTTTAAAGTATAGTCTGGGGCAGTTTTCTCCCAAAAGATCGAAGGAATTTAGAATTCCGTTGACATTCCCTTTCGGCTTTAACAGACTTGGCATCTAGTGCACATGAAAATGTCAAACCAGTGGAAAATGTAACACCCAGATATTTCTAGATGTTATTTATTTCGATTTTGTTTACCGTATATAAACCATTTTCCTTTTGAAGCAATGTCCTCCTTTCATGAATATAGGGACGTTTGATTTCTTCAAGGTTTGCAAGTAAGATTTAGAAATTCTGCAGTGTCACTCAATATATTCAAATGGCACTGCAGACAAGTAATAGTATGAGAGAGAAAAATCACAATCGTCTGCAAAAAGCATTGTAGGACTTTGAATAAAATCAGGTGAAAATGTTATGTCATCCTGACCATGTTGCGTAAGATCTTTGGCCACTATGTCCATAATGAGGTGAGAAAACAAAAAACTAGACTGCAGTCATCACACATTTTTTTACTTCGAGGACATAAAAAATGGTTCAGTTACATAGGGAGAGAGAGAGAGAGAGAGGAGAGAGAGAGAGAGAGAGAGACTGACAGAGAGACAGACAGACAGCCAGCCAGACAGACAGACAGACAGAGGCAGAAAGCAGAAACAGACAGTGAGATGCATACAGGGGAGGTGTGTGGATGGGTGGTGCGGCGGTAATCACTCTTCATAATAATCTAGACATTCTCCGAGCAAAAGAGAAACTTTTCACTGTAATAAATTCTGATTTCTCTCCATCAGCTGACTCAGTGCCAAAGTCATGACCATGGTCATTCTGCAAGTGAAAATAGTTGGATTCGCCTCATGTAATGCTCTGAGCGAGTTGAATCGATGGCTGGGGGCGGACAGCGTGTGCTTTGGGGTGAGGGAACGGCAGATTCTCTGACTCTACAATGGTGTAAAATGTGGTCCGTGCCATACAAGCACATGCAACGTGGCTTGTACTTGTTTGAAGAGATCACAGGTTGTCCTTACAAAGTGCATACGAGCGTTGTGTGTTTGTTGTGGGGTTACGTATGTGGTGTTAGCAGTAATTGTCTTGGGAAATCATCACACAAGTATGGTGATCATAGGATAATATTTACAGTGAGTTGGGACAAAGTGTGAAAAAATCCATATTGCTAGAAGAATGTTAAATTTTGAGGGTTCCCCCCTTTTTCGTATTCCCAGTTTCTTATAGAACAGAGAGTACTTTACAATGGGAACGAAGAAATGCTCTCTGTCTGTGTGTCTGTCCGTGGTCAAAATGTGTTCCACTAGCTCCTGACAAAACTTCTGGGCCGATCTTTCTGAAAATTTGTAGGTGTGTTCATTATGGGTCACGGATGATGCCCGTTGTTTTATTTTTACCAGAATAGCCGTTACTAACAGCTATAACGGCCCCAAACGGTTTTTCTTCTTTATTGAATGTCTCAGAAAGTACTTTGCCGATTTATAAGCGTTTTGGATGATCTTGTGACAAATCGGAAACCTCTTTCCATATGTAAGTGATGCAATGCTGAAAATTGATTAAACAACCGTTAAAAAACCATTAAACTGGGAGTACGTTTATATGCTTTCCATCTTGTTTTTCTATTTTGATGATCACTACCTATTCAACTATGGACAGTAAGGATGTATTTAGCTTGTCTGTTGGGAAAAAAGAAATCATGGTAAAGTGCTATTGAGGTATTTGACGACCTTGAATTTCATCTCTGCAAATGTATAAAACTGGTTTTGTGCAGACTGGTTTCCTCTTATATATTTTGTATTAAAGTACACACACGCAAAACACAAAAAAAAAAAAAGTTTTTTTTTTACTCTCTGTGAGAAATGGCTTTTATATCTGTCATAGCACTATTACAAGACAGTTAGTTCTGACTTATTTTTCAATGGCTTGTTTATGGGATTGCTGTAGTTAATGAAGGTATATTTTATGTGCGGGTGTGTAAATTTTTTGAATCAACTTTTTGAAAGAAAAGACATGAGGTGGCTGCAGGTGCACAAAGGAAGTTGTATGATTTGTTTTGTCTTTTAAAGCTTTAAAATAATCCATCCTTTGGCAGAAATCTGCTGTTTGAAAACACATTTTCCACCCATCGAACAAATAAAGGAAAAAAAAAGAAGGTGATGAAAATAACTGATATTCTGGGGAAAGCACATGAAGAGAAAAATGTGGTTCGTTGAATTGTCTAAGCTTACAAAGTTGGGGGACAGAGCCTACACCCCCACCCACACATTTCTGAAGTTTTCGAATACCTCCATGCAGGATCTTTTGTCTGCCTCTTTCCCAACACCAACTTTCTTATTCTTTTATGCCTGACCATTTAAGACCTCGTTTTAAGTGGAAGCTTCCCTTTGTTGGATACTCTCATCAGCTGGGTTTAAAGAACTAGGGATTTAGCTCCCTTTGGTGAATGTGTACTATTTTTTAATGATTGTATTGATTACACTTGTGCACGCATGCACATGTTCTACACATGACCTAAATTTGTTCATGTGTTCACAGCTGTACTTAGCCTTTGGTGCTTACACATAAGTTACATACACTCGTACACTGATAAAAATGCCAAGACTCTCCCACATACTTTCATGCAAACGGTTGCATGTTTACATTCCTGCGCATCTTCTGAATGGCAGCTACCATTGGCAATTAACAGTGTCTGTTATAAGACTGTTTAGAGTAACAGTACTATCTACAATAGCATGTGGGAATAAAAGGTTGTTGAAGACAACATGTACCAGCAGTATGTGGGGTACATTGTATACAGTCATAAATGAAGAGACATGCAGCTTGTGAATCAGTTAAGCTACTCCGAAACGGGGAAAATCCAAACTGATTTTTGTGTGTGGTCTTTTCCAGAATGAATTATCTGGATCTGATGAAGAGGATCATGATTCTGAAATGGAAGAAGAACCCTCATCATTCAGAGGCTTCAAGGATAAAGGGTAAGTTCAGCACACCATAGCATGTGCTTTTAGAAACTTATGAATGAATGGCTTTTGAAAATCACCTTGGTGAAATGTTCAACTTAGCTGTGAATCGATGAAACGTGTCTGATGCCAACAGTGCATGTGACCATTCTGTAATGAAGTTTTTTCCAGCATGTGTTTTGATTCTGGTCAAAGCATTTTCCAGTTGGAGCGATGAATTTAGAAATGATTGTGTTGCTCATAGAGCACTTATCACTGGATCCACATCTGTTACGTCCATTTCATCACAATGTATTTTCTTTCCTGTAATTTTAAGATTAGTGCTTTATCATGAGTTCTGTTATTTGTAATCATTAATGTATGGCTAGATGTAATGCCATTAAGCATGTATAGATGTTATGCCATAAAGAGAAGCAAGGCAGTAAATTGTTAACGTCCTGTCGTCTTTGAATGCTTACGGGAATTTGGTGCACAAAAGTTAGGCCCACAAAGAATTGTAGCAATTTCTCAACTACAGAGCTGGACAAGAGAAGTTTTATGTTTTTAAGATTTCATTAAGGTTCCATTTCATATGTTTCAGTTGGAACTTCACTTTAACTCTTTCTTTCAGACAGAAGGCTGTATTTCATATCCGGTTGGAACTCAGTTTAAAGCTGTTTCAGACACAAGACTACATATCATATGCAGTAAGAATTTTCAGTTTAACTCTTTTTTTTATAGGACCAGTTTGTGTGTTTATTGTGCGTTGTACTTTTGGATTGACTTGCAATTTTTTTTTTTTTTTTTGTGATATATTTTATAGGAAGATACTGCAGCAGTTTGTTGAGAATGAAGCAGAACTGTCAGGGAGTGAGGCGGAGAGTGACGAAAACCTGGATCTTGAGGAGGAGGAGGATTATATGGAGGTGGAAGCCGGCGACCAGGATCATCTGAACGAGGACCAGTTGAGAGACCAAGTTGGCCGTGTACACATGTAAGAATTGTCGTTTTCATGTTTTATACCATGTCAGCTTCCTCAGCTTTTGCCATTCTGTCTTTTCAGCATTGTTGATTTCCATGAAATCCTTAGTTCCCTGCTTTCTTTCTTCTGTCTGTGTCTTGAATGTGTTTTTCTCTGTGTTCCTATAATGATTATCATTGATTTCTGTCCACCACTCTTTCCATGCTTTACTTTTTTCATTGTCTTTTTTACAGTTTGGTGTTGACGTTCTTTGCTTTACATGCCTTCCTTCTGTTCCGGTGTCTGTTTTGTATTCTTTGCCCTCACATGCTGCTTTTAAAACATTTGTGTTTACACCCTTTTTATATTTCAAAGAATTTTTTTTTCTGTATCTCTTGTTTTCAAATACATACCACTTGTTTGAGTGCATCTTTTACATTTGTAAATTCTTTAAGAATATCAAATGAAAAGGCTAAAAAACTACATACAAGCTCTTCTCCAAGTGGAGATGAAGCATTTGTTCAGACAGGTAATGTGTTGCAAAACAAACTGTTGTTAGTAACACTCCTTCTAGCATCTGATAACTGGGCAGAGAGGTTTATGTTTGTGGGCATCTATATCATGGTGAGTTTCTTGCTGTGGCATTGATGAAATGCAGCGAAAGAGAGATCGCTGTATCTATTCCACATATCTAGATGTTTTGTCACTTAAGATCTGCTTTCAGTATCCAGCCCTTGCTTCCATATGGGATGGATATATTACTAGTGAATTGTAGAGCTACAAAATATATTGTGTGTATGTTGTGTTCAGGAAACAAATGCTTGATGATGATGACCGTCAGCTGATGCGCTACAAGGAGATGTATCTGCCTGATGGTGATCTCTACAGCGAAGGAGGAGGACGACAGAGGCGATTCCACTGGAAGCTTTGGGTATTGTTATATACAGATGTATTTTTGTTTGTTTTTATTGTGAATGTGTGAATTGAATAAGTTTTTCACACCCTTTTTTTTTGAGAGGACTGGGAAAGGCTTGTACTGGGACTGAACACTTTGTTTCATTGACTTATTTTTTTTTCACTGTGAATTTTCCCAAGTACTCTTCAGATGTTATTGACTGTGATGCATGCTTTTCACCCTCTCGAATACTAATAGAGACATGAGTACAAACATGCATGCATATAATGCAGTCCCAGATACCATTTTCCCTTCTCTGCCTTCCTCTATAGACCACCCTCATTTCTGCCTACCTCTAGAGACCACTTTCCCTTTCTTACCTTCTCTAGATACTTCTTCGCCTTTTTACCTTCCCTATATATTTGCACAGGCAAAGAAAATGGTTTTTGCTCTTAAAATTTCAGCAAACGTGTGTGCCCATAAACTTTGGATATGTTATATCTGTACACCATTTGTAGAGGTTAGTCCAAGAACAGGTGCAGGTGCACTTATTTGCTGAGGACACATACCTCGGAGTGATACTGTTCACAGAACTGAAATAAATACTGTTTTGCCACGCAGGTGACGATGAGTCACAGAATGATCTGTTTGCCCATCCCTCTGATGAGGAAAAAGACGAGGGAGAGGACCCTGATGAGAAACAATGGAGGATGGATGCGCTACGAGCGTGAAAAGTCCTGGAGTCACAGCAGCAGGTTGGTGGTTCGTTTTGTTCGTGGCGCCATGCCCTGTCAGACTGACCCCGTAGTGGTTGCGGCAGAGACCTTTATCTTCCATGTTATGGTAAGATTTATGACATAGGAAGCACAAACGTTTTTTTTTTTTTTGCATTTGAAACCAGTGAGATCACAGGAGGAGATGTACAGTAGAAGTTCTCTGTTTGGGTAGAACCATGGGTTTTTCAAATCTCCTGAAGTTGATATCTAGGGTGTTTGTGTGCTTCAGACTGGAATGCCGTTATCAGTGTCCATAGATACATGGTCTGCAAGTATGTGACAGTCGAGCAGCGCTTACATTGAAACGGCTTGAAAGGAGGGTTCTGTAGTGAACAAAAGATTTTAGCACCAGAAAAGTGCCCACTTTCATTAGTTGTTATTTGATAGATAAAGTAGCCTTTTGTCTGAATGCTGGTAGAATCTGCAGGAGTTTATGCTGTAGGACCACGAACACATGTTTTTTTTTGTTGATTGTTTTGGTGTGGGATTCCAGGAAAATGTCACTGCAGATGGGGAGGAGAGAACAGGTCCAGGTTCATGAGTTTGGACAATTCTTCATGAAACGTCAAGGTGAAATGATTCTGTTGTTACAAAGTTACTTAGTGGTAGTAGGCTTTGTGTATGACTGTGTAGAAATTGGCGATTCTAATTAGCATGAACTAAATACTATATCATGAATGGTTTGACAACTGTTGAATAGATTTGGAGGCAGCAAGTATATCGATGTGTTCTAAAAATAAAGTTTCAGTTTATACTTGGATTTTTTTTTCTAGCACACAGAATTATGTCTCATGACAGGTTGTTCAGACAGCTTCTCTGTTACCTTTTTTTGGGACATTATTCGAATAAAGGAGAAAAAAAAATCACTGAAAGGGTAGCTTTGTTTATGCTGCTGGGATGTATGTAAATCTCTGTGTAACATTTTTTTTTTTACCAGTTTCAGACCCTGCCCATTGCCTTGCCTCAGCAGCCAACTTTGACCAACCCCAAGCTTGCAAGGAAGTCAATCAGTTGTGACAAATCTAGTCCCGGCAAAAGTTTTTAAAGCCTAAGGTATGGCATTCATGAATTAGCATGCGCATGTGCCGTGAAGACAGCCTGACACTGTCACACACTTCACAACGTCTCACACATATTCATGCGCATGGAAATATACTTACGCAAATGCATGCAACTTCAATATTGATGGAGCCTTCCTTATTGTTCTGTCATCCTATTCTTGTCTTTCTGTCCAGCGTATCACCCTGTTGCGGTGCAGTCTATTTGGGTTGAAATGTAAGAAAGGTTTAATGTATAGTTGATTGTTACTTGTCCTAGTATTTCTCAAACCTGCAGTGGCTCACCTCCAAGTAAGTGACAGATTGATAGTGGTGGGAGAGGGGTTGCAGGGGAGAGAAAAATCTTAGAATGCCAGCAAAAAGGGAGAGAACTCTCAACACCTGTGGATGTGTTTTCAGATTGAGATGGATTATTTTGTGTTTGTTCTTTCTCCATCTGCTGAAGATAGGAATTATTACTCTGTTCAGTTTCTTTTGTAAGTTAAAAGTTTAAAAGAAAAAAATCTCACCTTTTATCATATTTTTATCCGTAAATTTAGTATATTAAAATGACCACGACTGTTCTTTTTAAGATTTTTTTCAAAAATGGCTGGTAGAGAAACTAGACTTGATTTTCTTTAACATTCATACTGAATCTGACATATTTGAAATGTAGTTTCATCTTAGACAAATATCAAACTTAAAATAAAACAGATAGACGATATTTGTATGTTCTAAGACAGGGGAAAAAAGGGGGGGGAAAAAGAGATAGCTTGACCAGTATAATTGAATAATGATATGTCCACAGATCCCAAGCGAGGCTCTTTCCTTGCTCCGCAGCAAAGAGAAACTTGGCCCAGGATAGCCGAGATCACAAAAGCTGCTGGGCTGAATGTCAATGGTACGCGTGGGTCGCGAAGCTTGTTTCTTCAGTGTGAACTCCCTGATCAAAGGAGAGGAAGGCAGTAAAGAACAGGTAAGACTATAACATGTACACACAAAGAATTGCTTGCCCTTAGCTGCCAACCCTCCAGAATTTTTCAAGAATTTTCCTGAATTAGCAATTCATCCCCAAATCCTGATTAAGAGGAAAAGATCCAGATATAAGAATATAAGTTCTGTTCAAAAAAAAAAAAAATGAATGGGGGGCGTTGAGGGTCATTGTTGAACTGGGATGATAAAGTATTTCACAATGAAGCCCAGGATGTTGTTATCTAGATGTTGGCAATTAAATGTGTAGATGGACAGCAGAAGATTTTGCTTTTAAAAATCCTTCATTGTCATCTGAAACAACAAGGGAGTTAAAAATGCCATATAGTCAAAAGATATACAGCCCCCTCTGCAGCCCCACCCCCACCCCCACCCCCCACCCCCACCCACCCACCCACATCGTTCCCTGGTTCCCGAATTCTGACTCCAGAAGGTTGGCACCTATGGATGCCATTCAAAGGAGCATAAATATTTTATCTTATGTAAATAGATTTTGAAAATAGTCATCATAGAGATACAGCCCTGCAGCTGAACTAATATTGGTGAAGACATTGAATCAGTGGGCCAGGATTCTAGAGATCCAGGACAAAAAATGAAAGGGAAGGTATTGGAAACGATGAATGGTAGAACAAAAATAAGTGAATGATGTTAATTCATGTACAATCCTTGATAATATCCACAGTCATTCTGATCATTGCTAAATAGCATACAGTTCAGTATATGATTAAGAAGATAACGAAAATGAAAAGTAAAGCAGTTCGCAGTTCGTACCAGGCCTGGAATATAAGAGTGAAAGAAAAGAATTTTGATACAAACTTATTCTGAGAAGATGAAAATGTTTCCTGGGGACAACTTATTACAAATAAAAGAAAAATATACAATAATAATAGGTTTTTGAAAGATCTTAGGAAGATTTTGGACTGTCCGAGAGTCAATATATAGTTCTTTTTCATTCTCAGTTTTTACGACTTTGGTCTGATAACAACTTATCCTGACCATCTGGTTAATCTGCTTATCTTTCCATTTACCTTAACATCATATTGATACAGCCTTAAAAATGAAGGGATTTCCGACATTGCATCATTCATTGGTACCAACCTCATTGTCTGAAGAATGTGTTGCAGCTTCTTAACAACGCGGCCTGCCAAGGCTTCTGCTGTGAAAGAAGATTACACCTCACAAGCCTCCTGCCAAGAAGAAATGTGTTCAGCCTGCACCCAAGCCACAGACACAAAAAACAGCATTTTTTTAAACTCTGTAAACTCTCGGAGACAATGAAAATAAAATGCTGCTGACGTGTGTGTGTGTGTGTGTGTGTGTGTGTGTGTGTGTGTGTTGTGTGTAAATTAAAAGCTGAATAATATAATTTAACACTTAGGACCATGTACATGGTTCATTTGCTGTCTGTGAAATGTTCTTGTCAAACAGCTTTTTCAAAAAACATTTATTTGTGTAAAAGAAGATGGAGAGCACTTGATGATGTCACAGACAGACACATGCACGCATGCACACACGTATGGCATGCATGCAGGCACACACACACACACACACACACACACACACACACACACTTGTGGAAAAAGAAGTTGTGGTCAGTCATTTGAAGCATTTCTCATGATAGATGACTTTTATTTTGCTTCCTAAAGGCATTGCATTATTCAGTATGTGGCATCTTTGCATGATTCAGTAGAAAACTAATTAAAGGAAAAAGTGACAAAAACAATGACCAATATGATTTTTAGATGGCTTCAAACACAGTATGTAATGCTTTTAATAGAGTGATTCACCTTGAAAAAAAAATTATTTATGCACTGCCAGGTAAAATATTGCTGTACTTGAAATCAGTATAACCTTTCACTCACATGTCCATCCCTCCTCTCCTTCATACTCGGTGATATTGCCTTTGAACACAGTTTTCACCATCTGAAGGACTGATATGACTCATTCTCATAAAGAATAGATATCAGAATTGGAACCTGTTTGGGACCTGTTAGTCGCTTTGCATAAAAATTCTCACAACTCATTGACCCAGGCACTATCATTCTGTCAGTTGTTTTGAAACAGAGCCAGATATGTATGAAGCGAGCTTTCACTTGGTCACATAGAGCACGCTTTGTTTAAGCCAATACGAAGGTTCACGCAGTGGTAACTAAAATTAGGAAACATGCAGTAAGGCTTTTTCCGCTTTGCATAGTTGACATCAGCTTTGCATGGAAAATGGCAATAGATGAAAAATTATGTTGTATGAATAACAATTTTGTGTTGCCTCAGCACAATCGACCTGTTGCGGGGAAAAAAATCAGGGAGGACAATACCTGTCTTTCCATTACCTTTTCTCAGTGTACAGGTCAGACAAATAGATCTTGAGAGTTGATATTTGAGGAGCATTATGAGAATAACAATCAGATATTGACTGACTGCATTCCTGGTGCACCTTTTCACACCCATGTTTTGGCATTTACTTTCTTTGATTCAACTGTTAAGCTGACTGACTGAGCAAGAATTGGCTTGGGCATGCCCACCAGCAAGAATCTGTCTTATGAAACGGTGGGGGTCACTCTCACTGAACATGAGCTTAAACACAGATTATCTCCCTTCCAGATTTCCAACCTTTTGTCTATCGCAGTAGTCAGTAGGAAGTGAGCAAAGACTTTTTTTTTTCTGGTGTCTTTTTTTTTTTCTTTCCTTTTAAAAAAAAAAAGAATCTTGTTTAGAAGAATTATGAAACAACCATTCGACTTAGTAAATTTTTTTTTAATGATATATGGTTTGTATTATGTTTATTTGTAAAGTAGTAAGCAAAAATCTGCCCTGTAAGGCTTGTTTGAAAACTACATCATGCTACCCTACCAGCTGCCATAGCAAAAGCGTTTAGCATCGTGAATTCCTGGCTGGGAGGTTGTAGGTTCGATTCCCATCAGACCATTCATTTATGGATTTTTCTTCTCCGGCTGCTCCTACCCAGAATTGAGTTTGCTATGGGTTCAGTAGAGAAGACTGGGACCACACAGTCAAGTTTCATCCACTTAATGGATGTCTCTGAGAGTGTTGCTCAAGTTTCCTGACCAACCCTGCAGGTGTCTGTATCTCCTGGGCCTGGCTGATGCTGGGATACATCATGAAAGGAAGTGTGAAGCACAGCTTTGTCATGCAGTCTTGGACCAGAATGGAACTTTGTAGCATCATCTTCTTCATCCTCATCGATTAGCATTAAAGAAAAAAGTCTCAAATTCTGTGTCCCTTCGTGCTGCGCTCTCATGGTGACCTCAGTTTCGATAATCTGTCCACATCCATGCCTTTGGTGTGGTTCTGTCAGGTTCACCAGTATCGACAAATTAATGGCGCCTGTCATTAGATGGACGTGGGTGGCGGCCTCTGGAAGGAGAGCTCACTCATGCTGCTTCCGCGACTAAACCATTATTGTTGTCATTAGGGGGGCTTTGTAGGTGGTATCCAATGGATGGTGGATCAGAACAGGCACGCCACTGAAGTGACTCGGCTGCAGTGCAGTGTCTCCTTCAGAGGGTTGCTTCTAATGACTTGACATTGACAGCTCCCAGTGGATTGCCATTACCGGGACTGTGGCAGGCTGGGTCAGGCTGTGATTGTGGGATGCAGGATGCAAGGATGGATGCAGATGCAATGCTAAGATGAGACAAAGAAAAAAATGAGAAAACTATTTCATGCCATTGAGAGGCTCCTGATAATTCAGGCACATCCAAACATCTCAAAGTTCACTTTTTTTTTGTTGTAAATTGAATCATTTTGTCACCTTCCCAGCATTGGCAATTTTTGAAAGTTAATGAATGAAAAGCTTATTTCCAACATTAGTTTTCATGCTAATAACAGGAAGACTGTGAACATTGCTGAAAAGTGTGAAGGGAGTCTGGGTACATGTATGGTTTTTTTTGTTTGTTTTTTACTCGTGTCTGGTGGTGAAAATGCGTTGATGCTCATACAACATGCGGTTGTTGAAAAGTGTCCCATGTCGTACTGTGTTTTGTTTACATTGTTTCAGGATGGGGTGGCAAGAGGAGAAGGGTGGGGAGGACGGTGGGAAAAGGAGAGAGAAAGAGAGAGAGAGCCTGGTATGAGAGGGAATGAGTGGTATAAAATAGTTCTGGAAGACTGTCAATGTATCATTGGTATGTATTCCTGTGAAGAAGTACGCTTGATTTCTGACGGAAGTTGTTGACTTTGAGGAAAATAGTTGTTTATCATGGTTTGGATCAATATTTATGATTTACTGGGCTTTGATCCTTTGTCAGTGTTTGTGTGTGTATTGCTCATCATGGTTTGGATCAATATTTATGATATACTGGCTATGATCCTTTGTCAGTGTTTGTGTGTATTGTTACAAGTGATCAGAATGCATGTGTGAGTTATAGTGTAAATATGTGTTGTGAAACACTTTCTACAATACCCTTTTGTGTTGCGTAACATTCTGGCAGTTCTTCATGCATGTGTTTGGCATCTTAGCTACGCATTGAAATAATGTTTACAAAGAAAGGAAAAAAGAACAGTAACAACAAAAACCATGTGGTATGATGTCACATATCTCTACACATGCACACGCACTGCTGGATCCTGTCTGTAGTTTGCATGGCAACCACTTGTTCTCCTGAATCTAAGACCATTTAGTCTGAAGCCTTTATTTGCTGTGACAGTCAGTGGCTTTATTTCATATTTTCTCTATTTTGTGTTTGCCAATTCATTCTGTTGATGAACTGGATCAAGGTGAGCCTTCTGGCCTGAAATTTGCAAGTCAGGAGTGAGAAAGTCTTTTCTTTCTCTTTTATGTAATCAATTTCAACAATGTTATCTGAATATCAAAAACACTATAGTATTTCACCATGATGTTACATGATTGGATTTAAAACATTGATTTATTGATCCTTTAAAATGCTAAAATCAATCATCAAACATCCATGAGGTACCACATTTGGTTTTATTTGGATTCTATTCAGAGGCCAGAATATCTTTGGGTTGATTGGCATGCACACAAACTACATATCTGTGTTTATGGTTAGAAAAAAAAGAAAATCACTGACATGTAACAAATCTCAAACTGCTGTACATAATTGTGAATATTCTACTACTTGCCATGTTATGACAAGATTGATTGATTTTCTGCAATTTCACTCTGTACATAGTTTGTAATTGAGAAGAACTTGTAAACCTTTCAAGCTGTCAGTTATATGTTTGGTACAGATTTTGTTCAACAAAGAAATTTATGCTGTTTAATAAAGTTTATAAACCTGGAAAAATCAGTAGATCTGTGGTTTTCAGTGCATGTTTGAACGTGATATGTTTGTATGGAAGTTGGCTAGTGGGGAAGAAAACCAATGGTACCAATTGGACAGTGGCCTGAAATACAAAGGTCATGCATACGAGTTCCTCCCTGCATTTTGATAGAAGATGCTGAAAGGAACATTAAAACACTCCTTAGAATCAGAGGCTTTACCACTAGAGATAATGGGCCAAAATTGTGTTTTGGGAAAAAGCTAGGGAAAACCCACCCTGGGGCATAAGTTTGAGAGATGTTATTGGCTTCCACACATCTACATGTCAGTTCCTCGTCATGAAAATGTTCTTGTAAATATTCTGTAGATGGTTTCTGTAATTACCAGCCTTTAATCGCTGACATTGGTTCCTTTCATTTAGTGTGGGTAAAACTTTCAGCTCAGGAAGCTGAACTTGGGAGCAAGGCCATATTGTCACACACTTTCTGAGGGTTGGCAACATACAAAATTTATCCAGGCTTTTGTACTGAATGGAAAGTTTGAAAATGGCCTCTACCCCCCATCTCCCTCCTCCTTCCACCCATGGTTGCAGTTAATCTATTGAATCGGAGGTAGTGCCTCTTTAAAAAATCCACACATAGACCCTAAATTTATCGTTTTTTTTTCCCCCCAGCATGTAATTCCCGACCTGTTTCCAAGTTCAAGTGTAGGAAGTGTACAGTGGTGTGTATGGATCCACCTGTCATTACAGAAACTGAGAAACGTTTGTTTCAGCATATCATTTAGTTTACACTTTCAGATCTACACACACATTCAATCAGTAGTAGATACCGACCTTGCAAACACCCTGTATGATTTGATGAAAATGAACTTGTTTTCCGAGTTACTTTTTCAGACACACGCACACAGATAACAAATGAACAACGAAAACTTGCCCTGCGTCCAATATCTGCGAGCAAGATAATGAATGCTGTCACCCCTGCACAGCTGCCAAACATGGTCTGGGCGGTAGCTTATGTTAAGGTTGTTACCGGCCATCACGATTCTACATTATGACTAAATTAACTGATGCTTGCAAGAGATCAAATCACCGTCGTAAGGCCACACTGTGCATCCAATATTGTGCAATGTGACTGTAGATTCATTGATTCATGCAAGATAAGAGGTTCTCCAAGTCTGAACTTGAAGACAGGAGGCCATACAGATTTGAGGATGAAGCTGATCCTTTCAGGTGCCACGTGCCGTATTCCATTCCAGCTGAAACTTGTGTGTGTGTGTGTGTTCCCATGTAGTTTGCTACCCAGGCTGGCCTTTATAGGACTGCCTTCTGGATTCCCTTGGCGATCTCTTCTTGCTTCAACTCTTGTATATCCACCTTTTTCACAGCTTTCCCTTTTTGTTTTTTGATCACCACTGCATTTCTGTTGATCCCATCCTCTATCTGTTGGTTTGTGTGTGTCCCTTATCTTGAGGTGAATCACTCACGTAAAGCATTTGTATAAGACACAAGATATTCACAATGCAATTTCATATTTGTGTGCAACAACACAACATTTTTCTATTCAAATACCTCATCATAGTCTATATACACACAAGACTGTTGAATACAGCATACATATGACCAACAGACAACACATGCTCTGCAAAACTTCAACGCCCATCTTACACTGAATTGGATGAAGATAAGTGATTGCTCGTTCATTTTCGTTGTACTGAGTGTTGTGTACCACGGCCGAAGAAGACCTAAGATGTCAAAACGCATTGTGTTTTGTCTTGTGATTCGTTTGTCAACAAGTGGACAGACTAGGGCCTTGTATGCTTTTTCTTTGACAACAGGTGTGTTGATTTTAAGACTGCCAGAAAAAGCCAAGAACTTTGTTGGCCGTTAAGCATATAGCATCAATGTGCTTGTCCCAACTTAACTGATGATAAATTGTAACTCCAAGATATTTCATGGGGCGACGGTCTGTAAAGTGTGGCCATATAGTTGGTATTCCCACTTCTCATACTTTCTACTTCTGATGACTGGAAGAGTTGTGAATTTCCCTGGGTGAAAGTCCATGTCCCAGCTGCTTTCCCAATGGCAAGCCTGTTGAGTCGTCTTGCAGCTGATCATGGTCACATTGGCAATTGACACCTTGCATACTGCAGTGTCATGATTGTGCAAAAAGTCTGGCCAGTGCTGTCAGGTTTCCTAGGAGGGTTAAACATGGGCCTAGTACAGAACATTGTGGAACATCTGATCTTACACTGGCATAGGAGGAGTGGGCTCCATCCACAACCACTGCCTTGCCTTCTGTATCGCAGGAAGCTCCCAATCCACCTGTTAATTTGTCCTTGGATGCCGTACTGGAGAGTTTGTGGTGGAGAAGGCTATGATTTACCTTATCAAATGCATTTGCAAAATCTATGACAAGGATGTCGGTCTGCTTTCCTCTCTCCACATTCTCAATAAGTTCATCTATGAATTCCAGGAGATGGGTTTCACACAATTTTCCTTTCCTGAAGCCATGCTGCTTGTCGCAGAGAATGTTGTTGACTCCAGATGGTTCATGACTGTGGCGACTATGATGTGTTCAAGCGGCTTGCAGCAAATACAGGTCAAGGACACTGGCTGATAATTGGCAGGATTGTAATGTTCTCCTTTCTTAAGAATAGGAATAACTAGGGTGTCCTTCCAGTCTGCTGGTACTACTCCAGTGATGATGGAGGACTGGTAGATGGTTGTTAATATAGGCGCTACTTTGTCAGCTAATTCTTTCAAGACCTTTGGGCTAATTTTGTCCAGGCCATCTGCTTTGTGAGGGTTCAGATTCTGTAGGAGCTTGTGAACACCTCTGTTATGTGGATGTCCTTCAGTGTGGGATAGTTTCCACCCTCAGTCCTGTCTTCTGTTGAAATTCCTCATTGGTATATTCATGTCCGCTGCCGAAGAAACTGACTGGAAATGGTTGTTTAGCAGTTTTGCCTTTACTAGTGGATCTGATATCAAGCGATCATTCTTCTTGAGTAGTGTGACAATAGTGCTGGATGACCTCTGGTACTTGATATAGCTCTAGAAGTGTTTGTTCTTAATAGGCTGCTCTGTGTCTTCTCCTGTAAAAGTGCTGTGGAGGTAGTTCCAATAAGCCTGCCTCAGCTTCCGTTAGGTTTCCCTCTTCAGTTTCCTTGTCTTACTTTTCAGTTCCCTGTGCCATGCTTTTTCATCTTCTTGTAGACTGTCTCTACATCTGATGAGCTTCAGCAGGTCTGAGGTGATCCAAAGTTTCTTTCTTGGCCTTAAGTTGGAAAGTCTTGTGTGGAATGTGCCTTTTGATGAACTGTTGTAGTGTGGTCTTGAATAAAGTCCATAGCTCTTCAGTGGTGGCAGTGTTTCTTGACTTGTTCTATGTTTTCTTTTTTAATTCCCTTATGTTCTCTTTTATGCTCGCCAATCTTCTCTGCTGTTCTGGGAATTTTCTCGGCATTGCTGTGTGGTTTCTGACTTTTGATGTTAATTTCATGGAACACGATGTGATGGTCAGAATGTCCAGCATAGTCTGTGTGTGTGGGTATATGGTCAGACAGACAGTTGGTAACAATAACGGCCAATGTATTGCCACCTCGGGTTGGTTTCATGGCACATTTGCTAGAGGCCAAGGTCTTTTTTTAATATGTCCACAAAGTGATTTGTGAGGCCAGAAGATATGCTGGTTTTGGTGTGGA
>JADBJO010002448.1:0-32500 GCA_016801955.1 Conus betulinus
CCCCCCCCCAACTACCTCTCCTGTACGCACACTACAACAAACGTAGCTGAGAAAGGAACGAAAGAATAAATTCTATGGTCTTACCACAGTGGTGAAGCAACACATGGCACACATCAAATGAAACATCGCTTTTTTTTTTTTTATAGAAGGCAGCTGAATTGTCAGGGTTGAAAAAACTGAAGTCTTTTGACAGAAACAACGCACGGGGCATGCATGTTCTTATACCGGGGAGCCGTAAACAAGGTTAATTTGGTAGACAGGATATGAAAACAAAACCGAGCTTAACGACCCCTGCCTCTGATTCAGCTCCCCCCCACCCCCACCCCCCCCCCCCCCCCCCCCCCCCCCCCCCCTCCTCCTCACCTCCGCCTTCTGTAATCCATGTGATCTTTGATGCAAACAAGATAAAGCCCAGGAGATCAGAAAGAAAAGCTGGTCTAATTATGCAGTTTTTCCAGCGCACCGTAAATCGCCGTGCCAGCTACTCTTTTAATTTAAGCAAATGCAACAGCCACCTCCGCCCTCTTTTTTTTTTCTTCTTCTTAACTGCTCCTAAGCACCACACGCACACTCGTGCACATGCTACACGCACGCGCAAAACACTCTCTCTCTCTCTCTCTCTCTCTCTTTGCATTGCTGCATTGAATTCCAGCGAACGATTCCCATGCAGTGTACATGCCAGCCACAAACAGTTCCTGCAGATGTCTGTTTTTGTTCTGTTACAGCGGCCAGTGCAGGCAGCGGGCCTAAGGAATACAAAGAAGACCAGCGCCGAGTGCCGACAGTGGCACTTTTCAGGCTTTTTCACTGCTTCTCTTGTGCACGGAATGGCAGTCTGAAAAGGGCTGAGCCGAACAGTACAGAGTGAGGTACTCTGGGGAGTGGAAATAACCTGCAGATAAACAAAACAATGACAACGACTAGGAGCAGTATCGGTGAAACGAATGTGGACAGCATAAATTAGTCAGAATGCCGACTGCCAACCCACAAGACACTTGCACATGCATACACACTTGTGTGTAATTGCGAATTCACGCAAATATGTACACGTGCGCGTTTACTATGTGTGCAAACACAAAACACACGCACACTAAGAGACATTTACACGAATTCCTTGGCTTATTGTCACTGAGGTGCATACACCTCTCACAGATCTGCACTCGTTATCTGATCTAACGCCCCTCCCTCTGCCCACACACAAAACGCTCATGCGTGCCCATACACTTCGATCGGATTGTCCCCACTGTAAACGTGTTTGTTAACAACGGTGCACACAACGCCTGCCCAGGGAAGCAATCCTTAAAGGTCGAAAACTCAGAAAGGCATCCTTCGGTGTTTCTCTCTGTTTACAGATTGTCGGGTGTATGTTAGAGAACTGTGGATTGACTGACCGTACGCCGGCTTTTTGGAGCTACAGTACCTCCTTCTGACTCCTCCCGTACAGACAAAGCACAGCTGGTTTGATGCATTTCTCTCACGTAAACAACCCCCCCCCCCCACCCACCACCATAGGTTTTAAAGCGGGTGTAGTTCACGATTCAAACCAACAGAACATGTGAGGGGGGGGGGGGGGGGGGGGGGGGGTTGTAACGGGGACCTGTGTAACACTACCAACACCACCAGAGCCATACGTCCGCTATTTAAGCTGGGCAGCGATAATGACAATTTTTGTGTTGAATGTCCGACTGCTAACACGGTGCATTAATTAATACTGAGCTAAGCAGGCACCAAACGGTGGCCTCACCAATGGTGGCAGACAGGTCTACGTCCACACACTCTCGAAATCGCATGGACACATTCAAATGCAGATAAACCCATTCGATGAAATCACACATGCACGAATATCCACAGAAACCGCTGATAAGCCGATTTAGCTGCATCTTGTTCGGGAGATGACAAGATATGAGACGGACGGGGTAGGAGGTGACTGGGGCAGATGGTGGTGGTGGTGGTGGGGAGGGGGGGGGGTCTGTGAGGGGCTGGGTGGTAAGGTGTAAACCTTCAAGGCAACACAGACTCGTCACCTAGCTGGCGCCGGCGAGATGGCGCGGGACTGACCCTTCATCAAACCTTCAACCCCCATCATCCACCGGGCGGCACAAGCAGGGAGTTTAGTCTGAGAATCGTCAAGATCCCTGCTAACACTCTCGCCTGTTAACATGGGGCTGTTATCACTCTTCCCGTCTTCCTAAGCCGCCTAAAACGGGAGAGGAGAGATGGGGAAAGGGGCTGTGTTGAGCAGCGAAAAACGATTGGGAGGGAGAGAGAGAGAGAGAGAGAGGTGGAGGAGGAAGGAATACAAAAAGAAGAGCGGGGAGCCTGCAGGTAATGAATGAAGGCGTCAACGCCACGTGCCACGTTCTGTGTGTTTATATATCAGGCAAAACTTATCCTAAAAATATATTCTGTATGAAAGATGATTCGTTTTCTGTTTGTTTTTTTTCACAATCATATCAAATTCTTTGTGAGTCATACCACACCTACTAGTTAAAACGAACGGGGCTATTTGGGGAAGCCCTCCAAATAGTCAAACGAATTACACATGTTCCGGTCGTGTTCGGAACTCGTGTCATTCTAGAACTGTTCGCCGTTTTTCGTTATTTCAACTTCCTGTTCGGTCCCGTGCATTCACTGTGTTTGCAGGTTCGGAACACAGAGGGATGGCGCAGGGATGGGGAACCCAACATTAAAAAAAGAAAACGCGCTTCATGTGTACCTGCCGCTCTGTGCTAATGGTGTCAGTGTAGAGTCAAAGTTGAGCTCACTTTTCTCTCGGAATGATCACCTTTTGTTCTCTGTGTCAGCAGCGGTGGATTTGAGACCTTACACCTGAATGTTACCAAGCAGACAATGTGACGAAGAACAAGGACGTTACACTCTGCTTTGCTGGGATTCTCCATCGTCCATATCGCAAAAAAATAAATCGCGCTCAATTTCCGTCAACTAAGGACAACCCTGTTCATCACATCAACTGACGTGAAACTTTGATACCATTGTCGGTTTGTTGTTCGTGACAGGCAGTCTCCCCACTCGCCACGAATCATTTCATCAGACAGTATTCCACCCAAATGACCCGAAACAAATGAATCAAAACGTAAGATGTAGCATCAGTCTGCATACCATGAAATCTATCTTTTGGATCACTTATCGGCAAGTCGTAAGTGTTCCGACTGAATACAACTGAAATCCATTATGACAACAAGGTGCTTTCTGTGTCTGATCCTTAACAGATGTTGTGGTGGCCACAAGACTCCAGCTACAGTCTTCCAGTTATAAACCCATTGTGCTACAAACTACTGCACCGAAACGGCTGGTGCAACCAGATAAGAATTGTCCACGAAGAAGAATTATCCAGCTATTGACCAACAGGCGGAGAGAGAAAATGGGGGGAAAGGGGAAGGAAAGCGTGGGGTCGAGGGGAGGGACAGGACGTGGGAAGGTGGTGAAGGTGGGGCGGGCTTTAAAGTACAAAGGGCCGTGCTGACTAAACTGTTTCTGTATCGTGATCATCATTGTTGGTTTAAGCAACATCAAACATCTCTCTCTCTCTCTCTCTCTCTCTCACACACACACACACACACACACACACACACGCACGCACACACGCACACACACAGAGATCAACTTGTGTGTGATGCAGCCAATCAGGGAGATCACATCAAGGCTTTACCCTCCCTTAAATGGCAATAAGAAAGCTACTCCACGCCTTAGAGGAAGGGACATGGGGATGGAGGAGAGGGTGGGGAGAAACAGCTGCACACCCTTCACGCAATAACTACCACCACTACGGATTTTCAACCACACACACACACACACACACACACACACAGCCCTTCAGGAGAACTAGGAGGGCAAGGCACACCCGCTAAGAAGCGGAATGGGCACTGCTATCTGTTGGTCCTACTCCACTCTCTCCACATGGGCTCCGAGCCAAGGAGCAGGTCCGACAAAACCAAACGCAGCCCTGTGGGGGTGGCTCCCTGTCCTACTCCACTCTCTCCACATGGGCTCCGGGCCAAGGCGCAGGTCCGACAAACCAATGCAGCCCTGTGGGGGCGGCTCCCTGTCCTACTCCATTCTCTCCACATGGTCTCTGGGCCAAGAAGCAGGTCTGACAGACCAATGCAGCCCTGTGGGGGTGGCTCCCTAGAGTCAGCCTGGGGAAGGCAGTTTCCATCACAACTTCACAAGTTGTGTGAATGCCATGAGGAGGTGACGAGGGGTATTCTCTCCCCATCCCCCACCCCTCCACACACGCCGTAAATCTCCCGCACTGACATCCCAACACTGTTTTTGTGGTCAAAGGCTGGCGTAAACTCATTAAACGAACGAACACAGTTCTCCTGTCTCTTAGAAACGCCCACACACCACAGACGTTGACCCCTCCTCCCCTCCCCCTCCCCCAGCTCACACACACCCACCCCCGCTCACTTCTCAACACACAGACGCGCGCGCTCGCCGAAAACAAACAAGGCCCGAGTTCATGGCACTGACCGGCATGTTGAAATAATGGAACTGGGAAACCCATTACCCGTGAAACCCGCCACTGGAGAATGTTCACACACCTGCTCTCGATCTTTTCCATCAATCATCACCCGGCAGGTTTTCTTTCTACTGTGATGGCATCTACACGGCTCTCAAAAAGGAGAGAGAGAGAGAGAGAGGAGAGAGAGAGAGAGAGAGAGTTAAGGCTTTTTCAGAACCAATTCATCAATGTCATCAGGGGGATGAAATTTAACCTTTATGAACTTCCGCTGGACCCTCATCAAAGTGCAACTCCGTCCAGTACCCTCCCAATAATAATTTTCCATTACTGAACACTTGATTTTCATTTCTCCTCGATATTCTAATACACGAATAAACAAGCGCGCGCGCGCGCGCGTACACACACACACACACACACACACACACACACACACACACACACATAGATGAGAGAGAGAGAGCAGTGTGTTGTCGGAATCGGCCTTAGGTTGCACGGATGTTTTTTTGTTTTTGTTTTGTTTTTCTAACAGGGTTTCAGTAACGAAGAGTCTTGGCGCGCCCAGCTTGTTAGCCAAACAGACGACGACCTCGCCAGCCAAATCGGCTCGGTCAGTAAGTGGAGGAAACGCCTGGCGCCATCCTTGACTAGGCACTGGGGAAAAAGGGAAGACATGGCACCATCCGCAGTCTACACCATTCCGGCGTCAGTCCTGGATACAAGTGGGGTGACGGAGATGGGGGAGGAGGATGTGGAGGTAGTTTCTCCACTGCCCCTTCTCCCAAGACCACCACCACCAAATCTTAATCCTCCTCAAAGAGTGCATGGGGGGGGGGGGGGGGGGGGGATGTCAAGTTAATGTAGATAATGTGGGATTATGCTCTTGCACCGACACATCACACCGCACCCACCTCTGCACAAGTGTACTTGACTGGCTGAACCAGTAACATTCTGTGTGCTACCCCACCCTCCCCTCAACCTCCCGCCCACCTCTCCGCAACCCTCTCTCGGTACTGTTGGCTGATCTCTTACAAACAAAACAAATGGACACCTCGCTCCACCCTCCTCTACCGTCGCCATTTCTAAAGTGATTCGCCTTGAGCATGGAAAGACAGGCAAGCACTCAATGTACTGCGCAGATTCATTTCACTTGACCAGGAATGAGAGAGAGAGAGAGAGAGACAGAGAGAGAGAGAGGATCTGAACTTGCTTAGGTCAAACGAGCTGTACACAACTGCGAATTCGTTCAAAAGAGAACGAAGATTTCACATTCTCAACATTTTGCGCTGAAACACGCTCTCCGATGCACATCTATAATTGCTGAACCAACAAATTGTCACAAATCTGTAAAGTATGAACACTACGCTTTGCTACGTCCCCCAAATATTTTAACATCTTTATGCTGAAACAAGTATGGCATCATTAGTTCGATTGGGTTTAATTAATTTCAAGAAATGTCTATCTCATAGAGAGTAATGGCAGGGACAAACAAACGTTATGTTCATTTTCAACATGATCACAAAATGGACATTCTTTCGATATCTGAATACCTGTCGTTCACGTTCAGCCGACACGAACCACGCCTAACGCCGCATGATGTCTGAATTTGGCGATAATGATAGAGCTGATGCTTTCTCCGTCGCTAGAAATGAATTGCATGTATGACAAGTCACAGAGCGACAGCTTGAATGCAATCTGACGTTCCTGTCTTTCCAGAAGCAGTCGATAACTGGTCGCTCAAGAGTTGCATTGTTTTCCGTTTCCAGCGCCACCATTCTCCCACAGTCAAAAGTACATACACATTCATACAGCGTATTATAGGTAAAGCCAAGTTGTGCAAGTGTTTTTGCCGTCACGTGGGGACAATTCTTTTGGACCATTTCATATGCTTCTTTGGGAAATCTTGATATCACGTTTTGCAGACGTAAACAGCACATTAAGGGACTAAGAGTGCTGTCCACATACAGAGAGGACCTCGGCTGTTTGGCCATAGATGATGGCGTTGGGAGTCTTCAGACTGACATTTAGCATACGTTTACAAACAAAAGTAAGACTCTATTCTTTCACCCCCATACAAACCCTGCAATTCAGATGCATACAGCCGCATGTTTCACCTGAGCGTGGAATGATTCGAAAAAGATAGACACTTCCTTAATATCCAGAGGCCACACTGTCTTTATAATGGCTGCAATTTTCCTTTGAGCACGTCCGAACAGCATTTTTCTACAGTCGTGTTGATGGGACACTTTGGTAGTGACAACGAGTCCAAGCTTCACAGCAATTGACTATAGACATTTCCTGGCCTTTACAATTCCCCCTTTCGTTTTTTCGATAGATGGCCACCGTTTAGAAATGACCCCCCCCCCCCCCCCCCTTTTTTTTTTTTCCTCCTCAGACACTGTCAAAACAACTCTTTATAAAACCCGTGCTGATTCTGTTGTCTGCCAGGAGATGGTCAAACAATGTCATTTGCAGAAAGAAGGAAGATCTCCCAGCGACTGGGAGAAACTGAAAACCCAGCCATTCCACTTCTGTTCATGACATCAGCGACCTCAGTGATCAGTAAAGAAAAGATCGGTGGTGCCATAAAGCAGAATTAACACAAGATGACCAAAGAATTCTGTGAGAGAGAGAGAGAGAGAGAGAGAGAGAGAGAGAGAGAGAGAGAGAGAGAGAGAGGGGGGGGGTAAGGGGAAAGTGAGCACAAGATTAGGCTTAATTTACTCCTCTTTGCAACAAAAGTGAAGAAAAGGGAGGTGTAAAAACAGTTTTGAAAGCGAAACAAGCTAAGTAATGATGAAAACGAAAAAAAAAAAAAATAAAAACAATAAACCATCTATAACAAATCAACAAAACACACACACATTGCGTGGGGAGAGAATGAGATGAGGAACACACACACACACACACACACACACACACACACACACACACACACACACACGTACAGAGAGAGAGAGAGAGAGAGAGAGAGAGCGCCAACAACAGCTCTCTTATTACCCCCAAACTAATTAAAAATAGCCCGCCCCACACTTGTCAAGTTTCACTCGACCTTGAGAGCGGCTGACAGGGCAATTAATTGGAAGCCACACCATCAAGTTGCCGCCTCTGGAAATGGAGCGTACCGTCAAAGGTCAGGGAATCGGCCAGAGAACAAGCATCCCTCACGTTGGGCCCCAGCGCAAAAAAAAAAAAAAAAAAAAAAAAAGAGTCTTCACCGTCAGAGGACGAACAACTCGCTCAACAGAAAAAGGGGAATGGTGACGGGGTAGTGGCAAAAAGGGGGTAGGGGGTAGAGCAAGAAGGGGAGGGAGCGACTTTATCTTTAGACCCAGGTAGCCCCTGGTGGTTGCGGTCAATGTAGATAGTCTGGGTCACTGCCTTCTCACAATGAGTCTGTTAGTTCTGGCACACAGCTCACTTACAGGACCAGGACGGGAGGGGGAGAAAACAGTGCGAGGCAGTGATGGAGGAGAGGGAGTAACTTTCCTACCTAGAAGCCGAGATGTTGCAGGGTGGTAGAAGTAGTGTTCATGTGGTGATGAGAGAGAGAGAGAGAGAGAGAGAGAGAGAGAGAGAGAGAGAGAGAATGAACACTGACACGAATGAGTAACTAAGAAGCAATACATTTTCATGAAATAAACAACTGCCTAGCTATACAAACATTGACATTTTATTATTTTCCCACGTCTTACCAAAAAAAAACAAAAAAAAAAAAAAAAAAAAAAAAAAAGAATGGGAAGTAAGTTTTCCGTGTGCACAGACTTACTACTTCCCTTGGCTGACAATTTTGTTTCACTCATGAACTGAGTCAAGGGCGAATCTCGGGTCCTTTCGGCCTTGACCGAGGCCGGCGCCTGCCCAAACGCCCGTCTCATTTCAGATGTAAAGGTCAACTGGAGACGTGGAGGACACGGCAGACTACACACACTGGATGAAACTTGTGTATTGTTACAGCCCAGCCGATGCCATAGGGCCTTTTCAGCTATCATTACACACTGTTGCGAACAAAGCAAAATGACCGTAAGATCAGCATTTAAAACATCTTGCTAAGTCTTGTATCTTGACATCTTTTGCACATATTGTAGGCTATAAAAGCTGTAAAACAGCACTGAACAATGCTTTCCATCAGCATATCATGCGCACGAGACGAAGGATTTTTTTTGTGTGTGTTTTTTTTTTAAAAGAAGAAAACAGCTCCCCAAAACATCCATAAAGGCTTTCTGCTCCGGGCTGTTTTGCTAGTTTGTTATTCTGTTTCACTTACATTTTGTTCAACACTTCCCTGCTTTTTATTACTTTCTAGAATGTCGTGTAATCTAGAGCATCTTAACTGATAGACGGTCTGTGAGGTGGTGGTGGTGGGGAGGGGAGGGGGTGGAGTGGGGAGGAGCAGAGGCGTCTAAAAGATGAAATGACGGTGACAGTGGATATGTCTGGCCTGGTGCACAGCCACATTAATTTTGCATACGGCAGAAAAGAGTTTTAGAAACTAACGAAACATGACTGATTGAAAAAAAAATTAAATGCTTTCATCAACAAAAACGAACACAGCGTCAGCATTCGAATACCTCCCCCCCCCCCCCCCCTTCCCTCCACGCACACACTCTCTCTCCACCATCCTTGCCACGAGCACTTTTCGAGAAAAGGGAGAGCAATGCGGTCGGTCAATGAAAACGACTGGCTTTGCTAGTGAATGAGGAAATCTGGAATGGCACACACAGGCACCTTCATGCGAACATTCTATTTGCTTATCAACTGAACTTACCAAATTGAGCAAGTTCCAGAGGTAAGATTTTTAATTTTAATTGTTGATACTTTTTGTTGTTTTGCGTTCTATTTCAAGTAGTTTAACTTGCGTAAAAGTGGTTACCTCTAAACAACAACGACAAACCAAATAGAAGCAAGTACTGTGTGTGTGTGTGTGTGTGTGTGTGTGTGTGTGTGTGTGTGTGTGTGTGTGTGTGTGTGTGTGATCATCACATCTGGAATATGCCTCAGTATAGGAACAGAAATAAAGTGACACAGCAATTTATCAGCAAGTGTTGGCGAGTAAACACAGGTTCAGTACTGACACCCACCTCAGGTTGATACCTATGGCTGATGATGATAATCCTCCCAGTGAGGAGAAGGTTCTGTGACCTACACTACCAGGCCTACTTCCATGAGCACAACATGTCGATCCGCAGCGAAAACGCCATTTTTCAGGCTGTCTACTTTACGTTTGAACCTACAGTCTTCAAAATACTCGGTGATCTCGACAACCAAGCTAATCGGAAAAGTAAAGGGGCGGTAACAGATCCTCTAACCTGCAGATCCAACAGTCTACAAAGGGTCGATAGGTCCAATAGTCGATAGATCATAAGTGTGACCATCAAAATCAAAGCCTATGTTGGTCTATGTACATCTACAGGTAATCCAAGCCTCACTAGGTCCGTGTGACCTGTGAGTGAAGACTTTGGCCAGACAATCCAAGAGACGACCCTTCAAGGTCACAGTGACTAAGACGAAGAGTCTTCAGTCGAGGCTTGAGGGTAACACTGCACCTTAAAATGATTCTCGCACATGCGTGTCGGCCTGCTATATGGCCCAATCGGGTTCAGCCCTCAAACTAGCCCCTTTCATAGAACCGAAACATCAGTTGCGATCCAGTCAGGCTCTTTGTGACCTTTGGCTTCGATTTTAACTAGAACGCAATCTATATAGACCTACCTCTACTTCGGGGTAAATTCCGTAATAGCGAGGTTATTCATCAAGCACCCCCCCCCCCCCCCCCCCCCTCCCTCCTTATCCCCTCTGCAAACGCATCTGTTTCGTAGCTGTCCAAGAAGTTGAGAGATCTAGGCCATCTTTTGCATGGTGCCTTTCCACGCCATCCGCTCATCACAGTTAAGCGTGAGGATGGAGAACCATCCAACTCTGTTCACGTGACCACAGACTAAAGGATGGATCATCTCAGCATAGCGAATCTGTACGTCAGAACTTTCGTATCTTTGTGCACTAACTCGTCTCTCTCCATCTCTCTCTCTCTCTCTCTCTCTCTCTCTCTCGCAGACAATGTTTCTATGTAACGGTGATATAGCAAATCATATAAAGATGCAACACAAGCATATTCAGATTCAAAAGTCCCCTTGCATGTTTGTACACACACACACACACACACACACACACACACACACCCATCATCATCATCATCATCATCATCATCATCATCATCATCATCATCATCATCATCACCCCCGTACAGTCCCCTGTTTGGACACGCAACATCCCCCGTCCACTGTCTCCACTTTCTTTTCAAATGAATGTTATGGTCTACCACTGGAAGAGATGTTTCCACTGAAGACAAACCACAGACAGACAAACAGTAAAGCGAAGACACTGTAATGTGCCTCCTGGGAATCAAGTGTCACGCGGGCACTCTGCAGTCTTCCGGCTTGCTTCCACAGCCACTAATACTACAACACCGCGGCCCTGCGGATTTTACTCCTGTCTGGCCACAGACGGCTCTCTCGGTGTCATGTCCCCACAGAACTGGGGTCATCTTTTCTGCACACTACTAAGGAAAAGAATGCGACAACAAAAGAGTAAAAAAAAAACCCAACCAACCAACCAAACAAACAAAAACACATTTCCACACAAAATCTTGCAGCCAGACATCTGTCTAAACTGCATAGTCAACAGGTGCTGCAAATGGGGTTGTGCGTTTGTCTCACACACACACACACACACACACACACACACACACACACACACACACACACACCACAAGACAAGCATATGCACGTGCACGCAAATATCATCCAAATATGTAATGTGTACGAGTTCCAGTCAAACCTCTACTCTCCTCGACAGATGGTCAACGTGGAATTTTTGTTATGAGGGAGAAAAAATAAACACAAAAAATCTCTTAAAAAAAAAAAAAAAAAAAAAAAAAAAGAAAAGGACGAAAAAAAGAAGAAAAAAAAAAAGGCTCCTTACATCTCACCCACGGTCGACTGGACAGAATGCAGGCTGCAATCTAAATTGCATACCATGCCCACACAAAAAATGTACACCAAAAGTGATCACTACCCCCCTCAACCCCGCCACCGCAGAGAGGCATGAGACTGAGAGACCTCATTCCCCCCCACCCTCCCCCCCCACCAACATACCCACTCCATAGAGGGAGGTAGAGATTTGGGAGGAGACGGGAGTGTGAGAGGGGGAGGAGGGGAGGGAGAGAGAGAGGGGGGGGGGAGGAACAGGAGGGGGGCCGGGGGGGAGGAACAGGAATTCAGGAAATGCTGGCAGAGCCTCATATGTGTGGTGGGTTTTAAAAGGCCTAGCCTGTGTGTCGTGTGGCAGTGATATACGTAATAAAAATGGCTCGATTTTCATTTTCAGGAGTTCGTGTGACGGGGACATTCTATTCTCGACCACGGACCCGACCTCGCGCCGCCCTCTCCCGTTCTTTACCTCCTCGCTTTACGTCATATTCTTATTCATTCTGCATGTCTGTTGAGATTTGTGGTATTGGGATGGTTATGGTCGGGTGTGTCCGCGCTCCTGCATGCCATTGCGGGCGCCGCCCCCCCCCAATATACTTCTTCTTTCCTACTCGACATCCAAATACACAGATGTGTGATGTGCTGACACGTTGCGCGCAAACCAACGCGGCGTAAGAACCCCCGCCTTAGTTGTCCGGCTTCCCTCTCGACTGTGTGTCTTAACAATGACCCGTACTTGCAATACCCCTTTGGGCCACACCCCCACGTCGTCACTAAGTTTTTATTTTTATGGGTCTTTGTATAACTTAAATCGTATGCCTTCTAGCATCCCCCCAACCTTTTTCAAGTCACAGTAGCGTGTCCCGGTGCGAGACGACTCGTGTGTTTGTAGGTCTCTACACATTTTTTTTTCTCCCTTGTATTTTCTTTTTCTATGGCTTGTTTTTATAAAAATGTCTTTTTCGCCTGTCGTTGATCCATCCTCCATGCATCGGTGACCGACACCGCCACCGCGACGACCCCCTCTCCCACTTTCAAGCTCCGTCGATTTTGCCGGATCATCTCACAGGGCTTGGAGCCTCACATTGTGTGCCTTCTTCACAGGTTGCGAGATGGACGGCGACGAAACCACAAGCACACTGTGATCGCTTGCAGCCGGGAAGCGCGCTAATTCTCTTTTTAAATATAGATCCCCTTGCTCTAGCGCAGGGCAGACATGGCTCAACCGTCGAACGCGCCGCAAAACCTCAGCAAGTGTCTTTTGCAGATCCCTTCCGCTTTCCCTTTAAAAAAAGCCAGCATAGTGACGCTACAAACTGCGCCGGCGCCGCATTGTGACACACACACCCACACCACACACACCCCTTGGGGCAAAATGTAATTGATACACAGAGAGAGACCGAGAGAGGAGAGTTTGAGACACAGGTCAAATAAACAGCAGTACAGGCTATATTCACCGGGGCAAGATGACCCGGTCTGCCCCCACCCCCTCCGAGGCCAGTGAGCGTTTCACAACATTACTGTCAATGTATGACCTGGATGTCCTGGACCTAATTCAGTTCAACATAAAACGGGCCACGGACAGGCTATCATGCAGACACAAGGTCAAATTTCAGCGTCCCCGCTCTTATCCCCCACCACCAACCCCCTTCTCTCTCTCTCTTCTCTAACTCGGGGCACGTGCCCACTGGCCATGCAGCTGTTGAAGCGGTTGCTTTCACGCCAGGGCGACTCCCGCCGGGGCCGCCCACCACAGCATCCCTCCCCCCCGACACCTACCCTCCCCTTTTGACGCGGTCGTTTTTTCCCCGGGCCAACAGATCCGACAAGTTCATCCTTATTCGAGAAGAGACAGCAAGCTTTCCTCGTTCCCACCCCCACACCCCACATGCGCCACCCCCCCCCCGACCCCAACCCCCCGCCGCGATCCCGATCACCAACACACACCCAAACACCACCCACCTTATCAAATGCCGTTCCCTGGCCCTGCCAACCACACCCCCCCCCTATTTCCGCCACCCCCCACACAACCCCCCACCAACCCCACCCCGCCACCCAAACCACCTCGCCACAGAAACGACCCACAACCCCCGCAGTGGCCGAGGTGATCAAAAGACTCTGCTGGGGCGCTACAGTGCCCCGGAAACACCCCCCATCCTAATAACTCTGTTTTCCGTCTATGCCATTCTGAGAGGTTTGTCTACTCCCTGTGATCCAATACAAGTGCATTTTTGACCGTAGGTGGGGTGCGTCACACGTTGTACTCGATAGCCAGCTCAGCTGACGTCTCGAGCGGTTTACATAACGGCTGAGGGCACAAGACAGGAAAACACAGACATTCGACACTTGCATTCGGCACCGACACCGCTACACGCACTCACACCACCCCCCATCAGAGAGGACACAGAGAGAGAGAGACCGCTACTCCTGCAACTCACATTCTTTTTTATGAGAGGATCGAAGAGGAGATCGTATTTAGTGGATTTAGAAGAGAGGAATGAGAAGATTTTGAGAGTTTTGGATGAGGCAGCAGACGACCCCGACCGACGGAGAGAGAGAGGAATCGACTGGATCTCCAAGTCCCGTGACAAAGGCAGAAAGCATAATGGAAAACCGTGGGCAAAAAATGTTAACGGAAACAAAGGTGACCATCAGGATCATCGTTTGAAACGGTTACTTCCAGACCGCTCGACACCCCGGGGTAGAGTGGGGTAGAAACCTGGGACGTAGGGTGGAAACGCACGTGTAATATATGAGCAGGCATCAGATCGGTCGTCTAGGGTGATGATGCTGCCTCAGAAGATGTGATGTCTTTCGCGATTTAGTCTCTAAGCGAAATGGTTCCTAACCCCCACGAATTGTATGAAGACAACTCTCTACTGTCTGTAGCCTCCCGTAAAAAAACAAACAGGAAGAAGGTCAAACAATCTTTAAAGCGTGTTGCCTCGGCCACTAGTCCAACTGTCTACGGTCCCAAACAAAAATGCCGTTGGAAAGGTTAGATGGGGTCGCCCCGTCATCCTCTTGACCTTTACAGTCCTTTAGCATCGGGACTTCTCTGACGTTTTCACAACACACGAAGAATGGCTCAATCGGTTTCGGCGTAACGACCCGATCCGCCTAGTAACCAAACGTTATTATGAGTAGTCCATGCGTTGAAAGGGCATTGTCTTTTTTTGTTCTCCTCCAATGTAGTGTGCGTTTGCTACTGTGCCGTGTGTTGAGGCACAGGTGTGATGTGTGGTGTGTGATGTGATGTGGGGATATGTGTGTGGCGTTTCGAAGTGTGTAGCTGTGTTGTGTGGTGTGTGTTGTCGTGGTGGCTGTGTCACCCCGGGCGTGTTGCTGGTTAGTTTTGACCCCTAATCAGTTGGACTCTTTCGGCAACCATCTCTGCTTGCCTCATGAAGATGTTTGACCACCTACAAATTCACAAGCCACTGAAAATTTACACTGTTGCATTAAGCCTAGTGTAGAAACATTTACGTGTCGAAATCTCACAGGGTCCATCCAGGGCCATCGTCTCCACATGGTACACACACAACACATTCCGTGACTGACAAAAAAAAAAACACAAAAAACAACAACAAACAACAACAAAGTTAAAAACCGAAAGCCATGCCAAAAATGAAGCAGAAGGGTTTCAAGCCTGAGAATCGGCTGGGCGTCTGAAAAAGCTTAGTCGTTTGACAGAAACAAAGCCGAGGGAACACGTTCTTGTTTCTTAGAGCAAACAAACGAGGGTCTAATTGGCCGACACTGGGAAACCAGAGAAAGAACCACAACAAAAGCCTGGTGTGCCGCCTTGATTCCGCTCTTCGACTGTTTGTAATCCATTTGATCATATCGATGCAAACAATATAAAGCATTAAGAGATAAGAACAATAAATCTATTAGGTAGTTTTTTTTTAGGTTTTTTCCACGGACATAATACATTCATCCGGGATGGTCAGCGTTCTTGGTAACCAAGCTTTAAAGAATGGACGACAGACCTCATCGTCTGCCGATTGTTTTCATTCGTCTTCTGCTTCCAGGCTGATGAGTTTTTGTGTGTTGATAGTTTTTTATCGCGTGGTTCTTCAGGCCTCGGTACCCCCCCACTCTCGTGCTGCTTTCACTTACCCCCCCCACCCTTTCCACCCCCCTTGCTTCGTTTCAACGCTTACCGTTGACCCTGCAGTGCGATTTAAACGGGAGCCCGCGCACACACACAACACATTGCAGCAGCCACACCACACAACAACAACTCTCTCCATTTGTTTCCCCTTTCTCGTTTCGGCTTATTCTTTTGTGGCCCTGGCTTCTGCCATTAAAACCTTTCTGACTTCTAAAACGATTACTTAACCCTTCCGTGTTCATGCCACTACAAAAGTTCAGGCCTGATGTAGTTTTTTTGTTCTGTAACAGCTCTCGGCCAGTTGCAGCCAATTGCGACCACCCGGCCACGCTAAAATCAGCTTTCAACCCCCATTCCCCCCAATTAGCCAAAAAAGGTAAATAACAAAAACACGCCAAGGCCGAAGTGCCGACAGTGGCCAATTTTCAGGCTTTTAATGACTCCTTTGTGCACGTGTTTACAATTACCTATTGACCGGGAGGGCCTGATAGTATTCTGATTGAACCGCAAGGATCTGACGCCGAGAGTGGACTGTGACGTGCGATGGGGGGTTCACTGCTTTATCGCGTGGTGGAGTCAATGAGCATGGCAAGCAACAGAAATACAACATCAAAGAAGAAGAGAGAGGAAGAGGAAGATTATGGGCCCTGAAAAGAAAGAAGGGTTGGTATAAAAAAAAAAAAAAAGAATGTGTCGTGGCAGAAATATAGCAGAGGAATGTTGTGAGTGCTTATAGCCCAGAACACAACACACACACACACACACCACAAACACACACACACACACACAACACCAACACACACACTTCTAGCATGAATAAAATAAATGCATATGAACCCGTATGTTGGCAGACACGCTGGCCAGTAGAGACTGACGTTAGGCAATGGAATGGAATTATTCTCATCGAGATGATATGTCAACACTCGCAGAATCTACTGCGCTCATCTGAGCATTTGTAAATATTCTCGGACGCTACCTCCGTATTCAAACACCACACACACACACACACACACAAACACACCACACACACACACACACAGCTAATGCGCGCGCTCACACACGCATGCAAAACTGGATCGGTTTTGATCCTATCGTATACGTGACTTGTGGATAACAACACACAGAAGCCAGGGATAACCTACGGTGTCTGAATGGGGTAGCGGTAGGTAAAGACCCATAAACCCAGAAACGTATACACATGCGCGCGCTCACCTGCACATACACAAACTGGATCGTCTTATTCCTATCGTACACGTGCTTTATGTTTGCAACCAGCATACAGTTTAAAAAAGCAACAAACGGTGTAGAAGCAACAAACGGTGTGTGTGTGTGTGTTGTGTGGGGGGGGGGGGGTTGTAAGTACTTAAAAGCCCAGAACCCAGAAACGTATCCCTCGGTGTTTCTTGACTTGTTAGATATTTGGGCGTTTACTTCAGAAATGTGGACTTACTGTACACAGCCACTGAAACTGCTGCACCTCCCTCCCTCCTCCGCCCGAACAGAGGATGAACAGATGATTAGCTGCATACAGATTTTATAACCAGCATACCCACCCATCAATGATAAGTCAGTTGAGGATGATGGTTGCTTACAAGTAGAGAGTTAGAGAGAGATGAGAGAGAGAGAGAGAGAGGAGAGAGCGAGAGAGGTTGAGAGAGAGTTGAGAGATAGGGATACGTAGGATGGAAGTAAAGGTACTCTACTAACACTACAGACATCATCAGAGCAATGACCACCACGTTAATTTATATGGGCTCGTAAATGCCAGTTTTTATATGTTGGGCACCAGGCAGCGGGATTTGAAACTCCCCAACGTCAAACCACCAACATGGTGCGTTTAACACCGGCGAACCAAGGGCGCGCTCATCCAACAGTTGGCGATGAGTAGTCGCAGACAGATCTACATGCACATCCAAACCGGACCCGCACACTCACGACAACTCCTAAACAACAGACAAATCCATCCGATTGCATTAATACATGCACGAATATCCACTAACTGCGGACGACGACTCGGCTGGATCTCATCCGTGAGATGACGAGATACAGAGAGAAAAAAGGGTGGTAGGCAATTCCGGGACGGGGGTAGGGTATAAGGAAGGGAGGGTGGGGAGGTGGGAGGAGGGAGGAGGGAAAGTGTGTAAGCCTGCAAGCGAAGACAATTCATCACCTTGCAGGCGCCGGCGAGATGGAGCGGGGCTGACCCTTCTGAGGCATTGACCCCATCATTCTGCTGGGCACCACGAGCTGGGGGTCCAGTCCGCGAGGCATCAAGATCCCTTGCCCACCCCACTGTTAACATGGGGTTATCAGCACTCTTCATGTCTTCCCGGGGCCCAACGGAACACCGGGGAGAGAGGAAGGATGAAAGGGGAGGTGTGGGGCAGTGAGAAAAAGCTAGTAACATTGGGGGGGGGGGGGGAGGGGGGGGGGGGGGAAGGGGAAAAATGCAAAAAAGGAAGAGTGGGTTGCCTGCAGGTTACAGAGCATGAATAATATGCCAATGTCGTGAATCATGTTCAGTATATCATTACCAATTCAGGAAAGATCGTTTTGTCCAAAAATGTTATTGTGTTCTTGAAGGATGATTCGCTTTCTTTCTGCACGATCACTTCATGATGCATCGTGCGTGGCTCTAAGCACACATACTGAAATCTCATGGAATGGGGTTTTCTGGGGAAGCCTCTCCAAATCGTTACAGGGATTGACAGTGTGCTTCAGCGCTGTGACCTCCATGACTCGTGTCCCGGTCGTTTTCGGAAAAAACCGGTGGTAATTCAAAATTCATCATCCATTTTGGTCACTTCAGCTTCCTGTCCGGACTGGCACGTTCACAGCGTTCCAAGTTCAGATCATGGAGGATGGGGAGGAACGTTGGGTGACGGGAGCCTGTAACAAATTCTGTGCGTTTTCGCTGCTCTCGTGTTGATGGTGTCAGCATCATAAACAGGACCATTTTCCTCTAATGTAGGATGATCATCCTTATCCTCTGCATCTCCTGAGGAGGACATAAGGCCTAAAACGCGTGTTAAACGTACAAGGCATAATCATGAAGTACAAGGACGCTACAGACTCTTCTGGCGGGATTCTCCAGCGTCCACATTGCGAAAAATGGCCCTTAATTTCCATCAACCTAGCACGACCCTAGTTGTAGCCATTGCCTTTAAAACATAGAACAATTCTCAACTTGTTCCTCGTTCTATGCACCGTCTCATTCGCCAAGGACAGTGTAGTGACAGGCTGCGTACCATCAGATCCCCCCCCCCCCCCCCCACCTTCCCCCTTTCTTTCATCCCAACCGGTCTGCTGTATTCATTCAGTAAGCATTGGACTGGGATCTGATCTCGTAACGAGGTCTTTTCCGTCTGGTCCTTAACATGTGTTGACGCCCAACCCTAAAATTCAAGCAACAATACTCTGGTCCTCAACCCATCGCACTAATCAGAACAGATGGTGTCAGCAAAACAGGAATTCTCCAGATAAAAGATTCGATTCATCCACGTATTGACCTTAACAGGAAGGTGAAGGTGGAAGGGAGGAGAAGACAGTGGGCGATAAGCAGAGGGAGAGGAGTTAGGAAAGGGAAGGGGACTGGCGGAAGGGGGAGACGACCATGCTGACTAAACTGCCATTACACCGAGATCAATGTTCTTGATTTGACCAACATCAGATGCCCCTTTCCCCCACATCTCTCTCTCTCTCTCAAATCAAGGTATTCCTTACAGCCCAGCTGATCAGGGAGGTCACGCCACGGCTTCACCAATCCCTGATCAAACGCTGGATAACCTCCATCATCACCACCACCCACCACCAGACACATATCATCAAACACACACACACACGCACCCTGAGAGATACACACAAGCTCCCTCCACAAACGAACACACAAAGAGGCACCGCACAGCTTGCTACGATGGAACTGATTTCTGCTGTCTGTTGGTGGGTCTCCTCCACTCTTGTCGGGCTAGGTCAGGTCTGAGAAGCCAGCCAGAGAGAAGGAACAGGTCTGAGAGACAAATGCGGAGCCAAAGTAGCTCTGTTGGGCAGCTCTCTAGGACCTCACCGGGGGGACCGCAGTATCTTCGGCAAGTAATTCGTTGCGCGTGCCAAGAGGACATAGAAGAGAGGCACTCACTTCTCCACTTCACCCTCGATTTCTTAGGTTAACATCCTAATGCTGTTTCTGTGGTCAAGGATTATATACACTTCATTTAGAAAAAAAAAGAAAGAGAAAGAAACCCAGTTCCCTCCCTACACCACCCGTACACCACACCACACCACTCTACCTCCCCTACATCACACCCCCCCCACACACACACACACACACTCGTGCACACACGCAAGCGCTCACACACACACACACATACACGCGCGCGCCCGCGGCGCGCGCCAAAGCAAACAGGACCCAAGTTCATGGCATTTACTGGTATTTTGATCCACCATGAAAAGCAACTGAACTCGGAAATTCCCATTACCCGTTAAACCTCGCCACTTAAAAGGTAGTCCTATAGCTTCTCATGATTCTTCAATCAATCAATCCACCATAGAGATTTTTTGTTGTTACTAAACGCCACCTAAACAATGAAGAGAGGAGAGAGACGATGAGGAGAGAGACCAGAGAGATTCGGATCGGATGAGTTATTGTGGGAGGCCCCCGGCCCTTGTGAACCGGTGTGTGAACTCATTTAAGCAGTTGTCAATAAAAGAAGTGGACACAAATTCAGACATAAAACGATGAACGGAGTAAAAATAACAGAGAGGAAACGGGTAGGGAGAGAGAGAGAGGATCATATGCTCGGTGCCCGTTTTTATCAACGCCTTCAATTCAGTTAGACAGAAATTGACCGTTTCGGACCTACTGTTGGCTCTAGTCTCTAAAGTAGTCAACCTGAGTTTGATACCTTGCCAGCTATTTTCTTTTTCAATTGCTTTGGCGATATGTCTCAGTGCCTGGGCAGCAAAATGACAAAAATTACCTCAATTTCCTCTGCTTCAATATGCATAGTGGACACAATTACATTCTGTGACAGCAATATCTAAAGCTATGACCATAACTCTGAGATTCCAGCTGAAAATCTTGGTGTGTATACTGCAGCAGGTAACCCCCCAATGCAGGCCACATTTAAATGCCACACACACACAAGGACACCACTCGTAAACATGTCAAATTAGCTGCTGGTCTGAATATGTCATATTTTGCCAAACTACAGTTTATGGCGGAGAGAGGGGGCGTAACGCCACTACGTGGTAGACCGTACGTGTAGAAATAGAGAGCTTTAAACCTACTTCTTCCGCTCCTGTACCGGTAAATTACAACGTCACCTTTTGAAATTCGACAGTTTCCACACTTATTGGACTGACGTCTAAGTGTAGGCATACTGATTGCCGACTATTACATAAGTGTTAAATGTGAATTAGAGCTCTCAGAACAGAGCCCGTATACACATAGCTCTCTAACCCCTTCAAGCTCTCCATATACTTCTCTGGTTTCTCACTCATCGAACAAACACAAACCAGTTTATGGCGGAATTAACCTAAGTTGCCAACGTGTAGTCTTTTATCCGTCCCAATACCACATCCTTCACTGGCGCTGAAATGTAGATAAGACCTTCTCTTCAATGCCGAAACTTAGAGCAGACACAGGACAGCTTGGGGATGAGTTCACTGAAGACCATCAAAGGTTGTCGTGGAAACCCATAGCGCAAGATGCACTTCTTATTATGCACTAGACAGGATGGAACACACGACCTGCGAAAGATTTGTTTTGGCACTCTGTCCAACAAACCACTGGCTCCACGAAGAATTTAAGAGCGCCATGGAGTCTGCTAGGTCAGCCTCTGGAGAGAAAGTGTCTTGCCAGCCTGGCTGTATGGCAGTGGGGGAACATGATCCCCAGGCTGTCTAGTGCCACGAATCTGACGCCTTATCCCACCGGCCAACCCCGGGCCCTTACAGGATAAGAGAAACAAAAACTTTAAAACCTTTAGTGAAAGACACTGAAACTTGTCAAAAAGTCAGCCAGCAAAACACCACACACCACACACACACACTAACACCCACACACACACACACACACCACACAAAGGGGAGGGGGGGGTGTTGTATAGCGTTGAACAAAACAGATAGTCGTACAAAAATTATCATTGTTAATTACAGACACGGACGAGTGCCATCAGGTCATAATCATCACAGTTAATCTACAGGCACCGGACACAAGTCATACGTCACGAGTCACACAGTGTGACATCTAGGACCACGGACAAGCACTACGTCCAAGTCATGACAACGAACCACTAACGTTTTGTGACTTCATGGGTAGCCGATTGTCAACGACAACGACAATTAGCCACCTCCAATGGGAATATGGTGTGCCGCAGGCCCAGGACACGATGGAGCCCCTGGTGTAGTACACACTCAGCTCATTGCGGGGGACACGATGGCCCTGGCTTTGTAGCTATGTATGGGGGAATCACGATGGCCTGTGCGGCAGCTAGTTGGGCGGCCGAGGAGCCCCAGGTGTTAGCTATTGTATGGGGTAACGATGGCCCACGGTCGTCAGCATGCGATGTCGTGGGGGGACACCGAGACCCAGGTGTAGCATTATGTATGGGGGGGACGATCGCCCACCCCTGCTACGGCCCTCGGGTTGTAAGCTATGAATGGTCCGGGACAGCGATGTGCCATGGTGTAGCTAGTGCATTTCGGGGTGTTGTACACGACGCCCGATGCCACCCCAGCCGTGTTAGCATATGTTACTGGGGGACACGAATTGGCCATGGGGCTGAATTGTAAGCTATGATGGGGGATTACGAGTGGCCCTGTGTACGAAAATTTCTTTTTTTTTGGGTGGGGGACACTGTTTTTATGACCATGGTGTAGCTATGTATGGGGTACGGACACGAGGACCAGGAGTGTACAGTTTTCGATGTATTTTGGGGGACACGACTGACAGTTTGTTTTTAGCTTATGCCCCATGGGCGGACCAGAGGTACTTGAATTTGTAGCCCCGTAACTGCTATTTGTATGGTGGGGGAACGATTGGACCCAGGTGTAGGATGTATGCTTTTGGGGTTACACGAGACCTGGTGTAGCTAGTATCGGGGGTTTGATTGGCGGGGGGGGGGGGGGCCACCTGACGAAAGAAGTCTGGAACGGATGCCGCAAGATGACTAGGTACAGTGAGGGTGAGTGTCCTGATATTCTTTGGATCGATTTAAGCCTCTGGTAGTCCATTGCCGCCCCAGACCGGACTATAAAAGACAATACTAATGCCATTTCAAACCTGTGTTTGAAACTGTGAAGACAAGAAGAAAACCCCCACCCGACCATCCACACAACATACACACTACAAAACTGGCTTGTTCAGGCCTGAGTGGAACCGCTCCCCCGTTGTTTTCGATGGTATTTTTCGTTCAGACATCACTTGTGTGTGTTGTGGGTGTGGATGCAGCTGTGTGTTGTGTGTGCTGTGCGAGTCTGCTTTTGGTGCCTGCTCTAGATTGTGTTTGTCGTGTGGTGTGCAGCGTGGGTGATGTGCATCAGGGGTGTGTGTAAGTTGACGCAGTGTGTTGGTGGGTGGTGTGTTGTGCGCGCGCCTAAGCATTTCAGCGCTATGTAAGTCCCATACATGCCACCACCAGCCGCAACTGAAACACCACCCAACCCCCACTTGGCTGGCAGCCAGTCTTACGCACAGATTACGTGACGACAGCGTCCTCCTGGGCGCATCCCACTTGTTAGCCGACACACCCCCCAAATCGATGAAGACAGACACACCGAGCCAGACCGTCACGTGGTAGGGGATAGTGCTGGACCACCAAACGACGGCAAATCCTTGACTGCATCTGGCACGGGGAGGAAAACGGAAGACGATGGCACCTGTGGGAGTCCTAACCATTCCAGCTCGTCTTGGATGCATGTGTGAAGAGGTCAGAGGTTTTTATGATCAAGGCTCTCACTGCATTGAAGAATAGTTCTAGACGCTACACCTAATTCGCTAAGTTTTGGACCACGCTGTGTCTCAACATGTGTGGGCGCAGGTTGAATGAGTTGAAGGACCAAAGCATGGGCCGAAGTTTAACGAAGAAGTGTAAGGAGGGAAGGCCTTGAGGCTACGGACCAGCGTAGAAGATGTCGATCCTAAGCATAGCCAATGCGCTGAGCAGACCCATGGGTGCTTACTCCTAAAGCGTGCTGTCCATTTATTACTGTCATTGTACCTGTGTGTGGGATAGTGTAATGTGTGGTGTGTGTTTTTTGCCCCCTTTTTGTGTGGTGTGTGTGGTGTGGTGTGTGTGTGTGTTGTGTGTGGATTCCTGGCTACCCCTGTGGACAACAGGGGCTTATCACCGTGTCTTGTGTGACAGGTACTGTGTGTGTGTGGCTGTGTTTGTTGCGCCGCGCTTGCTGCGCACGTGCGTGCAGTAAGTGTCTATCCCCACCGCATTTGGCAGCAACAAATTTGTCCACAAAAAGAAGAAGGAAAAAAGCCATATGGGACCCCATACAACCCCTACCGCTCCACTCCCCATGTGCGTTCCAGCCCACACCGTTGCCAATCTGGACGAAATAATAATCCCTTGGCATGGAGAGCAAGCAGCCTCTCAGACTGTCGTGTGCTTGATATGATCCCTGGGCCTCTTAAAATTGGTTGAGAGAGAGAGACTGAGAGAGAGAGAGAGAGAGAGAGAGACAGAGAGAGAGAGGAGAAGGAGAGTAGGAGGGAGTGGAGAGAGGAGACAGAGCGAGAGAGGACGAGAGAACGGGTGACCGGACAGGAAATTTTTAACATAGGTTAGAGCGCGATACAAACAAAGAGATCATGTGAAAACGTCTGCTTCAGAAGGAAGGGCAAAGAATAGGGTAAACAATGGAGAAAGAACAAGGTAAGCGAGGATGTCAGCGATACCCAATCTAAAAACAAAAAATCAGGAGACATAATAAGCATGGGGGTGAGGGTGGACGAATACGATACCACACAGCACAGACACACTCCAGCGCAGCACTTACGCCGCACTCACCCCCCCCCACGGACACACTGCAACACATATACTATCCAAAAGATAGATGAGAGAGAGAGAGAGTGAAGGAGAAGGCGAGAGAGAGAAGGTGAGGAGGAGTAGAGAGAGAGAGAGAGAGAGAGGCACGAAACTACAGCTGTGTCTTTAGTACCCCTAAGAGATACGAAAATATGCCGCCGACAACAGCATGTGTGTCAAGTTTCAAGCGGACCTTGAGAGCGGGTGACGAGGGGCAAATTAATTGAGAAGGACCACACAAGCAGGTCGCCGCCTCTGGAAACTGAACGTAACGGGACACGGTCGGAGAGAGGCAGCCCAGCAGCAGAAGCAAGCATCCGCACGTCTTTGGGGCGCCAGAAAACACCAAACCAAAAACCAAAAGAAAAAAAAGAAACGTTTTACTGTCAGAGGGAAACTCATCTGCCGATAGGCTGGGGGTTGGATGGTGGGGAACGGTAGGGGGAAAAAGAAGGGAGAAACAGGGGTGGGCTAACAACCCTCTTAGCACCACTACCGTACCCATCGCCGCTGCCTTCGCAGTGGATAGTCTCAACGGTCACTGCCTTCAGGGAATGAATTATCGGCTCTGGCTGCTCCTCTCCTTGGGGGAGAGAGACAGACAGGATGTAGGGGAATGACGAGGAGGTGGGTGAGAGTGTGTCTGTGGGGGTGGGGGGGGGGGGGGGGGGGGGGGTAGTTTGACACCTTACCACCATCTTCCTTCTGTTGGGATTGTATGGGTGGTAGAGGTTGGTGGTGGGTGGTGTATGAGAGAGCGAGAGAGAGAGAAGAAACAGAGAGAGAGAGAAGCAGACAGAGAGAGAGTGTGTGTGTGCTGTGCGCGCGCGCGAGCGCGCGCGTTGTGTGGTGTGTGTGTGGTGTGAGTGAGTGAGTGAGTGCGTGTGTGAGTGCGTGAGTGCGTGTTGAAGTGAGAGAGTGCGTAAGGGTGTGTAGTGTGTGTGTGTGTGTGTGTTGTGTGTGTGTGTTTGTGTGTGCGGTGTGGGTGTGTGGTGAGAGAGAGAGAGAGAGAGAACGGACGAGAGAGAGAGAGAGAGAGGGGAGAGGAGAGAGAGCGATACATAAAACACCTTGTTTCTGTCACAAATGTACGACTATATACAGAACCATCGGCGAAGAGTTTTCATGGAATTTTAGTACCTCTGAATTTTCTACTAGTACATTCTATAGAATGGACCAAATATTGCATTGTTCCTCATCTTTTATAACAAGCATATGGAAAGTAAATTTCACTCTCGGTTTCTACTGTTTCCCACCCATGTTTGTCCCCGCCCCCCCCCCCCCCCCCACCCCACCCCCTCCTCGTGGCCTAGAAATGTTTTCATTCATGAGCTGACACATAGAACCGATCCAAGATGGGTTCAACCTGCGGAGGGTCTGCGGCCTCCCTAGTGCTCCCCCCTCCCCTCCCTTTCCCGTATTTTTCTATTTTTAGATTTTAATCTTGAAGTCATTTATCTTCTGGCGTGTGGAGGACCAAACAAAGTACCCCACACTCTGGACGAGAACTTGGTGGGGGGAGCTACAGGGGGGGGGTATCACATGGCGACTCACGCACCAGGGCCTTTTTCATGGCTGGAATTACACACTGGATCACCCAGTTGTTGCAAGAAAAAAAAAAAAAAAGAAAAAAAACGAAAAGAAAAGAAAACGGAACGACCATAAAACCAGCACATAAAACAACCGAAAAATCTTCAATCTTTCAAAACGTTTGTAACCTATATCGCCTGGCTATACGCGCTTTCCAAATTAAAGCTGACCAACGCTTTCCCATCACATGTGTTATATAGAGTCTATAGCACAGACAGAAAAAAACAAAGAAAAAGAAACACGCAGTATTGAAGACACCCTTATAAAAGACTCTTGCTTCTTTATTTTTTTAAATTTCTTTACGTTATGTTGTTTTTCAATTCTTTTACGTTTAATACATAACGTTATGTTCATTTCGTTAATTTATTCTGGTTTATTCACGCTTCTTTTCCCCCCCCCCCCCCCCTCCCCCCCCCACAACTTTCTAAATTGTATTGCCTTCTAGATGCTCGTATCTAATTTTTGCGCATCGTATCAATGGGAGGCTCTGCGAAAGATGGATTGAGGACGAAAAGCTGCAGGCAAGATGGAAGCAGTCAGCTGCTGAACCTACGCAGCAAGAACCCCAGTCATTTGGACAGACGACAGAAAAAGCACACATATTACAGAATCTAGAGACTAAAGAAACCAACTGGATTCCGATTTTCAACTCAAGAATAAAAAGTTTTCATGCAACAAAAACAAAGTCGTTTAGCGCCAAGGTTTCGATCGCTTTCTCCCATTTTGCCACGAGCGATCACCGCGAGACGCTTTTCAAGAGAAGGGAGGCGACGCATCGGTCATATGATCTGACTACTTGCTTAGCTGGCCATTGAGCGGAAATCTGGAACGGCACACAAAGGCACGCTGAAGCGCAGGCGAAAAATCCTATTTTAGCTGTCCTATTGAAGACTTCCGAGAATGTGTGGTCGCGTGTCCAGCAGGGGAATATTCATTTTTTGTTTGTTTTTTTTTTTGTAATCGTTAGCATCTTAGTGACCGAAAGGAAAAAACCTCAAAATCCATCTTCATCAAATCGTTTTAACTCCGAACAAAAATGATTTCCTCCACAAAGAAAAACAGATTAGAGGAGCTGGTGGGATTTAGAGGGGACCTGTGGTGCAGGATTTCTGCTCACACTCCGGAATTAGTCCCCGAAGGCAGGAAAAAAAACCCCGGACTGTGAAGCGAACTCGATGGTAAGATACTAAAAACTGCTTCATGGTTACTGCTGATAACACTAACTTATCTCGTAATTTATGTATTGATAAACGCATTTGGGTTCTCTGCCAAAATTTTAACAAACCGGAAGGTATACCTTGTATATAAAACAGGACGATCCCACCACGATCCCTCTCAACTATCGACCTATCTCAATATCATCCCTTTTGTCCTAAACCCCCCCCCCCCACTCGAAAAGCAGGTTGCAAACATACCTGTATTCTCATATAAAAATATTTTGATCTCATTCATGAAAATCAATCATCGATTTTTCGGAAAATCACTCTGCCACACTTCTGTGTATACAAACTCATTGATAGATGTCGTTTACATCACATTAACAAAACAACAACTTAACTGCCCAATTTCTTTTTTGTAAGATTTTTCAAAAGCATTTGACGTTATCACAACCACTCACCTTCCCGATAAAAAAAAACGCCGTATAGTTAAAAAGTTTGCTATAAAAAAGTATCGAAATAAGCTTTAAAACTTATTACTTATTTCCTCAACTGATCGTCAAATGCTCGTTTTTGAAATAAATGCCAAAAAGATCAAAGTTACTCTCCTAAAATGTAGGGTGTCAGTATTCGGGGCCACCTGCTCTTTTTATTATATAAAGGGAGCTTCCATTGTAATGATACAGTGTTGTACAATGTTTGCGGATTTATTTACTACTTCTAGTCTATTTTCACACTTCCATCAATAGACTTAGCATGTTCAATCACCCTTTTTTTCTGATAACCCTCGATTACATCTGCAGTCAAACATCAATCAATGGATAACATGCGACCATTCGATTACACCTGATCGACTTCAGAATCATTGTCGATCCTTATAATGGTCCTTGTCAACCTGTCCTAATAAACTTCACCACCCCCACTTTAACCCCATCATGTACCCCACGCACCTTCTCCCACCACTATCACCCCCTGTGTACATTAACAGCGGGCAGGAAGATCCCCCTTTGCACGTATTATATGCCCAAGGACCAAAGAGATTGAAGATATTACATTGAAGATATTAAATCTTTAAGACTCTACGGAGTTATCACTGGTCAAAAGACCCCACCCCTTAGACCACAGTGCTGATTCTTGGAAAATGGTATTTCCAAAAAGAATATATCAAATTGCAAAAATGAAAAAAAAAAAAATCTGGATATCTTCATTCCAGGACGATTTTACTTCACTGAGCAGAAACTGCTTACTCAATTATGCATAAAATAATGGATAATGCCAGCGAATACTAATCACTGAAACGATGTAAGTCGTTTTACATGAAAGCCGGGCATTAAAAAAGGTAATCTTCAGTTAAAATCTTTGCTCTGACATGAGTGGATCTACCAATCTTGCCCAAACAATTCTGCTTCTAAAGAGAGGACTCCACGTCAACAAATAGGCGAGCATGGTATAACGTAATGAATGGATCAGCTCTGCAGGAACATTCGCCGAAAGCTTTGTCATCAATAGCAAAAGAATACGAGCATACAAATATCACTGTCTTTTCCCCGACACCGAAAAGAACTGTATAATACAGGTTGCCAGACTTCTGGCGGAATCGCATGGAATAATTGTCTTTCCTCTTTACAAATCATGGCCCCGCGAAATCCTGGCACTTAAAAAAGCTCTCACAAAGCGATCTCGACTGGAAACTCCCTATGGCAAACAATAAAGGCCTCGCCCCCCCCACCTCCCCAGTTGGCCCCCCCCCTTCTATCGTATCTCTCTCTCTCAACGACCATTTGAAATTATGTCCCAAGAACTGTTTCTAATTGTTTTTAGGGTTAAGTATGGCGACATTCACAAGTGTGACGGTTGAGTGGCGTGTCTTGTCAAAGTATTGTAATTTTCTCCACCGGTGCATGTTATATTTGTTTCGTTTTCCTGAGGGAAGATGTAAAACAAAAAAGCTTCACAGGTATCTTTACCACCCTCCAATAAACAGACAGTGTGTGGACCTGACCCGCAAGTTCATGGCAGATATCCCAATCAAGGCACTCTTCCACGACAAACCCCCCTTTCCCCTGGCAATAAGGGAACCAGAATAGGAGAATCCCAGAAATGTATCATCTACATCTCTCTTTCGACAGATAGGACCATAGGGTGAAGCAGGCGCTTGTTGATAGCCACATTAAAAAACAAACAAAAACCATCAGACCCCCACAGATTTGCTATCTAGGAACAAACAAAACAATACAACTCCCCCCCTAAAAAGAAACAAAAACCCAAGGGTGGTCATAAACTTATATATAGAAAAAATGAGGAGAAAGTGCAGCATGTCACAGACAGATTTAGGCGGCATGATGGAAGGATGGGGGGGGGGGCGGCCGGTTGCGCATAAGGAGAGGGTAGGTGGGTGAGGGCCTTTTTCCTGGAGGGAGGGGGGCTGGTGAAAAGGTAAAAAGAGACACAGGGACGCGGACTGAATTAATGACACGCGCCTTTTAGCTTCCTTCGGCGGTTCGCCAGGGGCGCATTTAGAATCAGATTTAACGATTAAGTTTTCGGGTTTCTGGTGTTCGTGGTGGAATCCCAACGTTCAGCTATTCTGCCCCACCAAAGTCTCCGTGCCTCCACAACCCTCTCACGCCTCTCCTCTAGTTGCATTCACTCTACGCCGTTCTATAGGTACGGGTTTTCTACAAGAATCAAGGTAAACCATAGTATGGGCGTGGGTGCGCCCGTTATAGTACACCGCCCCCCCACCGGCCGCACACACCCCACATCACACCCACACACACACATTTTTTTCATTATACAACGTCACGCAGCCACGACAAACCCCCACCCACCAACACATAACACCCCTTATCCCCAAGAGACAGACACGGGGTCTCGGTGCGTGGGTGGGGGTAGGACGGGCGCGAACAGACATGACAGCCAATCTTACCGACAGTTGGACAGACAGACAGCATTGACACAGAGACAGAGAGGAACGACGAGGAACCTGACCGGATCTCTAACCGACAATCAACAAAAGTGTTTCTGAGATAATATTTTTTAGTAAGAGGCGCAAGAGGATCAGTATCGCCACACCGTCTATTCGAACTAGTTGGTAACGCGGAGCCACCGGTATCAGCCCAATTACAAGATCCTCGCCTAAAACACATTCAACAACACAACCGCGTACCCCTGTCACAATACACTGTTGCTCCCTGTGGTCTCGTTTTTCGGTCTCGCGCTTCCTTACTACCCTAGAAGAGGATTTGAAAGAGGTTGTGAAACGTATTTTTTTTTTTTTTAGTGACTCTTGGAGTTGATTTTACGTGGATGACATCCATGATGTGGCCTTGAGGTCGGCGGGCTATAAGTAACATTACCGTTACTTACTTACTCCCGTACCCCTGCGTTATACGAATTCCGACGTACATCAACCGCGAGAGAAAAAACACAAATTTTAGGGCCCGGCCATCCGGTGCCTCCGCCTGCGAAAAATTTGTGGGTTAGCATAAAAACACATACAATAATATCTAGCGTTTACTCGAACAGTGCTAACAAGATCACTGAGCTAAAATCGGAACCAAATGTCACAATAAAAGGCATGATGTATACAAGTTGACACATTCTCGCACTGCCCTGATACAGCAAAGTCTGTATTTTTCTGGCCCGAAAGCAAATAGTGGCGTAAACGTACTTGATCAGACAGCAAGACGGCGACACAGTGGACAAGCGTGATAAAAAACAACAAAATAAGCCATAATGAATGATTCAGGTTATGATTACAGTCTTCTTTCTGGTTATAATCGTTGATCTTTCGACCCAAACAAAAGGCGCTAAAGCAAAGCGATGATAAGAACATCTGTTTAATTATGCGGGTTTTTGCTGACCCACACCTACAATCACTTGCAGACCAACGTTCAGTTGATGCACAGAAAGAAACAGCAAGTCCACCAGAACCGTTTTCATAAGAATCCCAAGCGCCAACCAATGAGTGCATTGCACATACATTCAAAGAGTTCTCTCTCTCTCTCTTCTCACCCCTCGCGCTCTCTCTCGTCTCGTCTCTCTCTCTGTTCTCTCTCTCTCTCTCTCTCTCTCTCGTCACTAGCACGACTGCATTTAAACCCTAGAAATGATTCTCTTCCAGCCACAAAACGGTTTTCCTTGCCGATGTTGCTCTTTTCAAAAGCGACAGTGCAGGCAGCGACATCAGCAACACAAAGGAGGCAAGTGCCGACACGTGCGGCAGCGACATCAGCAACACAAAAGAAGGCAAGTGCCGACAGAGGACGGAAGCGACATTCAGCAAACACAAAGAAGGCAAGGGCCGACAGTGAAGGCAGGGCGACATCAGCAACACAAAGAAGGCAAGGGCGACACGTTGCAGGCAGAGAAATCAGGAACAACAAAGAACGGGCAAGTGCCGACCAGTGCAGTTGCGGCAGCATCAGCTCAGCAACACAAAGAAGTCAATCGCCGACAGTGCAGGCAGCAGTCATCAACAACACAAAGAAGGCAAGCGCCGGGTGCCGACAGTGGCAGTTTTCAGGGCTTCACTGCTCCTCTTGTGCAAAGGGGCGGCAGCCTGAGGGGTGCCTGATGCCCGAAACAGCTACAGGAGTGAGTGAATCAAACCCTTTGCTGGGAACCACCGCACCAAAGTGGCTGATGCAGCCTGACAAAAACTGTCCTGCAACAATGAACGGTGCCATCACTTCCTTCTAACCGACAGAGGAAAGGAAAGGGGTGTAGGAATAAGGAAGAGAGAGAGAATGAGAGAGAGAGAGAGTGAGAGAGAGAGAGAGAGAGAGAGAGGAGAGAGAGAGACAGAGAGACAGACAGACAGACAGGGACAGACAGGGGGACAGACAGAACGTTGTGTAGGGGATGCGAGGGCTGACTAAAAGATAGAACCTTCACTACCACCATGATCATTATTGTGCATCTGAACAAGAACATCCCCCACCCCCGGTCTCTTTTTTTTACTCAATTGACCGTGACCGAGCCAACAACGGAGGGCAGCATCAGAGAGAGCTGGGGGGCTTCCACACCCTCATCGCTAGACAGTGCCGTCACCAAGAATTTCGATAGACCAGGTTGGTGCCGATATATGTTGGGTGGACCTGCTACCGGTCACACCCCACCAC
>JADBJO010002448.1:42500-55000 GCA_016801955.1 Conus betulinus
TGTGTGTGTGTGTGTGTGTGTGCGTGCGTGCGTGCGTGCCGTGTGCGTGTCGTGTGCATGTGTGCGTTCGTGTGCGAGTGCATTTTTGTGTCGTATGCGTGTCGCGTGTGTGTCTGTGAGCGCGTGTGTGCGTGCGTGCGTGCGTGCGTACGTGCGTGCGTGTGCCTGTACATATGTGTGTGCGGTGTGTGTGTATGTGTACGCATGCGCGTATGTGTGAGCGCGTGTATGTGAACGCGCGCGCGCAAGCGGGCGAAAGCATGCGAGGCAATATGTATGTGTGAACGCAGACATGCCTACGTGCAGTGCAGACCCAAAGGTACGCCAGCTGTGCCCAGGTCTGCAGGCGCTTCATCGTGTGCCACTGACAAACAGTCCCTCCCTCTGGCGCCCTCAGCTTGTTAGCGGAAGCAATGGAGGACCTCCCGAGCCAAGACGGCTCCGGCTAGTTAGTGCAGGAAGCAGTCTGGCACCACCCTTGACTGTGGCATCGGAGAGAAGCTAACACATGGCATCAGCAACCAGTCCACACTATTTCAGCGTCAGTCTTGGCTGCGAGCGACTGAGGGGACAGGGAGAGGAAGATGGAGGAGGTCGGGGGCGCTGTAACCTCCCCGTCCCTCCCTCCAATATTTCATAAAGAAAAAAAAAATCTAAAAGCGCTTTAAAGGACGGCAGATTGCAGGGGGGGGGGGGGGGGGGGAGGTAACGGCAAGTTATTGTAGGACATTGTGTGGATTACGCACTTGCGCTAATACCTCCCAGACCTACCCCTACACAACCCGATCTAAGCACCTGATTCGCTGAACCAAGTATGTTCTGCCGTTACCTTCCCCCCCCCCCCCCCCCCCCCCCCTACCCCACCCGTCCCCTAAGCCTCCTACCCGTCCCCCCTCTCCATCCCATGTCTTGCACCAATAGCTAAATTACACACTCCCTGTATTGCGCCCCCCCCCCCCACCCCACCCACCCCTCCAATCCGCCAGTCGCCATCAGCCTACCGGCCAAAGCGATACACGCCTCTAGGCGTGGAGGAGAGAAAGGAAGAGATAGACCCTTGCTGGAGTACAGTACAAAATTCTTTTTAACTTAGAGAGAGAGAGAGAGAGAGAGAGAGAGAGAGAGAGAGAGAGAGAGAGATCGCTGGCTTCATTAAAACAAAAGCGTTTTATCAGCAAGCGTCAACGCTGAAGACTAACAAATAATCACGCGGCGGAGTTTGTCCCACTCAGAACCCACGGCAAACAGGTTTCTGTTGGTTCGTTTCGCTTGTTTTCCCCCCAACACTGCTGGCGTATTTGTTCACGAAGGTCATTCATGAGATCATTCATTCATGGCCAACCTGTCAGTCGTGCAAGTCTCGTGCACCCCAGGCGGTGGCCCCAGAGAACAACACAACAGAATAAATCAGCCTCTCTCTCCATCGTCCGCACAGCACGTGCTCAGATGTCGACGGCGTTGTCCGTCAGCAGGTTTTGGCTACGGTGGTTGGCAAGCTTAGCGCTGCCGTCTGCTGTCAGTTCGGTTATGAGAAGACAGAGTTGAGCTAGGAGAGTATAAATCGACGATCAAAAAATTAAAGCTGAAACGTACAACAACAAAAAATGTGCAGCATAGTATATGGTGTGTACCGTTAGCTTTTCACACATCTCCCCTCTTGTCCCCCAAAATCCTTCCCTTCCCCTTACCATCAAAAAATCATATACCACAGACAAGACAGCTCGGAAGAGATAAGAAAAAGAATTCTGAGAGAGAGAGAGAGAGAGAGAGAGAGAGAGAGAGAGTTCGGCGGGTAAGAGATGATACCAAGGCCTTATGAATATAGGTCTAGAAAATACGATGTGTAGTCTGTTCTTGGCGTGTTCGCAACCATCCTTCCCCACTTTACCCCCCCCCCCCCCCTCCGTTCTTTTAGCTCCTCCCTTTCCCTTTATCTTCTTGTCTGAAAAGACGGCACGTGCATTCGGTGTCACCAGCATCACGGAGTACTGCAGACGGCTTTTTTGGTGTCCACGACCTATTGTAGTCTGTGGATACCAGCGCCCTCTGTGTGTGAACGACTGGTGAATGATGCCACAAAGGCAGGGGAAATAGAGACAGCGCCCAAAGTGAGAGTCATGATGACAGCCCCTAAACTGAAGAGTCATGGTGACAGCCCCAAAAGTGAGAGTCATGATGACAGCCCCTAAACTGAGAGTCATGGTGACAGCCCCAAAAGTGAGAGTCATGATGGCAGCCCCTAAACTGAGAGTCACGGTGACAGCCCCTAAACTGAGAGTCATAGTGTCAGCCCTAAACTGAGAGTCATGGTGACAGCCCCTAAACTGAGAGTCATGGTGATAGCCCCTAAATTGAGAGTCATGGTGACAGCCCCTAAACTGAGAGTCACGGTGACAGCCCCTAAACTGAGAGTCATGGTGACAGCCCCTAAACTGAGAGTCATGGTGACAGCCCCTAAACTGAGAGTCATGGTGACAGCCCCTAAACTGAGAGTCATGGTGACAGCCCCTAAACTGCGAGTCATGGTGACAGCCCCCAAAGTGAGAGTCATGATGACAGCCCCCCAAAGTGACAGCCCCGAAAGTCAGAGTCATGGTGACAGTCCCCAAAGTGACAGTCATGGTGACAGCGTCCAAAGTGACAGCCCCCAGAGTCATGATAACAGCCCCCCCAAAGTGACAGTCATGGTGACAGCGTCCAAAGTGACAGTCATGGTGACAGCCCCAAAGTGACAGTCATGGTGACAGCCCCCAAAGTGACAGTCATGGTGACAGCGTCCAAAGTGACAGTCATGGTGACAGCCCCCAAAGTGACAGTCATGGTGACAGCCCCCAAAGTGACAGTCATGGTGACAGCGTCCAAAGTGACAGTCATGGTGACAGCCCCCAAAGTGACAGTGACAGTCATGGTGACAGCCCCCAAAGTGACAGTCATGGTGACAGCGTCCAAAGTGACAGTCATGGTGACAGCCCCCAAAGTGACAGTCATGGTGACAGCCCCCAAAGTGACAGTCACGGTGACAGCCCCCAAAGTGACAGTCACGGTGACAGCCCCCAAAGTCAGAGTCATGGTGACAGCCCCCAAAGTGACAGTCATGGTGACAGCCCCCAAGTCAGAGTCATGGTGACAGCCCCCAAAGTGACAGTCACGGTGACAGCCCCCAAAAGTCAGAGTCATGGTGACAGCCCCCCAAAGTCAGAGTCATGGTGACAGCCCCCAAAGTGAGTCAGTCATGGTGACAGCCCCCAAAGTGACAGTCATGGTGACAGCCCCCAAAGTGACAGTCATGGTGACAGCCCCCAAAGTGACAGTCACGGTGACAGCCCCCAAAGTCAGAGTCATGGTGACAGCCCCCAAAGTGACAGTCATGGTGACAGCCCCCAAAGTCAGAGTCATGGTGACAGCCCCCAAAGTGACAGTCACGGTGACAGCCCCCAAAGTGACAGTCATGGTGACAGCCCCCAAAGTGACAGTCATGGTGACAGCCCCCAAAGTGACAGTCACGGTGACAGCCCCCAAAGTGACAGTCATGGTGACAGCCCCCAAAGTGACAGTCATGGTGACAGCCCCCAAAGTGACAGTCACGGTGACAGCCCCCAAAGTCAGAGTCATGGTGACAGCCCCCAAAGTCAGAGTCATGGTGACAGCCCCCAAAGTCAGAGTCATGGTGACAGCGTCCAAAGTGAGAGTCATGGTGATCCTGACAGCCAAGAGTTCTCTGGAGAAGAGAAGGGTGGAGGAAAGGGGGAAGCGGACTTTGACAGGATGATGAGAGAGATTACCTGGGAGTCAGTTTACGCGTGTGTGTGTAGAAGCCAGGGCGGAGAGGTTGCAGGTGGGCGGTTGGTGGTGGGTAAGAGGATCTAAATATGCACGCACTCATGTACCCTCAAAGACACAAATACTCAACCCGCATACATACCCTCTCTCTCTCTCTCTCTCTCACACACACACACACACACACACACACACACACACACACACACACACACGCACGCACGCACGCACGCACGCACACACACACACACACACACACACACCACCTCCTACCACCCTCGATCCCTATCAAACCCGCCCGCGCCCAGCATCCCCCCACACTGTGCCCTTTTTCACTCGTCATCCCCAAGCTTGCGCCCTCCTTAACTCATTCACGACATATTTGTGTGCCATACGTTACTCCGCAAGCAACGTAGCACACGCATAAAAGCGTCTGAAGCTGTTGTTTTTCCTTCAACACACTGACATTATTATAACCGGTGCAGCCAAGCTATCACTAATGAGCTGACAAAAGAAACTCTCGGTGATGACTTCAAGAACAGCTCGCCTCTCTTCTGGTTTCCCTTCATGCGCCAGGGGAGCCGGGCGGAATGCTTCCTTGCACACAGCTTCACAGCACCTCGTATCCGGCGAAAAACACACACAGCGCAGGTACGTGGTGAAAGAGTTAATTTGTGTTCACTCTTTCCTTTCTAAATACTACCGTTTTTTCCTTTCTTCCTCATCATTGTCAAAAGAGCGAAGGGCTCAAAACGTTCGGCGTTTTTTTTTTTTTTTTTTTTTTTTTTTTGTTGTTTTTTTTTTGCTTTTCGATGATTACCGTTTCTATCTATTGGGTTCTCTTTGCTTTTTTATGTTTGTGTGATCCAGTGATCAACTTTCCTTTTCATGTGCCATTCAGTTTGTATGCAGCTAGGTCCTCGAATCAGCGACAAAGTGCCAGCCATCCAGCGTGGGTAGCGTATCAATACAGCGTAATACTGGTCACCATGGGATCTGCCTGGGATGAAATCCTTTTTGCCTAAAGCGTCCGCGCTTGTTCACGGCAAATTAAAGCCAAACGTGACTCATGATACAAACACACCATCGCAGTCGATCTGGATCATAGTCACGCGTGTCTTCAGTGGCATCTGCCAACACTGTTCCGTCGTCTGGTCACGAACAAACATTAATTCATTTATTATATGTAAATAACAAACACGTATGGTAACTCTTGCTCGCATGATGAAATAATCACAGGCCCATAACTCCAAAAGAAAAATGCTTACGACACCAAATCGCCTGGCAGATGATAACACCACAGTGCACACAGAACAAACAAAATGGCATCCCCCCCCCCCCCCCCCCCCCCCCCCCGCCCAAAATGATGTTCCAAGCCTACCCCCGTGCATGTCACATCTGCACAGCGACAACAACTGGAGACATGAACACACACAAATCAACGTCTATTCAAGGCTGGCACGGCCTCCTCGATCTTTGATACAGTCAAACACACACACGAAGAACAGTAACAAATACAGGTAACTTCAGTCTGACTGGTGTGAAAGAAAATCTTCAATGACTAAGCTGTGGTCAAGCTTGATACCTCTCCCCAGCAAGCCAGCTTCGTACTCCCAGTTCTTAGAGAACGGAGAGGACTTTACCATAGGAACGAAGAAATGCTGTCTGTGTGTCTGTCCGTGGTCAAAATGTGCTCCACTCGCTCCAGACAAAAAAAAAAAACTTCTGGGCCAATCTTTCTGAAAATTTGTAGGTATCTCTTTATGGGTCACGGATAATGCCCGATGTTTTATTTTACCAGAATAGCCGTTACTAACGGCTATAACGGCCCAAAACGATTTTTGTTCTGTATGGAATATCTCAGTGACGAAATACATTATGACGCATGTTTGATCGTGATCTTCCTTATTTGACAAATATCTATGAAAGTACTGTATTTGACGGATTTTAAAATAGCTTTAGATCCAATAACTGACTGGTAGATCATGAGTATTTTCATGGTAAACATGCTCTTGACATGTACACGCGTATTCAGGATAACTGGGAGTACGTTTATATGCTTTGCATCTTGTTTCTTCTTGGATATATCTCACCCAGTAATGTTTGTGTCTTTGCAGCATGACACTTAACATTTTGTACTCACATAATTTCAAACCTCGCCAATGTATTTCAACCATACTGTTCCATCCATTAGCTGGACTGTCAGAATACGTCTGTAGCTGGCTTTCAAATGCGGACTATCAGGTCAGACTGTCCATGAAAAGGGGGTGGGGTGGGGGGTAGGGGGGGGGGGCTTGGAAAACAAAGGAGGAAAACCAAAATGCGTCAAAAACATGTCAGATTTACCACACAACTACATTCACCCGACTGATCCTTGACACGGCAAAGTTGAAAAAAAAAGAAAAAGAAAAGAGACCGACTCTCTCTCCACACACACACACACACACACACACACACCTCTACGGATTCACTGGCCAGCTCGCCATCGCTGGCAGTCCACAGACTTATTTTTCAATCAGAACTAACCAGCAGAATTGTCAATCTGGGTCTGCCAAAACATCCGTTGTCTGGGCGCTACATTTTACCAATTGTCGGGGATTGATCAGCCCCCCCCCCCCCCCCCAACCCCCAACCCCCCTCCCTCCTTCTTTCTTATATTTCCCTTCCTTTCCTTTTTCGTTTACCCAACAGGGTCGTCAGTCGAAACACGTCTCAGTCTCGAGTCCCACCGGGCACCGGAAATCTCGTCTTCAGACCAGGCCAGAACGAGGCTGCCGGATCTTTTGGCAGAGACAGATTGGGAGTGTTTGCTCCGACCGTTACGTCAAGGCCTCATGGACCTAAGTGGATCCGAACAGTAGTCATCCCTTCCGGGTTTGGACCTTTATTGTCTGCCGGAGGATTGAGAGAGAGAGAGAGAGAGAGAGAGAGAGAGAGAGAGAGAGAGAGAGAGAGAGAGAGAGAGAGAGAGAGAGAGATTTCAGCCGGTTATAAGAAGACAACGGTCAAGACGAGAGAACATAGGTTTTATACAAATATATATGTCATGCATTGTTCGCTTTTAACACACACACCCCCCTTCACACAGCCCTCCATACTCATTTTCAGCTTGGCAGACCTACTAAAAGTGAGAGAGACAGAAAGGAGGAAGAGAGCGGGACAAAGAGAGAGAAATAGAGAGAAAGAGGGGAGGTGGAAAGAAAGGAGGGAGGGGGGGAGGAAGGAACGGGACAGGGAGAGAGGGAGAGAGGGAGGAGAGAGAGAGAGAGGACAAAGAGCGGGAGAGGACAGGAGAGAAGTGGAGAGCAGAGCAGAGAGAGAGAAAGAGAGAGAGAGAGAGAGAGAGAGAGAGAGAGAGAGAGAGAGAGAGAGAGAGAGACACACACACACACACACACACACACACACACACACACACACACACACACACCCCCAGACGGAGAGAATTCAGATGGCGAGAAGCCTCCAAGCCGTAAGAATATATGTACAGAAAATACCACGTGCAGCGTGTAATAACATCTTTCGCTCCTACGCTCCCCTCTTCTTTTCCAGATTGAACGGGGTACCACTACCCCAGTGAGGAACATCCTGATGTTTTGACTATGGGGGCCACGCTCCACCAATGGGTCACGGTGGCAGAATGAAGGTCACCTCGCATTTCGAAATCGGGGGTTTTACCACGCAGGTGAACTGTACTAGCTTCACAGCACCAGAACACAATTCACTGCTTACGCTCCCGCCCTTTCTCTCATGATTATGAGTACGATTCGCCGCTGTGCGAATCTCTCTCTCTCTCTCTCTCTCTCTCTCTCTCTCTCTCTCTCTCTGCGTGCGTGCGTGTGTGTGTGTGTGTGTGTGTGTGTGTGTGTGTGTGTGTGTGTGTGTGTGTGTGTGCTCGCGCGCGCGCGCGCGTTTTCTTTGGATATAAAAATGATATCAGTACTGAAATTTTACAACTCATTGTCACGAGTTCTTTAACATGCACCCACGCGCATGCTGCCCTGGAGCTGCTCAGCTCATCATCTTAGCCCTGAGTACCACCATCCGGACCCACCGCCTACCGTCAAAAATGAAGAGGGATCCACAAGATTAAATCCCGTCCCGTGCCAGCGAAACTCGAACCCTACCCGTTAGATTCTCGTTTCGTAGGCGAGGATGCTGTTGTGCTGTCCGCGTGGCCACCATTTCAGTCGGGGTCAAGGTTCAAGTTGGAATCATTACAGCCCAACTCGGCAACACACAGCCTTTCCAGAGCCGTCCAGCTCGGCAACACACACAGCCTTTCTAGAGCCGTCCAGCTCGGCAACACACAGCCTTTCTTGAGCCGTCCAGCTCGGCAAACACACAGCCTTTCTAGAGCCGTCCAGCTCGGGCAACACACAGCCTTTCTAGAGCCGTCCAGCTCGGCAACACACAGCCTTTCCAGAGCCGTCCAGCTCGGCAACACACAGCCTTTCTAGAGCCGTCCAGCTCGGCAACACACAGCCTTTCCAGAGCCGTCCAGCCCGGCAACACACAGCCTTTCCAGAGCCGTCCAGCTCGGCAACACACAGCCTTTCTAGAGCCGTCCAGCCCGGCAACAAACAGCCTTTCTAGAGCCGTCCAGCCCGGCAACACACAGCCTTTCCAGAAGTGTCCAGCTCGGCAACACACAGCCTTTTCAGAGCCGTCCAGCCCGGCAACACACAGCCTTTCCAGAGCCGTCCAGCTCGGCAACACAAACAGCCTTTCCAGAGCAGTCCAGCCCGGCAACACACACAGCCTTTCCAGCGCCGTCCAGCCCGGCAACAAACAGCCCTTTCAGAGCCGTCCAGCCCGGCAACAAACAGCCTTTCCAGCGCCGTCCAGCCCGGCAACACACAGCCTTTCCAGAGGTGTCCAGCTCAGTAACACACAGCCTTTCTAGAGCCGTCCAGCTCAGTAACACACAACCTTTTCAGAGCCGTCCAGCCCGGCAACACACAGCCTTTTCAGAGCCGTCCAGCCCGGCAACACACAGCCTTTCCAGAGCCGTCCAGCCCGGCAACACACAGCCTTTCCAGAGCCGTCCAGCCCGGCAACACACAGCCTTTCCAGAGCCGTCCAGCCCGGCAACACACAGCCTTTCCAGAGCCGTCCAGCCCGGCAACACACAGCCTTTCCAGAGCAGTCCAGCCGGCAACACACAGCCTTTCCAGAGCTGTCCAGCTCGGCAACACACAGCCTTTCCAGAGCCGTCTAGCTCGCACGAAGCAGAAAGCTGCATTACAAGACGAGTCACACCAAAGAGAAAACTCCGTATCCTGAAAAAGAAACAATCACCGACCTACAGTTGCGACGTTGTAGCTCGACTTTGGACATCTGAAGGCTTATAACATTAGCCTGTACTGACAGTGCTAGGCATTCCTCTTGGTTTTTCGCTACAAGATCATAGGAATTTTTTTTTTCTTTTTTTTTTTTTTTAATGAAAACCCATTTCAGTGTCGCCCAAAATACAAAAACGGTAACATGGACAGACACACGCTGCAAAATGGACAGTGTCCACTCTGGACTGGTTTTTTTTTTTTTTTTTTAAATTTCACTAACGAACTGCTAGATAACAAAACTAACAAAAAAAAAAAACACCACCCACCCTTCACCCCTTCAAACAAACAACAAAAAAACCAAAACCTGGCATGTCATTAACCACTATAACAAAAAAGAAGAATGTGTACGAATCTCCAGAACAAAGACAGGAGAATGGTGGACAAAGGCAGGGAAACAGTCGAGGCCAGAAGAGACAGACAACAAAAAGGAACCACCACACATAGTGGCGAGAAAGAGGGAAGTTATCGGCACATAATTCCCTGAAGGCGTTGAAGCTGTTTGGACCGAAAGAGCTTCTAGCATTCCCACAAGAGTCTTCATCTTGACATGCGGAACCTGGTGGTCCTCCAAACAAACGACTGACACTGTCCACGATGAAGCCTGTTTCTCAAAACCACCCCCATGAACTTGCAGCCAATGCCAGCCAAACATGACACAGTCAATACCTTCACTGGTATCTTTCCTGGATCTTGTCATATTGTCTGCGACTCCTGACATGTGTTCTGATGAACCGAAGGATTCTTGCTTCTGTTCATCTTGACTGGGAACCTGGTGGTCCTATCAACAACGACTGACACTGTCCACGGTTGAAGCCTGTTTCTCAAAACCCCCCCATGAACAGCCAATGCCAGCCAAACATGACACAGTCAATTTCACTGGTATCTTTCCTGGATCTATCAACATTGTTCTGTTTGTCCGGTCACTATCAACATTTGTTCTGTTTGTCCGGTCACTATCAACATTGTTCTGTTTGTCCGTCACTATCAACATTGTTCTCTGTTTGTCTGAGCACTATCAACATTGTTCTGTTTGTCTGAGCACTATCAACAATGTTCTGTTTGTCTGAGCACTATCAACATTGTTCTGTTTGTCTGAGCACTATCAACAATGTTCTGTTTTGTCTGAGCACTATCAACATTGTTCTGTTTGTCTGAGCACTATCAACAATGTTCTGTTTGTCTGGTCACAAATGCATCGCTGATATCAGAACAGGGCAAAGCATTACTTCTTGGATGCGTTCAAGATCGTTATCGTGTCCCTGGCCAGCGAATGAATGTCCCTTAGTTTCTGTTTTTGTGCCCCTACAGCTCAAGATGCTGCAAATTGAAAACACTCATTATTCTACAACTCGAAGACACTTTTAAAAGCATCATGTTAATTTCATTAGCTCGACTATCAAGAGTTCATCTGTAGCTCGTTTTTCAGATACCAGGAATCTCGGGACGGACTCTCCATAAAAAGGGGTTTGGGGAAAAAGAGGAAACTGAACTGCTTCAAAAACGTGCACGAATGACAAAACGACTGCAATCGCTAGGGTGGTACTTGATTGGGCAAAAGTCGGAAAACGGACCTTTTTTCCCTCTCTACTGATTCATGGGTAATCACCCATCGTCAGCAGCCCAGATCTTGTTTAATCAGAACGAACCAGCAGAATTGTCACTCTGGGTCAGCCAAAACATCAGTTGTCTGGCTGCTACATTTTACCAATTGCCGGGTATTGATCGGCTTTTTTTTTTTTTTACTCTTTCTAATCTACAGGGTCGTCAGTGAAAACAAGTCTCAGTCTTGGGTACCACCGGGCACTGGAAATCCCGTTTTCAGTTCAGGCCAGAACGAGGCTGCCGGATCTCTGGGCAGAGACAGATTGGGAGTGTTTGCCCCGACCGTTACGTCAAAACGTGATCGACCTAAGTGGATCAGAAGAACAGTCACCCCTCACGGGTCGTGACGTTTATCGTCTGCCGTGGGTTTAATGAAAAAGAGGAAGAGCGAGAAGACGGAATTCAGCTGGGGAATAGAAGACGGCGATCAAAACATATAAACACAGGTTTGAAAAGATACACATGTCCTGTACTGTAAGCTCTTGACAAATTTCTCATTTCTCCCCCTTACCCATTTTCGGGTACGTACTATATACAAGATGACTCAGGAAAAAAAACGAATTAAGAGAGAGAGAGAGAGAGAGAGAGAGAGAGAGAGAGAGAGAGAGAGACGGAGAGAGAGGGAGAGAGACGGAGAGAGGGATAGAGAGAGAGCGAGAGAGAGATGGAGCTACAAAAGAATGAATTTATATTTCATATGGATACCCCAAACAAAAATCAATACAACTTACATTGTACAGGAACACTAACAACATTATGTAGCTGTTGACTCAATGTTGTAGCAGCAACCCATCAGGTCCCGTACATGTGGCTGAAACTCGAAAAAGTGTTCACATCTAACGCTCGCCACCCGACACACGTGCGTTTGAATTTTGGTATAGACCAGTCAAAATATGCGCAAGCGCGCATCTGCACATATTCATGTACACTCACGCGTACGCACACACACAAACACACTCACACGCGCGCGCAAGCAAGCATTCACATGTATGTTTTTGCGTCTTTTGTTTAGCATAGTAACTTTAATAGTCTCCTGTCATTTCTTTTGTTACATGTGAAATTATAAACATCTGAACACATTATAAGCATGAGCTTGTTCTTGTTCAAATTTTCACATTTCTTGTAAAACTACGTGACTGTAACGTGGAACATAAATTTATTTATCTGCAAACAAGCATTCACACATTACAGTCACAGGGTGCATCATTTGTGGCCCGTCGATCACACGGGGCCTTTTCAGGCTGTCAAACGGAATACAAAAAAAAAAAAAAAAAAAGAAAATCACATTCTGAAAAAGTCAGAACCTGAGAAACAGTCAAGTGACAGTACCAATTCATGACATGGTAGTTAAACTACCAACATTTTTTGTGCATGTTATACATATATATATATATATATATATATATATATATATATATATATATATATATTGGAGGCCGGAACAGCTCAGTGGTAGAGCGCCGGACTCGTCATCTTGGTGATCCTGGGGTTGCGGGTTCGATTCTCCGCCGGGCTGTTTCAGTACAGGTGGATTTTTTTTCCCTCGGAGTTAACATTGGTTCTGACTCCATTTCCCATGCAGTTCTACGAATGATGCTATAAACCGACGTTCCGTGTGTGAACGCACGCATAACACCTTGCACACTCGTAAAATCCGATCACTTACTTTCGGAAGAGAAGGCCAGTTTGGCCGTTGGTATGGATGGCATGTTACACATAGCATGCACCCTGTATGAAAAATCGAAAGAATGAAGCAAGTAAGGAAATTGAGTGATC
>JADBJO010002448.1:62500-67500 GCA_016801955.1 Conus betulinus
GCTTAACAATGGTTTGAGGGTGTTAGCGCTAGCACAGTCCCATAGAGTAGATCCATAGTCTATGTATGATTGAATATGAGACTGGAAAAAGAGCTTGCGTGAATGCAGGTCGAGGAAGCGTTTTTGATTTTGGAGAGTTGATAAATTTTCTGTGAAACTTTTTTGCAGTGTGAGGTTATGTGAGCTTGCCAACTCATATTATTATCAATTGTTATTCCTAGCACTTTGAGGTTCAGTCCATTTGACGAGGTCATTCGCACTTTCTTGTAAAGTTTGTGCAAGAACAGTAACATCAGAATGATTTGTATGTATTGTTGTATCATCAGCAAAGAGTTCACAGGTGGATGTGATATGGAGAGGTAAATCATTGATGTAAATTGTGAACAGTAAGGGACCCAGGGATAGAGCCTGTGGTACGCCATAGGAAAGTGTTTGAAATGAAGAGTAAGTTGTATTAATTTTTACACATTGTTGTCTATTTGTGAGATATGAGTGAAAAAAGCGTAAGAGTTTTGTGGATAAGCCATACAATTTTAATTTTCTAAGAAGAAGGTTATGGTCTATTACATCAAATGCTTTTTGAAATCAATGAATAGGACACCACAATATCTGTTGTTGTTAATGCTATTTAGCCAGTCATCAACCAGGTTGATTAGGGCTGAGTGGCATGAATGGTTGTGTCGAAACCCGGACTGTCTTGGATGAAGCAAGTGGTATGTATTTAGGTGGTGTAATGTGTGTTTGTGTATGTGTTTTTCCAAAGGTTTGGAAATAGTGGAAATGATTGAGATTGGTCTGTAGTTTGTTTGCAGGGTCTGAGCTGTCACCTGCTTTGTAGATAGGTATGACTTTCGCCTTTTTGAAACTATCGGGAAAATGATTTTTGTCGATGCATAAATTGAAGATGTATGTTAACGTATCTGTAATTGCTGGAGCTGCTAGTTTGAGGATTTTGCCGTCAAGGCCATCCACCCCACAGGTACCTGACTGTTTTAGGTGTGTTAGGTAGTGATAAACTTCAAAAAACTGTTATTGGTGGAATATAAAGTTCAGACTTGATGTTTTTATTGGCAATATTGTTTCAGTTTTTGTAGGTCGTTTGATCTGGATGAATCTGTCGTGACAATTTTATGGCAATAGTACAAAAGTGGGTGTTCAGCTGTTCGACAGAGATGTCTTTAATTACATTCTCGATAATATTTCATTTTTTCTGCGCTTCTGTGAATTTATTGCATTTCTCAGTTTTCTAGATTCCTCTTCATAGCCATGTTGTTTAAGCATATCTCTAAGGTAACCTGCCTCCTGTAACTCTTTAGTGTACCATGCCGGCTTAGGATCATGTCGCACTCTAATCGTTTTTAGAGGAGCGTGTTTATCATAAATTTCAGTAAATGTTTTGATCCAAAATTCTACTGCAAGATCTGGATTAGTTATGTTTGAAAAACTGAAGAGAGATTTGAGTTGAGCAAGTCATGTAGAAAGTCTTGGTTGTTAAAGCTTGTAAAGCAACGGTAGGTCATTGTCTTGTGTCCCGTTTTGGGAATTTTAACTCCTTTTTTGACCATGTGTGACACAAACTGGATAATGATCGCTACAGTTTAGAACAGGGACGCAGACTTCTGTTATGTTAGTTTTATCTGAAACATAAATATGGTCGATAAGTGTCTTGGAGTTTGGTGTAATTCTCGTTGGAGATTCGATGAGCTGATGCAGATTGAATAGACTGAATGCTTGGGTCCATTGGTTTTGTACTTTCAAAAGGTCTATGTTAAAGTCTCCAAGTAAAATGATTTCCTTGGATTCAAGCGAGACTGCATCCATCATCGTAATAAATTTGTCGACCCAGTTTATTCTTTCAGATGGGTTCCTGTAACAGAAAACCAACCAAAATAGGAGGGTTTCTTTTCAGCTTAACTTCTATCCAAACACATTCTACACCGTTATTTTCTAGGTGTAGAAGTCGTTTGAAGCNTTCCTGTAACAGAAACCAACCAAAATGGGAGGGTTCTTTTCAGCTTAACTTCTATCCAAACACATTCTACACCGTTACTTTCTAGGTGTAGAAGTCGTTTGAAGCTGAGGGTTTCGCTGATGTAGATAAGAAGACCCGTCTCTTTCGCAAGTGAAGGATCTTTCCGGATTGTGTTGTATCCTGGAATAGTTACATCATTGTCGCTAATGTGTGCAGCTAATCTGGATTCAGAGAGTCCTAAGATATGAAAAGGTTTACCATGATTCCAAATCAGTGTGTTGATATATCTGATGTCTTGTTTAACTGCATGTTGGATATTAAGGTGACAGATTCGGAGTCCTTCTTTGCATGGCCATGCAGATAGGTCTTGCTCATTTCTAGATTGTGTACTGATGTGATGATAAAAGGAGACCGACGATTTTGCACGTTAATTGACGTTAAGTTTGTATAAATCAAGGAACACAATAAAAAAAACAAGTGGGGAAAAAACAACAACAACAACAAAAAAACAAAGAAAAAAGGCACACAGGGGGCGGAGGGGGGAGCCGAAGGAGAACTGGGTAATCGGAGGGAAGGTTGGGAATTCTGAGAGGTGAAGGGCGTTAGGGTTAGGAGGCGAGGGGATCTGGGGACCGTCCGATGTGCTGGTGGTAACACGAGACATGTGGTACGGAGGGGTGGTAGTAGGAGAGAAGGACGAGAGAGAGAGAGAGAGAGGGAGAGAGGGGCGAGAGAGACGATGTGAGAGGAGCAGATGATGGGAGAGAGAGAGACAGCCAGCAACACAGCCACCAGCCAGCCAGCCAGACAGTCAGGCAGAGCAGGCAGACCCAGGGAAAGACAGACAGACTAGGTGCTACTACTTAACCACGGGAGGAATGGGGCGAGGGAGAATGGGGGAGGGAGGATGAGGGGATCTGGGACGTCGTGTGCTGTTTGGTAAACGAGGACATGTGGTACGTAGGGGTGGGGTAGGAGAGAGAGAGAGAGAGAGAGGAGAGAGAGGAGAGGCTGAGAGGGGAGAGAGAAGAGAGAGAGAGATGACAGCCAGCTCAGCCAGCCAGCCAGCCAGCCAGACAGTCAGGACAGAAGACAGACAGGCAGACAGACAGACAGACAGGACAGGTGCTACTACTAACACGGTGGACGGCGTAGACAATCTTGCTGAACTGGTCCACGAAGCACTGTGACCTGTTGGTCGAACTTTAGTTTGGAAGCATTCAGCGTCCACCAGCTGGCTTTGTTGCCCTCCGCGTCAAAACTTGCGCCCCTGCGTGACACGACAGGGCAGACAGGGGGTGCTGTGTGGTGTGTGTGGTGTGTGGTGTATGTGTGTGTGTGGTGAGTGAACGTGGTGCAGTGCAGGTGTCGTGCGTGTGTGTGCGCGCGCACGCGCTGCGGTGTGTGTGTGTGTGTGTGTGTGTGTGTTGTGTGTGTGTGTGGTGTGTGTTGTGTATGTGTGTGGTGTATGTGTGTGCGTGTTCAGTTCAGTTCAGTAGTTTTATTAAAAAAAAAAACGTCGTTTTTCATCACATCCTAGATGATCTTAGACCTGTGTGTGTGGTGTGGTGTGTGTGTGTGTGTGGTGGTGTGTGTGTGGTGCGTGGTGTGCGTGCGTGTGTATTGTATGTGTGTGGTGCGTGTATGTATGTGTTAGTATATGTGTATGCATGCGTGCGTGTGTGCTGTGCGTGTGGTGCGTGCGTGCGTGCGTGTGTGTGTATGTGTGGTGTGTGTGGTGTGTGAGTGTGTGGTGTGTGTGTGTGTGTGTGTGTGTGTGTGTGTGTGTGTGTGTAAGTGTGCGTGCATGACCCGCGCGCCCGTGCGCACGGTTTGGGTATGCGCGCATTAATTGTGAGGTATGATTTTCAGGATAAGAAGTCTCTGAAGGTTGGCCTTTATATCATAAATATTCTTTTATATCAACTGTTGTCGTCGTCGTCGACGTTGTTGTTGTTGTTTGTCTTTGTTTTGTGTTTTATATGACCGCCAACCTGAAAGATAAAACTGACACTCAGCGAACAGCAGGCTTTATAAACTAAAACAAGGCATCTTTCAAACTGACCTGTTGTATGCCCATTGTCTCAGGAAGCAAAAAATCAGCGGGACGATCGACATCTGTCGGCCATTTTCTCGACAAAGTGAACATGCATTCAACAACATAAAATGCTGTGTGAGTTTGAAGATGACCATTCCATTTTATGGTCAGGGTGATCTGTTATTGAAACCAGCGATGTCAGCCGACCTTTTTTTTTTTTTTTTTTTTTGCCCACAGAAAAATAATCTTCAGCGCTTTTCATTTTTTGGCCGCCATCTTGGGACTGTTGTAAACGCATCAAACATCGTGAAACGTTACTGGTCTCAAAGTGACTTCGTGTTGTATCTTTCAGGGATACATGGTCAATGAGGCTCCGCGCGGTACATGGAATTTCTTAAAAATGCTGTACAATGGTGGGGTGGCTTTTTTTTTTTCTTTCTCCCCCCCCCCCCTTTTTTTTTTTGTTTTTTTTTTTTTAGGGTCGGCTACACTTCGTGGGTTGGCAGCGCCGGACCTAAACTCTACAAGGAATGGAGGGAAGAGCGATCAAGATCAAACATTGATTTCCATCAGTGATGTTAATCTTTCGTCATCTCACATTCTGAAGACCAGTTCAAAAAGAGCTATATCCAACGGTTGAGATCAATGACATGTTCCTCCATGGTCAATGCATTATGATGCCTCAAGCTCTCAAAGCTGAATCACGTTGACTACCACCGCGCGCGACCCGCGCCGAACGGGTATGTGTGTGTGTGTGTGTGTGTTGTGTGGAGTGAGTGAGTGTGGTGTGTGTGTGTGTTGTGTGTGTGTGTGTGTGGGTGTGTGTGTGTGGCGTGCGTGCGTGCGTGCGTGAGTGCGTGCGTGCGGGTGTGGGTGTGGTGTGTGTGTGTGTGTGTTGGGTGTGTGTGGTATGTGACGTGCGTGCGTGCGTGCGTGCGTGCGTGCGTGCGTGGTGTGTGTGTGTGTGTGTGTGTGTGTGTGTGTGTGTGT
>JADBJO010002448.1:72500-82500 GCA_016801955.1 Conus betulinus
ACATTCGCCTGCAGCTTCTCAGACTGGAAAAAAAAATTACATCATCATCATCAAAACCGTGTGAATACCACGACATCATCATCATCATCGTTGTTGGTTTTTTATTGTTGTTTGATATAGTGTCATTTGAATAGTAGAAATGAGCTGTTCATCGGTCATTTAGTGTGTTTATGTATGCAATATTATGTCCCAATGTGCGTGCATGCGCGAGCGCGCATGTGTGTGTGTGTGTGTGTGTGTGTGTGTGTGTGTGTGTGTGTGTGTGTGTGTGTGTTTATGACTCGTGAATGCAGAAGTGTGTGTGTGTGTGTGTGTGTGTGTGTGTGTGTGTGTGTGTGTGTGTGTGTGTGTTTTTCTGCTTATATTTTTCAGATGTTGAATTGTTAAAACTTGTAAAGCGCCCTGTAGCGTACGTTGTTAGGATGGGCGCTATTGAAATTGTCCTCATTTATTTATTGATTATTGTGTTTGCTTTCAATTCTGACAGAAAGGTGAGTGAGTTTGTGTGACGTGTCTGTGTCACTGATGGTACTTGGAGTGAATGTGTGTTATTTAACCTAAAAAGAATGGTTTTAAGATTCATTACTTGGGAGCCACACTTGGGAGTTTACGTACGTCCGGATGTTTTGAATGTCTTCGGTTGTTGCCCCTGTTTTCTTTCTTCCACTCTATCCCACTTCTCTCTAATTTCGATTCGTTTCACCAATTCAAGAAGCGTAATTCCCCCAGGCTTTAGAATTACGCGATTGTTGTCAGAGTGACCTACCTTTTCCAGAGCTTTGGCCTTGGTGGCGTTGTCGATCCATCGCGACTGATTAATGACCTCTTGCATGGCATCTCGGATGAACTCCACAACGTCTGTAGCCTGCACATCGATGACACCAAGATTGGGAGGAAAAAAAACTGATACAAAACAAACAAACAACCCCAAAACAACGGTTCGAAGAACGTGAGGGTGGTGAGGTACCTTTATGACGTGATCGGCATACAGTTGTCCCCCCCCCCCCCCCCCCCACTTCCATCTGCGCCTAGGTACAGCCGCGAGATAGAGTACTGGTGTTGTTGCTCTCTCTCTCTCTCTCTCTCTCTCTCTCTCTCTCTCTCTCTCTCTCTGATACATGTTTATGTCAGTCTGTCACTCTGTTTGTCCGCACAATAACTTTCAGAAAGCAAGACAGAGCTCTAGCAGATTTCAGGACGTTCTTGGCGTGGTCGGTATCTCACAAGAGATTGAATGTCGAGGTCTGTTCGCCCAAAACTTGAAGGAACTCCCTGAGAATAAACCGTTCCGAGGCATATGTGTGATTAAAACCTACTCACGCTACAAGTTACATGACTAAAACCGTTCAATACTACTGTGTAGCGGAACCCATTCCACCCGATAATTTAAAAAAAAAAAAAAAAAAAAAAACCCGTTTCCATGCTGAGGTATACATACAATCATACGAAAAGCAGTGAGAAACACGGTGTTCAAAAGGGGGGAAGCAATTGAAATGTTGAATGGATTGGAGCACGCGCGCAGGAGTTCTGACCCTTACTCGGACGCTTCCTTGTTTTATTTGTCGCTGTACCCATGGCCGGACGAAGGGGAGAAGGGAAGAGGGGCGGGGAGCGGGTGTCCTTGATTTCTTGACCCCCCCCCCCCCCCCCCCCCCCCCCCCCCCGCCCCGTCCTGTGGCCGGCGACAGCTTTATAAAGGGCACGTCTTTTTTTTTTCATTCCGCTTCCTACACCGGGGGAAGCTTCCCCCCCCCCCCCCCCCTGCCCCCCGCTGCTCTCTCTCCCCCCCCCCCCCGACCCATTTTTAGAGACATTCTCCCCCTCTAATGTAACTGATCCTGCCTTGTTGTCAGCCTCAACCAAAGCTTGGTACAGAAAGTGTCTTCGTTCCGTGACAAAACGTTGTAGGTAAGGTAATGTTGCTTATAGCCCAGCCGACCGCAAAAAGCCATATCAGGACTGTCACCACGTTAAAATCAACTCACAAGTAAACAAACAAACAAACGAATAATCAAAAAACACTATTCACACATCTCTTTAAAGTACACCCTCTAAAAACGCGCCAGAAACTTCGTTAAAAACCTTTCTTTCGTTAAATCTTAGATCAGATGCAAAATGTTAATCTCTTTCAGAAATTCAAAGATCAGGTCAGGTGTGACATCTCTGAACAAAGTTTTCATGGACTCTGCTGTTAAGTGTTTATGTCTCATATCGTGCAAGTCCTAACACTCTAAAAGAATGTGTTTCATTGTGAGTGGCAGGCGCATATGACATGGAATGCACCACGGAGCTTCTCCACCTTTTAGAAAAAGAAACACCCGAAGGTGCTGGGGAGGACCCAGAGAAGCACTGTCTTCACCTGCCTTTAGAGCAGTCCTGTACCACCCTTGGAGGCCTGCGCTGTGTTGACGATGGGTACAGGCGCCACGGAGCTTCTCCACCTTTTAAAAGATAAGAATGGGTGTAAAACGAGTGGACTGTGTGCACACGGCACAAGACTGTTTCGTCTGTACGGCCGCCCTGTGGAACATGGTAAAAAAAACAACTCCAGGTTTGGACGGATTTTAAATAGTTTGTTATCCGTCCGCGAGTTCCATTCCTGTTGCCAGAGGTCTTTGACGTAAGCCTGTGTTTTGGGTTTGAGATCAGTGTGAGGGATAGACAGCCTTCACGTTGTGGGTTCACTGCACCTATTGGCGAGATTTTTTCTGCGCGTCTATCTGCTTTCAGTCCCACCATTAAAGTCCCATTCTGTCTTCGGGGATGAAGAACTTAACGCCTCTCTTGTATGCATTTTTACCTCTTTTCTCTTTCCTCTTCTGTTCTGTATTTGTGTGTGAGTGTGTGTCATCTATCTTACTTGTACATGATGGCCCACTTTTCCTCAAAGGGGGTTTGTATTTTGTAATCTTATTTTTATATGCTTTCACGAACAGGACCTTGATTTAAAGTCTCCTTAGCAAAACAAAGTTGTGGGCTGCTAATCAGCTTAAAAAGATCTTAAGACTAGAATATGTCTGACAATGGCATAATATTTTAACACAAAATAACGGCCAAAATAGTGTCACAACATTTTTTTTTTTTTTTTCAAAAACGTATGAAAACTCTATATCCTATCACCAAATTCTCTGTAATCTTGAATCAATGAGAAATACTGTGCTTTAAAATGCAGCGTTCAGAAACACCGGAACGATGAGTTCGGAAACATGAGAGAGAGAGAGAGAGAGAGAGAGAGAGAGAGAGAGAGAGAGAGAGAGAGAGAGAGAGAGAGATTGATTGAGATTGCTTGATTTGGATTGATTGATTGGTTGATTGATTGATCGATTGATAATCTTTATTTTCAATGGTGACAGATAAGCAAATACATGTTTTTTTTTTTTTTTTACGTCCGGTCCTGGTCCCTCTGAGGGACTAAGAGTGACTAGCAACTAACTAACATGACTAGCAGCTACTAAACCTTAAAAACATTCATACGTATCTTTGAAAAATACATACAAATATTGAGAGATGTTGAGAGAGAGAGAGAGAGAGAGAGAGAGAGAGAGAGAGAGAGAGAGAGAGAGGGGGGGGGGGGGGGGGGGGCGGGAAGGGGGACCACCGGTCTCTTCAAACGTCACAGCGTGAGCTAACACACACATGTTGCGATTCCATCTTATTCAAATAAACTGACACCAAAACTACGCAATACGGATCTCCTTCTGACGCAATACTTGAGAAACGCGAGGAAAAGTTACGTTCCTTGTCTTGATCAGTGATCATTTTCATCCTGCTGCGTGACTTTGATGGAGCGAGTCACCTTGTGTTTGAAAGCCTCTGAGGAAAAACATTTTTGTTCGTTATTGTTTTATTTATATTCGAGTTCCATCTGTTAGATCATCCTGTTTCAGGATGCGCAGAAATATGGAGCGTAAACTTGATATTGGCCGGTCTTTGGCCAGGCGTCGGGTACCTGACACCTAAAGGGCGTGGGGATGAGGAATATGTAAGCTTAACCTTTGCCGATTGCTCAAGTATTGAAAGAAAATTTCATTATCACATATGACTGTTGGTAATTTGAAAAACGAGTTCTCGGTTCAAATTTTCTTCTTCTTGTAAGCTCAACCTTTGCCGATTGCTCAAGTACTGAAAGAAAATTTCATTATTACATATGACTGTTGGTAATTTGAAAAACGAGTTCTCAGTTCAAATTTTTTCTTCTTCTTCTTCTTCTTCTTCTTCTCTTGTCTGTCTGTCTGTCTGTCTTCTCTCTCTCTTTTTTTTTTGTGTGTGTTTTGTCTAGCATTTTGGCGGTGGATTGCCGAACACAAAGCCATAGTCAATTTTCACTGTGTCACCTCCCATTTCTTCTGCCACGAGCCGTTTAAAAATGTTATCAAAGCACGCCCCCCCCCCCCCCCCCCCACACACACACACACTCTCTCTCTCTCTCTCTCTCTCTCTCTCTCTCTCACACACACACACACACACACGCGCGCGCGCGCGCGCGCGCGTGCGCGCAAACACACACACACACACACACACACACACACACACACACACACACACACACACACACACACACACACTCACATACACACACACACCATAACTCTGTACTTTCCGTTCTGTTCGAAGCTCCATGTCATTGGGTTTATTTTGCAGTTGTTCATGTTGTTACTATTGTTGAACCAAAGAGAAGATTGCTGGCACATAATATTTTCCCAAGGTATGGTGGATTCAGTAAACGTATACAGGGAGAAACCACTTACACCGATATCATTTTCAGAATCCATGGGATCAGCTCATGACAAAGCCCTCGGAGAGACTATTGGGTAAGGGTTCAACGGGGGTAATGGTAATGGTAATGTTTGCTTATAGCCCAGTCCACCGCAAAGGGCAATATTCAGATTCAGATTCAGAAAACTTTATTATCTCTCGTTACGAGAGAAATTACATTTGTGACCGCTGCCCTAAAAGTTAAGACATACATATTTATAGTTACAAACGTGACACTGAAAATTAAAATTACTTTCAAACAATAAAAAACATGCGTGTAACACCAAAATGGGAATTTCAATCTTTCTCCTTTTTTGGTAGTGCAAATAAGTATGCACTCAGCCACTCATATTATATATATATACATGTGTGCAATGTGTGCACGTATGAGAGAGAGAGAGAGAGAGAGAGAGAGAGAGAGAGAGAGAGAGAGAGAGAGGGAGAGGTGATTTATCATTAAAAATCATTAAGATAAGACATATTCCAGACATTTCTATTCCTCACTGTTCCCTCAAAAAAAAAAAAAAAAAAAAAAAAAAAAAAAAACCTGAAATTTTTCTTAAAAGATCTTTCCTCCCATAAATTATTAGATCAGATGAAAATTGTTCATCTCCCTTTAAAAAAAAAAAAAAAAAAAAAAAAAAAAAAAAAAAAAACACTCAAAAGATCACATCAGGTGGGACTTCTCTGAACACGGTTGTCATGGAGTCTGCGGTAAAAGTGTTTACTTATGTCTGGCATCATGACAGCCCCAACACCCCACAGAAGGGTGTGTTTTCAGAGTAGCGCGGGTTTACCTTTTGCTTGGCCTGGGGCGAGAAGTGGTGGGTCACGTACATGCTGCCGACCGCGTTCATCATGACCTTGGTCAAGAGGGTGACGCACGACTGCCACTGGGGTACGGAATGGTTCATACCAAACAGAACCTGTGGGGGGGGGGGGGGGGGGCCAAGGACAATGGGGGATAAGAATGACAATGGCGCAGCCGACCGCGCGGGTCACATATCAGGGCTGACAACAACTTTACTGCGACAACAGCAATAATAACAACTAATGACAACAGTGCTGACAACGACTTACTGCGACAGCAGCAATAACAACTAATGACAACAATATGCATGATAATGAAAATGATATGACAATAATAATAATATTAATAATGATAGTAATAGTAATAATAATGATAAGAATGGTAATAATAATAATAATGATGATAAATAATAATAATAATAATAATAATGATGATGATGATAATGATGATAACAATCATAATCATTATAACGATAATAGCAATAAAGATGATGATGATGATGATGATGATGATGATGAGATGATGATAATAATAATAATAATAATAATAATAACAATAATAATAATATATGATGATGATGATGATGATGATGATGATGATGATGATGATGATGAATGAAATGATTATGATGGTGGTGATGATGATGACGGCAACAACAATAAGAACAGCAGTAGCAACAGCAACAACAATAATCGTAATGATAATGATATGTACCATCACTACCACAACAACACCCACCATCACCACCACCACCACCAACAAAATCATCTTTACTATAATAAAAAACAACTAGCTGTTCAAGGTGTCAGTAACAGAGCAATAGCCTTTTGCACAAAATCAGTTTGTCGCGCTGGAAAAAGACTGAACCTTTTCATAGAAACACGATGCTTTTTTTGAAGCGGTTATTTCCATCACATCTTAAGTATTTCCATTTCGTGAACGCCTTGACCGCCCATATCTAGTGACGTCAATTTTAGGCAATCAGTCTTTTGTGTAGGGTGTGTGTGTGTGTGTGGTGTGTGTGTGTGTGTGTGTGTGTGTGTGTGTGTCGGGGGGGGGGGGGGGGGGGGGGGGGGGGGTGTTAAAAAAAAAAAAGCCCACGATAGCCTAAATTGTCGTCACATCGTTCTCCGTCCACACAGATCCAAAATGGCATCAGCGCACAATCTGCTCGCAGAAGAGAAGAGACAGTACGCCTATATGACATCATCAATTGATCAGAGGTTTCTAGGGGGGTGAACAGTCAGCTGTGCGGAAAGTGTGTGAGCAAGATTTGAAACAAACAAACAATAATAATATAATAATTAATAAAAAAAATAATAATAAATAAATAGATAAAATAAAACAGTTGAAAGCAAATAGTTCTTCGAATGGGACTATAAACCGAAGTTCCGTGTGTGAACGCACGCATAACAACTTGCACACACACGTAAAATCCCGTCACCAACTTTCGGAAGAGAGGGCCGTTTGGCCGTTGGTATGGATGATGACACGTCACACATTGCATGCATCTTCTCCAAAAAGTTTGGAGTATGGCTGTCTTAATGGCGGAATTAGAACAAAACAACAAAACAAAAACAAAAAAAAAAAAAAAAAAAAAAAAAAAACGGTTATACACACACAAAACTCCACTCTCTTTGTTGGATAGATGGGATACATCCCTGCTCCTCTATATAGGGGAGTGTTCCAGCCTGCGTACGCAGAAAGAAAAAGAAGAAAGAGAGAGAGAGAAAAAAAAGTGGAAAACAAACTCGGAGGTGACAGGCTAAAAGTATGCATGGAAAAATGCGTGCCTGCACCAACAGGGATTGTGACACGAGACCGGCTGACGCGACAGTTTGTTTGTGATTGTTTACAGTTTCCACAGGGAAAACCATGGAGCTGGTAGGAGAGTAAAACTGTGGGAAGAAAAGGCCAGTGCTTTCCCTTGGCAGCTTCCATCCAGGTCTGCAGCCATCACTGAAACTGTGATGTATGCCTAGGTTGTTGTTGATATAGACTTTACCCGATGTTTTTGAAACTTGTGTTTCAATGAATTTCATATCTAAAGGCTTTTCACTGCTTCCTGCTACATAATTCTGAAACTAACGCTGCAACAGTTCTTCATTATTTTTCCAAAGACGCACGCGCACAAGCACGTGTGCAGTGCACCTGCACGCGCGCTTGCGCGCGCGCGCGCACACACACACACACACACATAGAGAGAGAGAGAGAGAGAGAGAGAGAGAGAGAGCCTACACATAATGCAGACCCAGTACAGAAATCTCGGTTGACGAACGAGACAACAACAACAACAACAGAAAGCTACCACTTTTAAAAAAAAAAAAAAAAAAGAAAAAAAAAAAAAAAAAAAAACAACAACAACAACGATATCGGAGGATGGTCTCTGGTGATAATTATAAAAAAAAAAAAAAAAACCTTCGGATAAGAGAAAGCAAAAACATTCGTCTCCCCTCGACTATCTTACACCCGGATTCTACGGTCGTTTGTTCAATAAAGGGACGTAATCTCAGTGCGCCACACATTAAGTTGCCGTTTGATTTTTTACAGGAAACTCCATACCCCTCCGGATGGAGCATCCCCTGCATCTTTCTTCCATTCTCCCCCAGCTTTCGCCTCTTTCTCTCTCGCTCCTGAAAAGACCATGTACACAGGCCTATATACCTTTTCTAACTTCACTCTACAAATCGTCTGAGAGATCATCACCCACCGTCCTCACAGGTATGTCAAGGTCACGGATCTCTTTGTTCAGGTACGAGTAGGAGGAACGAACGACCCGCATCAGCAAATAATTGGCCAGCACTCTGTGAAACATATAATGAATGGTTACTACAACAATATGACAACAAACCACCACCACCACCACCCACCACCACCACCACCACCACACCGACATCACCATCAGCACCACCATCACCATCAACGTAAACACAGTAACAACTACGAACGACGCCAGTAGTAATGACAGTCACAATGATAATAACAAAAATACAACGTAACGAAAGATTTCAAATAGTAAGACTAATAATGGAGATAAAGATGATGATGATGATGATGATAATCATGATGTTGATAACGCTAGTGATGACAAAGACGATGATGCTATGGCATTATTCTAATACTACCCTTATTTACTTTGCATCCACGCATTTTCATTCTCATATACCTTTCAAAGACAGTGAGGAAAATACAACATGCGTTTGGAAATCAAACGCGCTCACCCACCTCCCCCCTCCCTAATCTAGCTAGCCCCTGCAACCCCATCCCTACTCCCCCGCCACCCTCCCCTCCCACACACACACACCTCGATTCAGATTCAATAGGTAAAAACTGACAGCTGTCCCTACCAATCGCAGGGAAGCTTATAGAATTCGTCGAATCACATAGTGTCGAGCTATATATATATATATATATATATATATATATATATATATATATATATATATATACATATATCCTTAAATGCATCCTTAAATGGATCCTCAAGCATAGACTAAAAGACTGTCTCTTACATTTTATACTGTTTGCATAATGTCTTTAGTTTTCAACAACTTTTTTCCTCTCCACACTTTCGTTTTGTTAATTCTACTACCTTTCACTGGCTGTTTTGGGGGTGCTGCTGGATTCTTTTTTCGAACCCTTGGCGGTCGAACACCACAGAATTATGGACTGTGGTGTGTCTCTATCTGACGCCAAGAGCACACGCACATTCAGTCGTGTCTCCGTGATGAATCTGATGAGTACGATCCGGTGGTTGAAAGGCCTCGGAAACAGGCGATACACATAGATATGTCTTTTAGAGGGATTGCGATAGTCTATCTCGCCAAGTTAGAGCACATGGTTTTCATATGTCTCCGTGATATAATTGATGAGTACTTCATCGGTGGTTGAAAAGGCCTCGGAACAGGCGATACACATAGATATGTCTTTTAGAGGGATTGCGATAGTTTTCTCATGCAGTTAGAGAATGGTTTTCATATTAATGATATATATTTTCCCATTTACTTCATCTTCAATTTATTTGCCAAGTCATTACTATTATGATTGAAAAATTGTTAATCTGCAGTTGTCTATCTCACTACTTAATTGTTATATATATATATATGTGTAAACAAAGCTTGCTCTTATGTTTTTTTATTGAAGAAGTAGGGCGAGTTAAAACATTCATAACTGCAGTGGTAGATAATTCTGTTTAGCTAATTGTATGTGCTTGAGAAGGTGAAGGGGGAATAAGAAATGCTTACTTCCCCCTGTTTTATCAATCTAAGACATAAGAGCAAGCTTTGTTTATAACTGAATATTTTTTTTGCAGTCATTGTAACACCAAGCTGCTCAAAATAAATGTCTATAAGCGCTTAAGGTCAAAGATAGTGAGTCTTCAGCACTTGCGTTCAACCAGATTTTTTTCTCTACGCACCAAATCTCATAATGTCC
>JADBJO010002448.1:87500-90000 GCA_016801955.1 Conus betulinus
TCATTCTTTGCGTAGCTCAAACTCTCTGTCTTCCTTCGACTCTTAAAACAACCCTCTTCACCAATCAATAGCAAGTCTTTCTTCCCCTTCCCCATCAAATTGATTCTGCGACTTTGTGTGTGTGTGTGTGTGTGTGTGTGTGTGTGTGTGTGTGTGTGTGTGCGTGCGTGCGTGCGTGTGTGCGTGCGTGTGTGTGTGTGCGTGCGTGTGTGTGTGTGTGTGTGTGTGTGTGTGTGTGTGTGTGTGTGTGTGTGTGTTCCCGTGGGTGTGTGTGTGTGTGTGTGTGTGTGTGTGTGTGTTCCCGCATGGGTGTGTGTGTGTGTGTGTGTGTTCCGTGTGGTGTGTGTGTGTGTGTGTGTGTGTGTTCCCGCATGTGTGTGTGTGTGTGTGTGTCCCGTGTGTGTGTGTGTGTGTGTGTGTGTGTGTGTGTGTGTGTGTGTGTGTGTGTGTGTGTGTGTGCGCGCGCTCGTGCGCGTGCGCGCATGCTGTTGTGTGCGTTGTGAGGCAATGTGTGTGGGATCGTGTGTGTGTGTGTGTGTGCTCTGTGAGCGCGTGCGTGAGTGTGTGTCAATATGCACTCTTGTTTGTAGGTGCATGCTACTTATTGCAATATTTATCTTCTTATTGGTTTCATTCACCTTTCCTTTTATCTCTTCTGTATTTGTAAGCGCTTACGGTTTATGTCAGATTAAGCGACCTACATTATTGTTATTATCATCATCACCATCACTGTCATTATCATTATTATTATTATTATTATCAAGCTTATTATTATTATTATCATTATCATCATTCTTATTATTCTTATTCATGGAGTCTTCTGAACCATGCCCAAAATCATCACCAGTATTGTAACAGGGCAAGGATCGTGGAGGTGATGTGGGCGGGATGTTTCTAACTCAGATTTAGATTCACTCAACCCTCGAATTCAAGCGCAATGTATGTGCGTGCGTACGCGCGTGCGTGCGTGTGTGTGTGTGTGTGTGTGTGTGTGTGTGTGTGTGTGTGTGTGTGTGTGTGTGTGTGTGTGTGTGTGTGTGTGTGTTGTGTGTGTGTGTGTGTGGTGTGCTCGCGCGCGCGCGCGGAAAACTATCTAGAAAGCATCAGAAAGAGGGGCATGAAACTGCACATGGGACTCCACTCACGGTCATCAGAGTACATCATTCTGAATCAGCTCACTGTGCCATATGAGAAGCAGAATGGAGAGAAGTCTGGTACCAACAAGACTGAGAATAAGCCCAGCCCGTCTAGCCAGGAGCTTTAAGGAACCAGCCTCCCAGGCCAAAGTCCTCGTCGTAGAGGTTACAGCAAAGGAATTTTTGTTGGCTGATCAACCTATGATCTCAACCTATATGATCTCATGAACACAACTCTGTTTCATTTTCTGGTTAATGAGAGCTCGACAGCACGGACCACCGTTCAGACAAGTGTTTTGGCCTTGAACTCCTCACACTCCACGGGGGCCGGGCCGTAACCCGACCGTGTCGCCCAGGCACCCTACTGCTGTCGGATATACAGTTGTCGCTGCCGGGATTTGAATCTGTAACTCCTGCATGACTGAGCGTCTGAGGGCTTACCCACATGGCTATCGGATTCTAAGTTGGGAAATTTAAAACTTGAAGGAGCTTGCTTTTGTTCTTCCTTGACCGGATCCAGCCGGAATTATTTTTAGGTTTATCTACCATTGCCTTTCGGAGTTTTGTCCTTTTTTTTTTTTTTTAACCATGTATTAAGAGTTGTTTTCATGAGATCACACAGACTCCCTTGTCTAACCTCTACGGCGAGGACTTTTTGGCTTGAGAGGCAGATTCTCTAAATAACCTGGCTAGACTGGCTTCTCTCTCTCTCTCTCTCTCTCTCTCTCTCTCTCTCTCTCTCTCTCTCTGCACACACACACACACACACACACACACACACACACACACACACACACACACACACACACACCACACACACACAACTCACAAACAAAAAAACACACACACACACACCCAACCCCAACCCCCCCCCCCCTCCCCGACTCACAACACACACACACACACACACACACCCATCCCCCCCCCCAAACCCCCCTTCCCCACCCCCGTACACACACACACACACACACACACACACACACACACACACACACACACACACACACACACACACACAAACACACACACACATCCACCCCCCACCCCCTACCCCCCCCCCCCCCACCCCACTCTCTCTCTCTCTCTCTCTCTCTCTCTCTCTCTCTCTCTCTCTCTCTCTCTCTCTCTCGTGTACAACTATCCATTCCGCTACTACACCCATCCCCAACACAATACAACACAACAACCGCAGAAGAAGACCACTCCAGCTCACCCAGACGATCTGCTTGGTGTTGTTTGTGGCGTCCGCGTCCGCGTCCACCTGCACCTTGAAGAAGGGCATAACACCCACGTAAGCCAGCTTCACCAGCAAGCAAGGCCTCCACATTGTAGGAAGGCGGGGGAGACTGCCCGAAGGACATCCG
>JADBJO010002448.1:100000-105000 GCA_016801955.1 Conus betulinus
AAAAAAAAAAAAATAAAGATACACCAATTGAACTACTCAATAAACATTTACATACAGAATCTAGTGCAAAATAATCATTTAGTAAGCATGGTAAGAGTAATGGTGTCGATCCATCATTATAACAAGGAATGCCTGAACTTTTAAAAAGTTCTCTTGCTTTTGAACAGTGAATCAGTAAGTGATTGACACTAATAGGTTCACCACATACACATTTAATATTAGTACAATACTTTGTTTTAAATGAATTTAAACGTATCCTATGGATTAGACTTTCGACCTCCCTGGACGAGAATATGACATGCTTGTATGACTTTTTCCCATTGCCTTTATCATTTTGTTTAATACAGTTATGATAATACTGATTGTCTGAGTTCTTCAATAACTGTTTAACATTATCATGAGATTTTTTGTTTATAATTGAGAAACATTCTGACAGATCTAAAGGAATATTTATAGATTGTGCATCGTTTAGATTCTGAGCTGCCTTTTTTGCAGCTTGGTCTACCTGTTCATTTTTGCTGATATTCCACAATGAGAAGGCACCCAACAAAAAGTGACAGTGATGCCTTTCATAGAAAGTAGGTGTATTACATGATTGATTTTTCCATTATCATATCAGTCGTATGCAAGAGTTGGGTGATTTGATAGCATTTATTGCTGCTTTAGAGTCAGCACATACTAGGACTTGACTGTTATTTATAGGAAAAATTTAAAATGAAATCCAATGATTTAAGTATAGCAAGTACTTCAGCGCTGAATATCGACAACTTTTTACCAAGAAAAAATAACTTTTTTTTTACTTTTTTTAAGCACGGAATTATGAATGCTGCTCCTGTGCTTTCGTTTTCTAATACGGAGCCATCTGTGAATATCTTTAATGAGTACTGTATTCATTTTCTAAATGAGTGCATACAGACGCTCTCAATATTCAGAGAATCTTTTTTTGTTAAATGTATATAATCTATGTCAAAGATAGCTTTTGACTGTTCCCATTTTGGAATGGGCGAAAACGTTGGTTTTTTTGACAATGTTACCTTCATCTATTTTCGCATCCCTTAGAAGATCAGAAGAAAAGGAATAAATAGATTTTGTGGATTGAATATGTTGTGCACGTTTTCCAAAGTCCCTCTCCGATTGTAGACATACTTCTTTGGAGCAGGCATTTTTTGAGAGAAACTTTTCAGTATAAAAATTTTGAAGTAGAAGCTTTACGAAATTCTGAGAGAGGTAAAATTCCTGCTTCGCTATATGTTCCTAAGTTAGATGTATGTGTGGGAACTCCTAAAGCAATTTTGTAAGCTTTACTATCAATACTTTGAAGTTTATGTAAAAGGTGTTTGGGTGCGTTAAAAAATACCTCTTTGAGCGTATGATAATCTTGAACGTACAAGGGCAGTTGCTAATATAGTTAAAGTTTTGGTATCTTGCCCCCAAGATTGTTTACTAACTACCTTAAGAAAATTTAAAACTTTTTCTTGCTTTGTTTAAAATGTGGTCAATATGAATATTCCATGTTAACTTATTACTTAAGATAACACCAAGGAATTTAACACTTTTAGCATAGTTTAAGGCAATGCCGTCCAAGGTGAAGTTTGGAAGTTTGTCTGGATCATAACCAGAATTAAAAAGCATCATATTTTTTTTTTTTTCCGGTGAAAGGGAAAGCCCGTTTTCATGTAAAAAATTATTTATTTTATTGAGTTCATGTTGGTATTTAATTTTAATATAATTTATTGACCTCAGTGGAGTATTTCTTTTCATTGTCACTTTCATCCACAAGCATATATCGTCAGCAAATTGGGCTATCTCTGTATCTTTAGAAAGCCTTTGGGTAGATCAGAAAATAAAATATTAAACAATATTGGCGAAATTACTGATCCTTGAGGTAAGCCCATTTGTAAAGGTCTTGGATTAGAATATGTATTTCCAACCCTAGTTTGAATGTGCCTACTATCTAGGAAGGTTTTGATATAATCATACATGTTGCCATTGATACCAATATTCTTTATTTTTGTATAAAAGTCGCTTGTGCCATACACGTTCGTATGCTTTTCTGATGTCAAAAAATGTTGCAAGTATATTTTTTCGACGTGCAAACTGGTGCTTTACATGCGTAGTAAGTTTCACTAGATGTTCTATTGTGGATCTGCCTGCCTGGAATGCAGCTTGATTGATTGGTATTATGCTATGTTTAGTACAATGATGAACTAATCTCCTTAAAACAATCTTTTCCATTAATTTACATGTATTAGATGTTAAAGCAATTGGACGATAGCTAGCTATTGATGTCTTGAAGTGTCTTCCCTTTCTTGTGAATTGGAACAATGATGGAATGCTTCCAAATTTGAGGCATTTATTAGTAGACCAACATTTCTGAAAAATAGATATAGAAAATATATCACATTATCTGGGAGATGACATAACATTTCGTTGGAAATGCCATCTAAACCCACTGATTTATTTTTATTTAAATTCATAAGACATTCTTTAACTTCCTGTAATGTTATAGAAGTATTTAGATAGTGATCTTCTCTTGTTTGTGGGCTATCATACATCTCTTTTTTTTTTTCTTCCTTTTCACGATAAGCTTTATTTTCTTTTGATAAGTTATTGATGCTACTATTTTTTGCAAATAGATCAGCAAAGGCTTCTGCTTTATCAAAATTAGATGGGAATTCAGAATTGTGTAATTTGATTGGACACTGTGGTAGATGAACTCCTTGTTTCATTATTTTCAATTGGTGTGTGTGTGTGTGTGTGTGTGTGTGTTTATTAAACTGTTAACAAACACTCTATTCTTCACAAATACATTAGAAAGTTGACGAGTTGTTTCTCCATTAACACTGAGGCGTAGATGAATCTAAACCAAAAAAAAAGTGATTGAAACAGCAAACAAGGACAAAGAAAATTAATTTCAAAGCAGACAAAAATCAGCACACACAGACACAGAATAAAAGATCCTCCTATCAGTTATCGAGAGAGAGAGAGAGAGAGAGAGAGAGAGAGAGAGAGAGAGAGAGAGAGAGAGAGAGAGAGAGAGAGAGAGAGTTACATTCCTTTTGTAAAATGTCATCTTACAACAAGCCGCTAAGGACGATAGTTAGACAACTACAATGCATCAGTACTATCTATTTTTTTCTTAATGTTTTTTTTTTTTTCATTTCCATGATGTGGTTATAAATCAAGACAAGAACTGACAGTGCTACAGTCTGTTTAACGCATTATCAGTTGGCGACAATGAATCCCTAGCGTCAATGATCATAACACTCATTCATCATAATGTGTGTATGTGTGCGTGTGCGTGTGCATGTGCGCGCACGCGCGCGTGTGTGTGTATGTATGTATGTATGTGTGTGTGTGTGTGTGTGTGTGTGTGTGTGTGTGTGTGAGAGAGAGAGAGAGAGAGAGAGAGAGAGACAGACAGACAGACAGACAGACAGACAGACTGAGAGAAACGGACATTTAAAGATAAAGATTCTTCTTTTTGTCGTCAACTGAATAAAAGGATGTCTGGCTACTTTGAACAAAATCAGAAATTTTAACAATTTTCTTTCTTTTTACTTTGTTGTTGTTGTTGTTGTTGTTGTTGTTGAAACATTGACATACTCAGTTAAGGAAAAATGTCATCCACTAACAGATTTGCATGCAGTTGAAAATTTCCCCCTTCAATGTTCGGAACCTGCGCTTTAAAAAAAAAAAAAATCCTCAGGACAAAAAGAAAAACAAAACAAAACAAAACAAAACAAAACAGAAACAAAGATGACAGAAAGAATTTGGTCAAGAATCATCACAAGTTAATATTTCAGTGTTGGGAAAGAACTCACTATCACAAAGAACGAGATCGAAACAAATCATCTACATGATGCAGGTGGGCGCATTTGAGTTTATACGCAGCTGACGACCAGTCCTTATCAAAACAAAACAAAATAATGTAAGTAAAATAGGTTCAGTACATACCTCACTCTCCAATACTTCCCTCTACTCTACCCATCCTCCTTTTTTCCTCTCCCCCCCCCCCCCACCCCCACCCCTCACCTTGACACGTCTGGTTCATGACTTTCAACTATCAGCTGCTGCGCCTCGTATCTATTTAGCATGCAGATGCTTGAGTTTTGTTCGGCACAGGTAGGTGGTACACAGAGTAACACTCGCACAAAGAGTGATGTGCAGGCGGTGATTTTTTTTTTTTTGAGGGGGGGGGTGGGTGTGGGGGGGGGGGGGGGGGCACATTGAACAAAAAAAAAAAAAAAAAAAAAAATCGGATTCCTCTCCTTTCCTTTGAACACACCAGCCAGATGACACCACACGAACACAAATTCACGTATTGGATGTAGGATCTAGCTTTGACGGAGAGCAGAAAAAGAGCAGGAAGGAGGCAAGGGTGGTAGTGGTGGTGGTGGTGGTGGGGAGTGGGGTGGGGAGTGAGGAGTGAGGGGGGGGGGGGGGGGGGGGGGGGTTTACGTACCGAAACAGAGCGTGTGACGTGACTTGGACAACACATGGTCTGCAAGCCAGCGATTTAACTGCGGAGAATGATGCAATGATTCAACAAAGGATCGTCTGCCTTTCTGTCTGTCTCGCTGGCTGTCTTTTTTTTTTCCCTCTTATTCCTGTTCTTGTCTTTCTGTCTTTCTTTCTTTCCTGTCTGTCTGCATTTTCTTTACTCCCGTTCTTGTCGCCTGTCTTTCTGACTACCCTTCTCTTCTCTTTCTTTTATCTCGCCTATCTCATCATCTCTTTCACGTGATGTAGAAAGCATGCGAATTAAAAAGCTTTCAACTTTTGCATTGATTACTTAACCCAGACCACTGACCAGCGTGAATGGAGTTACACACCGGGAGGGGTGGATGGGGGCGGAAAAAGAGGAGTGTTTCCAGAGCCCCCCCCCCCCCCCCCCTTGAGAACAAGAGTCCAAACACACACACACACACACACACACACACACACACACACACACACGCGCGCGCGCGCGCGCATGCACACACACACACATACACACA
>JADBJO010002448.1:122500-130000 GCA_016801955.1 Conus betulinus
GCATGCGTCTGTGTATGCGTGTCAGCGCGTGCGAGAGAGAGGACATCATACACCGAGAGAAAACGCGTATATGGGCTACATCTTCACTTACGAATAACAAGAAACCACACACAGGGAAAAATAGAAGCAAATAGGGAGGAAAGAAAAAGAACAAAATGACAGAAAAGTTGAAAAAGATCAGAAAAAGAAAGGAAAAGACAAAGGAAAAAAAAAAAAAACCTTGGAGCAGAATAGAGTGTGTAGTGTGTGTGTGTGTGTGTGTGTGTGTGTGTGTGTGTGTGTGTGTGTATGAGGGGGGGGGGGGGGGGGAGGGGATTGGGGGGGGGGGCAGGGAAGCCGCGTCACCACAGGACACACTTCTTCCTGGGGTTCATGGGGGAGCCCACGGGACAGCTGAAGGCCTTGGCGAAGTCCTCTGAGTTGGACGCCGACACACGGACCCTGTGGATGAAAGAGGTGCTCATTGACATGGCTGGGTACATTTGTCTTTGCTTTCTCTGGTCCAGCTCGAGAAACACTGTCTATAATCATAATCTGCTACCTTCATTGTTTTGTTTTGTTTTCCTTCAGACTCCATAACAAAAATAGTCTACAGTAGATTGCGTTTAATTTGCCCCCTTTCTTCTTTCCTGAATATGTGAAATGATATACTTAGCTTTGTTTAATATCATTTCTCTCTTGTATTCTGTGAAACAATGTACATTGCATCGTGTACTATATCGTTTTCCCCTCCTTCTCTGTGAAGCAATGTACATTGCATCCCGTATCATAACCTTTTTCCTTGTATTCTGTGAAACAATGTACATTTGCACCATACTATGTGTAAGTTTTTCTATCATTATCCTTTCTTCCTCCTACTACTATGTGTAGCAATGTACATTGTAGGACGTATTATATACATTCTCTCTTGTACTATGTGAAACAATGTACACTGCGTGACGTGTTACATCCATTCTCCCTCCTATTATGTGAGATAATGTACACTGCTTTATGTATTATGATTTCTGTCTCCATCCTACTCTTAAAAACAATGCACATTGCATCATATACTATATTTTTTTTCTCCCTCCTCGTCTGTGAAACAATATAAATTGCATGATGTTTTACGTCCTTTCTTCTTCCTGCTGTGTTTAGGAATGTACACTGCATGACGTATTATATCCTTTCTGCCATGTACTCTGTGAAACAACTGCACTGCATGACGTATCATATCCTTTCTCCTTCCTACCCTGTGAGACAGGACACCTTGCGTTATGTATTATACCTTTTCTTCATGGTACTCTGTAAAAATGTACATTGCAACATGTGCTATATCCTTTCTCCCCCAACGGTCATGGCATGATTTATTGCATCATTTCTCCTGTGCACTCAGTGAAAAAAAATATACATTGCATTATACATCATATCCTTTCTCTTTACTGCTCTGCGAAACACGTACTTTCTGCCTCATACTCCGTGAAACAATATACAGTGGATCGTTTATTATATCCCTTTCTCCCTCATACTCAAAGAAACAAGATACACTGCATCATGTATTATATCACTTCTCCCTTCTACTCTAAGAAACAATGTATACTGCCTTATATGGATGATATTTTGTCTCCCTCTAGCTCTGTGAAACAATATACATTGCATCATGTATATTTTGTTTTTCTTCTTCTGACTCTGTGAAAAGAAAATGCATTTTGCTTTCACTTGATTTTCATTCTCCTTCCGACCCAAGGAGACGGTGAACGTTGCATTTATGCTTTATTTACTTTCTCCTTCCTGTTCTTTGAAGCAAATGTATGTTGCAGTAAAAGATCATTCTGTATCTCCTTTGCACTCTGTGAAGCAATGCACACTACATCAAGCATTATTCCCCTTCTCCTTCCGTCTCAGGAAACAATGTATTCATTATTGCTGTCACATGAAATCAGGTCAAAGGAGTGTCTGAGGGAGGTTTGGGTGGGTTAGCGTCTTCCAAAGCCACCTCTACACGGTCATGTGCAACAAGATAGAGGAACTATTTTGTAACCAGTTCCGCCCTTCAATCTCTTGAAACAGTGAATATAGCATTAGCCATGATGATGATGATGATGATGATGAGGAGGAGGAGGAGGAGGAGGATGATGGATGATGACGACGTTGATGATAATGATGATGATGATGATGAATATGATGATGATGACGTTGAACATGATGATGATGACGATGATTGATTGATGATGATGACGTTGATGATGATGATGATGATGATAATCATGATGATGATGATGACGACGACGACGATGATGATGATGATGATGATGATGATGATGATGATGATCATGATGATGATGACATTTTTCAAGATGATGAATGATTGTTCTGTGTAGTGGTTTGCTTGCCACCATGTGGTAAAAGCTGTCACCATGTGGCTAGGATTCTTTGTGAACACTCTGACCACTATTCTTTGTGTTCAACCTGACTTTTGCCAGTATGTAGTTCTGTCTGTTTAAGATAGTAACTGAATGATAAACTTAGATCAGAAAAAACAGTACGCCTGTACTGTGTGAAAACTGTTAAGTTGATTTATAAACTCTGGGGATTGTTGGAATGATTTGTAGTGTATGACTTTAAGGCTATACCACATGTGTACTTGGGCTATGGGTATACCAAGTTAATGTAAGTTAAGCTCACTCAGCCTCTAAACAAAAGTGGTGATTGATGATTATAGGAAAAAAAAACTCTACAATAGGGCAGTCATTTGCTGGCTGAGGCTCACACCTCTTCTGACAGATAGAGACCAATGTCTGAACTCGACAAGCCAGACTCTCAGCTACTTAACTACAGACCAGGTTCTCTTTATCGCAGATCTGGGACCGTGGCTACTCCTGAAATCAGGGCTATGCCATACACTGTGGCTATGGCAAAAATTGTGGTTATGCTACATACTGGGCGAGACCAGTTGTGAAGACACACCACAGCCCAGCCATACAGCAACAGGTCTACACAGCAGGATCAGTCACCAGCCACAAGAGAGAGAGCAACTGTCCCCTCCAATCTAAGTTAAAGCTGTTAATCCAAGTGGACTTCAATTCAACTCATCCTGAGCTTCCCCTCACTTAATGATGAAACAGTGAGAACCTGTCTATGAGTACCACTTTGGCTACTGCACTGGGTGTACGCAAGCGAAATGGATGTGTAAAAGAGTATGCATTCAGAGTAACATTGACATGCCCACTGTATCCTACTTTATTACTTCTCAGTGTGTAAGCAAGTAAAGTTGATGTGAGGAGGTGCACTTAACTTGTGTCAAGTCTTTGTCGTACAATCAGTACTGAACATTTGAACTTCTCTCTATAATTCTGTCTCTCAGAGCTAAAAGTAATTTTAAGAGCACAAGCCTAAGGAAACTTGTCTCAGAGCCACTATTGAGTATTTTAACAGTCATGGGAAAAAAAGTATAGATTTTTTTCGATGACTAGTACCAGAAAGTCGCTCCTTCCACCACTAGTTAGAGAGAGGGTGGCAGTGAATTTTTGACATAGTTCTCATAGAGAAATGATTCCAAGTCCTTCTCCTAGAGGACCAACTGACCAATCCCAACTCTCATCACACGTGCGTGTGTGCGTGCGCACGCGTTCGTTAAACATACACAAAGAAATGTCTATGATTTTGCTATACTTGTTACTGTATATATTATCCTCCATACACAGACGTAGTGAAAATTTATCAGATTCAAGTCCAAGTGTGTTTCTGTATGTGTCAGAGCGTATTTATGGATATATGTACCATCAGACTGGATTTTTGGACTTGATTTTATACCCGACTTTTGTATCCGAGCGATCTCTCACATCCACTTGGTACAGATGCAGCTGCATGCACACAGAGATCATTTGCCCTGCATTATTCGAAAGACAGCCACCCAGGCCACTGCTTAATTTCCAATGCAGGAAGGTAGGGGCGTGGAAGTGGCAGGGACAGACAAGAATGACAGGAACACGGCTGGAAGAAAACAAACTCAGGATTTCACTTAGTCTTTTCTCTGAGCGATTACGCAGGTGGTCTTATTCCCTCCGCAGTCATGCTAATGGAAGCCTGTTGAACAAGCATAGAGGAAACAGTTTTTTCCCCCCCATCAAGAGATGATTGACCGATACCTGACCATTGCAGGGCTGTGGGGGTCAGTCAGCATTCTGTCCATCATCCCTTCGTCGGTCATCAGTGTGCACCAGCCCTGCACGTGCAGCACGTGAACACATGTAAATACACACACATGCACGTACGAACGCTAGCGCACACGCGCATTCGCGCGCGCGCGCACACACACACACACACTCACACACACGTACACACACACACGCACATACCCATACACACACACAAATACGCCCGCGGATGCGACACTTTTATTCTCCTATACATACACGCGCGCATGCAAGCGTTCACTTTAGATGCGTATCCAGCCCAGACGCATACAGAGACAGGCGCTTGTATACACACAGACAGACAGACAGACAGACAGACAGACAGACACACACACACACACACACACACACACACACATTACAAATTCATATAGCTCTCTCGCCTTCTTATCCCTTCAAAAAAACATTGTTTTTTTTTGTTATGCGGCAACCAATGATGGAATCTCACACAGCAGTGTGTAATCCAGCCTGTGTCAACTGGTAGTGCGCACGGGGGTCTTGGTGACCTCGTTACCGCGCGGGATAAAAAGTGCAAAGTTGCGTTAACTGTGCCTGTTTTGCATCAAGCTTGCTGGCGACACAAGATGTGTAAAATGAAAAATTCTTTTTTCCCGTGCAAGAGCAGTCTCTCAAGTGAGTTTTATGCCCCTTCTTTTGGCTGTTTAAGCGCGGGGTTGGTTACTGTCAGCCCTTTTTCTCACCATGCCACCACGAAGAAAACTTAGCACCTTTGACAAAACCAGGGCGATTGCGTGGATACAAGATGGCATTGCAAAGGCTGAAGTGGCGCGACGACTTGGTGTGCATCATTCAGTTATTGTTAGACTGAATCAGCGTTTTAGGGCGACCAACAGCGTTGAAGAGAGGCCACGGTCAGGTCGGCCTAGGCAGACTACTCCCAGAGAAGATCGTTTCATCATCGAGAGGCAGGCCCTATTGCAGGGGGATACCACTTCCACCAGCATCCAAAGGCAGCTTCGTATGGCAAATAACACCATCCTCAGCCGTCAAGCCATACGAAACCGTCTTCACCACTTCGGCCTCAGATCACGTCGCCCAGCTGTTCGACCACGACTGCTAGCAGCCCATAGGCTGGCTCGCCGAGCTTTCTGCCATCGTCATGTGAGATGGAACCAACAACAGTGGTCCCAGGTCCTCTTTTCAGATGAGTCGCGGTTTAGTCTTGAACACAATACGGCCGAACTAGAGTTTGGAGGCGTGTTGGTGAACGTTACATTGATGCAGCTGTTCGCCAGACCAGGGCCTTTGGGGGAGGATCTGTTATGGTATGGGGTGCCTTCAGCCTCCACCACAAGACACCACTCTACCATATTGATGGAAACCTCACAGGCATCCGCTATCGGGATGAAATCCTGGCGCCTTTCGTTGTTCCGACCATGCAACGGATAGGACCCATGGCAGTCTTCCAAGACGACAATGCTCGGCCACATAGGGCCCGGGTGGCCGAAAACTTCATTGTGCAGGCCGGCATCAACAGGATGATCTTCCGGCGTATAGTCCCGACCTCAATCCCATCGAGCATATGTGGGATGAGTTGGGGAGACGTGTGAAGGAGAACCATCCACCTCCCAGAGACCGCCAGGATCTCTTCCAAATGCTGCAACTGGAATGGCAGAGAATCCCTCAGAGGGTCATCAGAACACTGGTCAACTCGATGAGGAGTCGCTGCGTGGAATGTCTCGCCAATGGCGGTGGCCACACCCACTATTGAAATGATTTTGTGAACTGAACAGATTTTGCGAACTTTGATTTTTCGACCCATCCTCTGTTTAATTGTCTGTAAATCAACAACCGTTCATTCGATCCCAATGAAATTCAATGTACGTTGGAACAAGATAATGAATTAAATCTGTTCCCAATTTCAAAATCGTGGCTTTTACACAAGCACATTCACGTGCGTGCACACACACACACACACACACACACACACACACACACACACACACCACAAACACACACACACACACACACCACACACACACAAGCACGCGCACACACACACACACACACACACAAGCACGCGCGCGCGCACGCACGCACGCACACACACACACACACACACACACACACCACACACACACACACACACACACACACACGCACACACACACCACCACCACCACCACACTGACCACCACCACCATGTACACTAGATTAGTCGCCCCTCTGACCTGAGCGAAGTTGACGAAGAACAAAACTGTTCGTGCGTCAGACCCAATCCAGGCAACACTGGCTCTGCCTGCCGTTCAGAGACTGCCACCTCCTGAACGCCTGTGAAACAACCCCAACAATACAACAACAAAACATTCAGGAATAAAAGAAAAAACAGACCCCAACAACACAACAACAAAACATTCAATAATAATTAAAAAAAAAATACCACAGCAATTCCCGTTCTTGTGTGGAAACTATTAAATTCCATATCCCTGTACACTGGAGATGCTTGCGGGACCTATTCATCTCACGCGATCAAGGAAAAGGAGATAGAGAGAGAGGAGAGAGAGAGGGGAGAGAGAGAGAGAGAGAGAGAGAGAGAGAGAGAGAGAGAGAGAGAGAGAACTACTCATGAAATTACTCAACCGTTCCACTTAGGATTTCCTTTCTTGAACCGACCGACGACAGTCCTCGTTTATTTCGATCTCTCTCTCTCTCTGTCTTGTCTGTCTGTCCGTCGTCTGTCTGTCTGTCTGTCTGTGTGTCTGTCTGTCTGTCTGTCTCCCTCTTTCCCTTTCTCTCTCTCTCTCTCTCTCTGCCCCCTCTCTCCCCCCATCTCTCTCCCCATCTCTCTCTCTCTTTTCTCTCTCTCCCCATCTCTCTCTCATCTCTCTCCTCTCAAAGATCTCTCTCTCTCTCTCTCTCTCTCTCTCTCTCTCTCTCTCTCTTCCCTTTCTCCCCCTCTCTCTCTCCCCTCTCTCTCTGCCCCCTCCTCTTTTCTTTCATCCGCTTGGACTCTGCCCTTTTCTGTCTCAGGTTTCTTTACTGTCGTGTGCTTTTTTCCCCTTCTGTCCAGCTTTGTGATCCATCCACACCCCTATCTTTGTTATGGAAAACTCTCTCTCTCTCTCTCTCTCTCTCTCTCTCTCCTCTCTCTCTCTCTCTCTCTCTCTCTCTCTCTCTCATAGAAAAATATGGTGTGCCGGTTTTTGTTGTGGATTGGCCACTAAACGTTGGGACACACTGTCTAGAATGGACACAAGTTGTCCGTTCAGCCATGTCTATATGTGGTATTGTGGCACCGTTATGTCTACCTTGATCTTTTTATTTATTTTTTTTTTAATATACAAATTATGGAAGTGATACAATAAAG
>JADBJO010002448.1:137500-147500 GCA_016801955.1 Conus betulinus
GGTGACTTGGGGTCTTACCTGATCGAGACTATATTTTTCGATGGAGAGTAGTAGGCATTCACACAGTGGAGGCAGAACACTCTCAACGGTGAAATTAGAAGGATGATGCTCAAATATGATCGAAATTCACATCAACAAGAAACAGTCATTAATACGAAACCGAACACAAAGATATTTTTACAGGCACTACGCGTCTGAAAAAAAAAATTCAACTATTATAGATTTCCCTGGCCTCCTCTCTTGCGCTAAATCTTTATTCTTTGTAAAGGTGCACCAGAAGAAACAAGCAGATGGCAAAAATGAAAGGAAAGAACAAAAGGCCGACAAAAAGTTGGTGCCTGATTTTGAGAAAATGAAAGAGTGACATATCAGTGTGTCATGGTTTAAAGCCGGTGACGAGACAAGAAGTCCGAAGAGTGAGTTGCAAGTGAGCTTTCTGTCGCGTGTATCCTGGAGTTCAGCCACCACAACCAATGTGGTGTTTCAGTAGGTATCTCGAGATATCACCAGAACACTGCGGTGGGAGTAATTCTGGTTTACTCATCAACTCTCTGTTCTATTATTCATCTATTTCCAGGCTCCGTGCTCTAGGATCGTACTTGACCAATTGATGATTTCTGTTGCTTATCCAAATTGGTTATACCATTTTAAAAAAAACAATTTATCACGCATTATACTTTTGTGGAATAGGATCTGCTGCAATACTGAATATGGTTTTTAGACAGTCCAATGTGCCACGATCTTTCGTTTGCGGTGCTCTGTTCTCTCGACCATAAACATCTCCTGGCACTACTTTGCGTTAGTTGCTTACTTATCGTAGTATTTACCATTCTGTCCTTCAGTTATAGATGCTGACATAAGGACATGTACGGTACCTCCCGTCCTTCGGGCTTCAACCTGACCCTTTCAACCTTTCTACTGATCCCCCTTGTCCTTACGATCGTCTGCTTTGTTAAAATCCTTTGGTTCTTGCCGCCCTGGCACTTGCCCCCCTTCCAAAACTCGTCTGGTTAAAAAACCCGTACCTTCTCACCCTCCTTTTTTCTGTGTTTAACTAATTGTCAGCTCTGTACCTCGGCCCTGACATTCGAGATGGCGTGTAGTTGATGGTGGTGCCCTCCTGGTGGCGTGATGGGTACAAGGGAGACCTTGTGGGGGTGGGGGCGCTTCGGACCACCGTCTTTTCACTCCCTGCTGAATGTTTACCCCTTTGCTTGCCAGCGAAGGGCCCCCCGCCCCCCGCACCTCTCCACACCAATACACCCACTTCAGCCGCCCCCACACTATGCCCCGGCCCGGGTATCCCTTATGCCATTAGTGAACATGCTTGCGACAACGCCCCCCTGATGAACCTGTGCTGCAGTCCGTCGCCGGGTGAAGCAAGCTGGTTTGTTACACCCGCTAACCTACCCGACCTGCCCCCGCCCTCATCTCCCACTGCCCCGGCCGACCCCTCTGCTCCCTACTGCCACCGCGCCAAATTGGTACCTGCACCACGGTGTCAATTTGCGCCCCACCTGAAACGGATCTTGTGCCTTTGACCCTTGCGCCCCACACCCCCCCCCCCCGCACATGCCCCCCCCCTTCCCCCCGTACATCTAACGGCCCACCTCAAAAACGGCCCGCCACTGTTCTCTCACCCATGCTCTCTGTCCCCACGGTAAAACGCTCCACGCGGTCGCACCACGGCTGCCACAACCCCGCCCCCCCCCCCGTGGCCTTCCCCGGCCTCCCCTCCCTCCCCCCCCCCCCCCTCCTCTCCCCTTCCTATCCACCCCCTTCCTCCTCAACTCACTCCACCTCCCTCAACTTCCATACCCTGTCTACATCCCTCTCAACGATCCCCCTGCCCGTCTCGGAATTGTTAAAACAATAAATTCCAAGGATATAAGTACCGAGCACCATTCCAGCAACTTACAGAGCAGCTAGGTTGTTGCAATGACTGCAAGAAATATTGAATTATAACAAAGCTTGCTCTTATGTCTCAGATTGTATAGAAATAGGGGGTGTGATAAGCCTTCATATCTGCAGTGGTAGATGATTCTGCCTAACTGACAGTATGTGCTTGAGTGGGTGAATGGGAATAATAATGCTTCTCAAATGAACCTTCAGCAAGCTTATATTCTCCGAAGCGAGAGACCATCTCCAATGGGGAGGAAGCTCACTAACATATAACTGTCAGTTAGGCAGAATACTGTCAGCCATTGGAGATGGTCTCCGCGCTTCGGAGAATACAAGCCCTGCTGAAGGTTCATTTTGAGAAGCATTTATTATTTCCCCATTCACCCACTCAAGCACATACTGTCAGTAGGCAGAATCATCTAACCCCTGCAGATATGAAGGCTTATCACCCCCTTCCCCCCCCTATTTCTACAATCTGAGACGAGACATAAGAGCAAGCTTTGTTTGTAATTCAAATATATATATATATATATATATATTTGTTAAAATAGTATGGTAAAAGGAAGTTTACCATACTATTTTAACAGATGTTGCTCCCCAAGGGGTTTTGAGCACTTTAAGAATTTATTAGGCGTTTTAGTAGTATTCTTGATATGTATCTATATATATATATATATATAATATATATAGAGACAGAGAGAGAGAGAGAGAGAGATTTAATTGTCATTCATATTGGGTCGTAGCCACGCCGATCACGGTGAAAGGAGACGGGGATGGGGGAGCAGGGAGGGGGCATGGAAGAGGGAGGGATAAAGACTGCACTAGAGAGAGAGAGAGAGAGAGAGAGGAGAGGAGAGAGAGAGAGAGAGAGAGAGAAAGAGAGAAAGACAGACAGACAGACAGACAGACAGACAGACAGACAGACCTCACTCTCCTCTGCTGGGAGTGTCTGGTGCAGCCCCTGGCATTGTCGATGGCACTGGGAAGCGAGAAGAGTCCAGAGCGTTCTGGAAGTAGGGCGTCTGGCTGAAAGTCCACCTGAAACGACACGCCAGGCACCGCTCAGCACCTGCCTGGGTTCTACAACAGTTTTCAGTTCTCTGTTTTTTTTAACCCAAGTTACTGATGATGCGAGCTCTGTCGCTGCCTGTCTGCCTGTCGTATCAGAGGGGGAAAAAACCCAAATAATCAAAATATCAGAGAGAGAGAGAATTAGAGAGAGAGAGAGAGAGAGAGAGAGAGAGAGGAGAGAGAGACGAGAGGACGGAGAGAGAGAGAGAGAGAGAAATATATATATGTATATATATATTTAAAAAAAAAAAAAAACTGACTCGCATATGTTAGCAAAATCAACGTCAGAAAATCAAAGTAAATGCGACAATGTACCAACACATATACGTAGATATACATACATCACTTTAGAATGGATTTTTTCTTGTTTTCCTTTTATCTTTTTTTGTTGAGAGAGAGAGAGAGAGATGAGAGAGGGGAAGAGAGAGAGAGAGAGAGAGAGAGAGAGGAGGAGAGAGAGAGGGAGAGAGAGAGTATACTTGTATATACAGGGTTGGAAAGCAGCAGTACATTTACCAGAGAGAGCCTACGCATATTGACAAAAAAAGAGATACACAGAAAATACAAGAAAACGACACAGTTGTTGGTTTTTTTTTTTCAGAAATCCACGACTCACATTTTCATAAAGCATCTCCAGCACCGTGTCGTTGAACTGGTAGTCTGGATAGCCGATTTTCTCAATGATTGCATCAGCCTGGATTACAGGAATGAGGACATACAAACAAACCACGCTTATGTGAGTATCCTTCATTAATGTCAACAAATATTCATTTACATCGACAAAAGTCTTTCCCCATAACATCTTTTAAAACATTGTGCGCTTTCTCGTTTTTTGCATGGATTTTAACTATTAAGTACATCTTTAAGCAAACATTTTGATTAACATTTTTTGGTGTGTGTGTGTGTGTGTGTGTGTGTGTGTGTGTGTGTGTGTGTGTGTGTGTGTGTGTGTGTGTGTGTGTGTTTTGTGTGTGTACTTTACATATGGTATTACTAGAGTATATTTGAAAGAATGAAAGAACGAGCACAGTACTTTTTTTTTCTTTTCTAAACTTGAGGACAAAACAACAATCAAGCAAATACGCAAAATGTATCTGATATTATTTGCCTTTAAGTGTTTAGTGATTTAGTATTCTTCTATAAAGTCTACGCTTGCTAAGTTATCAAATACCGTTTTCTTGGGATCTGTCAACTTTAATCAAAATCTGTGAGTAACAAGTTTCCTCTTTTAAAGTTACACACACACACACACACACACACACACACACACACACACACACACACACACACACACACGTCAATACTTAAGAACAATATTTATTCCTTTACCCCTTTTGGGGTACAGAGAAAGGGTGAGTTTAAAGCAATAACAACAAAGTAGAAGGAAAACAAACAAGCCAAAATAAAACATAAATTGCCAGTCAATGCTGACATAGACCAACAATTTACAAGACTCAAGATAATCTAATTTACTTTGACAATAGAAGCATTCGTTTTCGTTTAGTAGAAGACACCATTTGACAAATATTATAGATTTGGGGGAGAGAAATCTTTTTGGCAAATACGTGTTGCTCAAAGGAACGTTTGTTGAACATTCCATGATGAAAATTAAATTCATCACCTATTGCAGACATGTCACATTTATTACATAACCTTTCCTTTTTTGGAATAGCAAATCGACGATCTACTTCAATTGGTAATTTATGATTAGAACATCTAAATTTGATAAGAGGGTAAATATAAATATCTGGTAAGCTAGAAATATATATTTCTCCTCCTTAAAATCAGATTTATAAAATTTGTAGAAAAAAAAACAAAACAAAACATTTACTGCCTAGTTTCAACGGTCATGTTGCCATTTTGACAACAAAGAGCATTGCAAACTATTTTTGACATTCCTACGTAATGTACTGACGTCTGTTAAAGATTGATTGCTCCAAACACAGTCACAACCAGATGTACAAGTATGTTTTTCATGCACGTTAACCAGGGAAACACAGTTACTGCGCTATTGTGCAAATGTAACAAGAAAGAATAGAAGCCAACCGACATTTTTTTTTTTTCAACAGGAGATTAAACCAAACTAGCCCAAAGTCGAATCGTTCGGACATAGACTGTAATTGATAAAGGGTAACGTCCCGTTTCACCATCAGTCATGTTTGTCATTATACTTCTTTTTACACGAAATATATATTTTAAAAATTTTAGTTGAAATTTATCCACACACACACACACACACACACACACACACACACACACACACACACAACACGGCACGAACTTAGTTACAACATGGGTGAAATAACAAAACGTTTGACACCGTTTATTGTTTTTTTTTGTCTCCAGATAGAAGGCTCCTATTTTCATATCATGTTGTTAATAGCTAAGCCAACGCATGGGACAGATGACAAATTCATGTTATATTCACATCGTCTCCTAGTGGATGAGTCAAACCAGTGCAGCGACAGGCACATGTGCACATCTCTCTCTCTCTCTCTCTCTCTCTCTCTCTCTCTCTCTCTCTCTCTCTCTCTCTCTCTCTCTCTCAATGGGCTATGTTTGTCAGTGCTCACGTCGTCCTCCAAGTACTGAAATGAATGTGGAGTATGTTTCTGTTTCCACAATCCACCCGGTGCTAAGACTGATCAGATTTTTAACGAGCGTGTCTTATTTCCCCCAGTGCATTTGCCACGCATAATCCCCGTTCCCCGTGTAGTTCAAGTTTTTGCATAAGACATGAATCAGGCAGAACACGAATGACGTCACTGGGCTGTAGTGCTGTGTCTCCTCTGGAAGGCTGCCTTACGAAGGCTCGACACTGACTGACTGCTCCCTGTGTGATTGCCAGTGCTAGGGCTGCGATGGGACACACGCCCGGGTGTGGCTCTGAACGGGGGAGGTGGAACTCGCGGCTGGGAGTAAGACCACCTCAGTGGCACGGAACATGAGACAGAAAAAAAAAAATCCAGCACAGTTCCAGAATCGTGCAGTGACTTGTAGACACGGGGTTGAGAGCGAGAGTTCCACGCTAGCACTTCCCCATACATACTGACTTCGAAGATGGGGAAAAATCTCGCTCCGACGATGTGAGCACTGCCAAACATAGCCCATTGAGAGAGAGAGAGAGAGAGGAGAGAGAGAGAGAGAGAGAGAGAGAGAGAGAGAGAGAGAGAGGAGAGAGAGATGTGCATATGTCTGTCGCTGCACTGGCTTGACTCATCCACTAGGAGGGACGATGTTTTGGGTCTCGAACCCACGATCCTTAGAGAAAACGTGCGTTCATGCTAAGCTCATGTACTGGCCGTCAGCTGCCTTCAGCTGCTCACTGTGAATTGTACACAATGCCATTTCTTCTCCGCCCACCATGGGTGCTGATGACATCCCATCCATCCTGAACACAACTACTATCAGCAAGCGCCGGTCAGCAAATCTGCTTTGTCGCACGCTCAAAGCTGACGATCAGCTGATCTAAGTGTGTGTGTGTGTGTGTGTGTGTGTGTGTGTGTGTGTGTGTGTGTGTGTGTGTGTGTGTGTGTGTGTGAGAGAGAGAGAGAGAGAGAGAGCGATGGAGGAGAGTGAAGAGAGAGAGAGAGAGAGAGAGAGAGAGAGAGAGAGAGAGAGAGAGAGAGAGAGAGAGAGAGAGAGAGATGAGAGAGAGGAGAGAGAGGTGTGTGTGTGTGTGTGTGTGTGTGTTGGTTACAATATACATACAAGAAAAATATTTATAAGGTTTGGCCGATTCACGTTTTCCTTTCGGCTCTCTCTCTTTTTTTTCTCACGCTTTCTGCTTGCTTTTTTTTCTTGTTTGCCTCCTTAACTCACCTCTCTGTTTTTTTTTTTCACAGTCTGAAGTCTACCTCAGTTTCCTCCCGCCCTACACATTTTCTCCTTCGAAACCTTTCAGAAAAAGGTGATGGATGTGTTCAACCTTCCAGGTGACTGACCTTTTCCAGAGCCTTGACCTTCGTGGCGCCATCCATCCACTGGACATCACTGATCATCTGCTTATTGACTCCTTGATCTGACCGATCATTTCCATGGCCTGAACACACAGGAGACCAACAACAATAAAACAAGATGCAAAGCATATAAACGTACTCCCGGTATATCTTGAATACACCTGAGATATTCCGTAAAGAGGAAAAACCGTTTTGGACCGTTACAGCCGTTAGTAACGGCTATTCAGGTAATAATCGGCCATAACGGCTATAACGGTAAAATAAACATCGGGCATCATCCGTGATCCATAATGAACGTACCTACAAATTTTCAGAATCATCGGCCAAGTACTTTCTAAGATATCCATCCAGAAAAGAAGAAAACCCGTTATGGGCCGTTATAGCCATTAGTGACGGCTATAACGGTAAAATAGAGCATCAGGCATCATCCGTGACCCATAATGACATACCTACAAATTTTCAGAAAAATCGGCCACGTGCTTTCTGAAATATTCCATAAAGAAGAAAAAACCGTAATGGGCCGTTTTGTCCGATAGTAACGGCTATAACGGTAAAATAAAACATTGGGCGTCATCTGTGACCCATAATGAACATACCTACAAATTTTCAGAAAGATCGGCCCAGTAATTTTGTCTGGAGTGAGTAGAACACTTTTTGACTACGGACGGACAGACAGACAAACAGACAGACAGACACACAGACAACATTTCTTCGTTGCCATTGTAAAGTACTCCCTGTTCTATAAGAACCGAGAGTACAAAAACAACAGCTTAAAACGTATGGTGGTCAAACAGAATGGATACAGAACTGTTTAAAACTAACATTCTTCAGTGTCACATCTCGTGAACTTCAACAGTTTGCATTTCCAGCAGAAAGGGGAATCACCTCAAAGACAGCTGAGGAGAGGAAGACGTCGGACGGGTGTCTGATCTTTTCAATATTATAGGCGCGGTACACAGAGAAGATGGTGCAGACAGGGAAAGGTGGTGAAAGAGGTGACGGTTATAATACGAAACTCAGCAGAACTTACATGTTCTCTGACGAGGAGATGGGAAAGGGGGTGGAAAGATGAGAATGGGGAGGATGTAGGGGTGGAGGAGGAGGGCAGCACAAGGGCAAGGGAAGATAGGGGGGGGGGGGGGTGAAAGGAAGATGGGGGCCGAGAGTGTATTGTTTTGAAGCTGTTGTATTGGAGCCTAATCCGTGCAGGTGGGTCCCGAGGATTATTCATTTACTCCCGCCTTGGTTTAAGGCTGTCAGGCCAACTGACATAGGCTACAACACGAAGGCTACATCAAAATGTTGTTATGCTCTGCATAGTTATGCGGGGACTGTCTTCAGCCGTGACAAGCTCCTAGCATAACATATCGGTCTCCAAAAATTCCCCGAAGTCGGAGTGTGGCTACCCACGTGGCGGGGTAATCGAAAACGGTCACACACGTAATGTTCTCATCCCCAGCTGATGCATTTGTACCATACTGTTCAAGTACTTTGGCTGCTGTTCGGATGATCCCTGGAGTCTTTTAGCCAGGGTACGACAACAACGACGACGACAACAACAACAACAACAACAACAACAACAACAAACAACAACCACACCACCAACAACAACATTCATTTACTCATAAACTTTGTTTACTGGACATAGGTTGAATGTGAATGTCCACGGGAATGTAACGGATGTCAAAATGAGTCAAAGTTTCGGTTTGTTGACAAATGTCTGATCTGAGCTCCACTCACACAGCCCAGCATGAACTGATATCAAAACATTTCTGAGCCATGACTGTAGAACAAAGTTTGGTCTGAATGTCCGCATAGAAACCTAGGGAACACAGCTTTATTGGCTTTCTTGGTTGGATCCAATGGACTTGTTAAAATCATCTCATCCTCCATGGAAGTGTCGAGAGAGGCAGACAGAGGGGAAGTCAGAAAATGGTGGGACTGGCGGCATTTAAGAAAGAATAGGGAAAACGTTTGCAGAGCTCCACGTTTTCAGCCCACAGCCGTCAGATCAGGAGGAACCTGGTGAACTGGTCTTTGTGTGGTGCCCCGATGACTCCTCAATGAGTTTAAGGAAGGAGGAGGAGAAGAGGAGAAGAAGAAGAAGAAGAAGAAGAAGAAGGAGAGAAGAAGAAGAAAAGAAGAAGAAGAAGAGAGGAAGAGAGAAGAAGAAGAGGAAGAAGAAGAAGGAGAAAAAGAGGAAGGAGAAGAAGAAGAAGAAGAAGAGGAGGAGGAAAAAGGAGGAGGAGGAGAAGGAGGAAGAAGAAGAAGAACAACACAACAGCAACAACAACGACAACAAAAACAAAAGAATAAGAAGAAGAAGAACAAGCCAAAGAAGAAAATGAAGAAGAAGAAGAAGAGAATAAGAATAAGAACAAGAACAAGAACAGAACAATAACAAGAATAAGAAGAACAAGAAGAAGAAGGAAAAGAAGGAGACGAGTAGGAGAGAAGGAGAAGAGGGAGGAGGAGGGAGGAGGAGGAGGAAGAGGAGAAAAAGAGGAAGTAGAAGGGAGACAAAGTACTGGTTGTGGGATGCAATGTAAACTGAGAATTGATACGTTTCCCAAAATACGTACGCGCGTGTGTGTGTGTGTGTGTGTGTGTGTGCGTGCGTGTGCGTGTGTGTGTGTGTGTGTGTGTGTGTGTGTGTGTGTGTGAACGTATCGCTTGAGTCATTGTTCGCGTATCACCAAGCAATGGTTAATGTTATAGAGTTCATTGCTAGCTCAGTGTGCAAGTACAGATGTTCCTAAACTGTTTTTTTTTTTTTTTTTTTTTTTTTTTTTGGGGGGGGGGGGGGGTACATTGTGGGTGGAGAGTCCGAACCAGTCCCATGTAGAGTACAGGAAGAAACAGTATCTTGGAACACTGAAACGACTGTGTAACGTCTCATAAGTAACACGTCTAATTCTTAAGATGCTGACACACTTTTCACTTCAGCGGTACACTGCTCGAAACAAATAGCCTCAGCTGTTGAAAACTGGGAGATTTTGCCTTCGGACCGAACGAAAACGGCTGAGTACCACCGTCCTTTTTTTCCCACCCCCAAACCAGTCACTCAT
>JADBJO010002448.1:157500-162500 GCA_016801955.1 Conus betulinus
AAAAAAAAAAAAAAAAAACATGCTTTGTCCCGTTTTAACAAGGAGGAGTGTGGCTCGCTCTCTCTTGCTGCTCTTGTCCCGTTTTAACACCTGTCAGAGGAGTGTGGGCTCGCTCTCTTGTCAGTATCGTATACCCGTTTTAACACCTGTCAGAGGAGTGTGGCTCGCTCTCTTGTCAGTATCGTATACCCGTTTTAGCACCTGTCAGAGGAGTGTGGCTCGACCTCTGTCAGTATCGTATATACCCGTTTAACACCTATCAGAGGAGTGTGGCTCGACCTCTTGTCAGTATCGTATACCCGTTTTAACACCTATCAGAGGAATGTGGCTCGCTCTCTTGTCAGTATAGTATACCCGTTTTTAACACCTATCAGAGGAATGTGGCTCGCTCTCTTGTCAGTATAGTATACCCGTTTTAACACCTGTCAGAGGATGTGGCTCGCTCTCTTGTCAGTATAGTGTACCCGTTTTTAACACCTGTCAGAGGAGTGTGGCTACCTCTTGTCAGTATAGTGTACCCGTTTTTAACACCTGTCAGAGGAGTGTGGCTCGCTCTCTTGTCAGTATAGTGTACCCGTTTTAACACCTGTCAGAGGAGTGTGGCTCGCTCTCTTGTCAGTATAGTGTACCGTTTTTAACACCTGTCAGAGGAGTGTGGCTCGACCTCTTGCCAGTATAGTATACCCGTTTTTTAACACCTGTCAGAGGAGTGTGGCTCGCTCTCTTGTCAGTATAGTATACCCGTTTTTAACACCTGTCAGAGAGTATGGCTCGACCTCTTGTCAGTATAGTATACTCGTTTTAACACTGTCAGCTCGTGTGGCTCGACCTCTTGTCAGTATCGTATGCCCTTTTTAAACACTTGTCGAAGGGGTATGGGTTGCTGCTCTTGTCAGGGTAGTATGCCCTTTGGAAAATGTTTGTCGAAGGAGTATGGGTTGCCAGTCTGTCAGTATACTAAGCCTTTTAAAAATATTTGTCAAAGGAGAGAGCCTTATTACTTTCGTCAGTATCGTGTACCCTTTCTTCTTTCAAACACTTGTCAAAGGAGTATGGCTTGTTACCCTCGTCAGTATATGATGCCCCTTTTTTTTAATCACCTCCCAAAAGAGTCCAGCTTGTTACCCTTGTCAGTCAGTATAGAATATCTTTTTTTAACGATTGTCAACCCGTGGGGGCCGGAATAGCTCAGTTGGTAGAGCGCCGAACTCGTAATCCAAGGAGTTGCGGGTTCGAATCACCGCCGGGCCGTTTCGGTACAGGGGGATTTTTCCCTCGGAGTTAACATTACTTCTGACTCCATTTCCCATACATTCCCATTCCCTTCGAATGAGACTATAACCGAGGTTCCGCGTGTGAACGCACGCATAACATCTTGCACACACATAAAATCCCATCATCAACTTTCGGAAGAGAAGGCCAGTTTGGCCGTTGGTATGGATGACACGTTACACATAGCATGCACCTTCCCCGAAGGTGGAGTATGGCTGCCTTAACGGCAGGATAAAAAAAAACGGTCGTGCACACAAAACTCCACTTCCTTTGTAGGGTAGTAGGGATTAATACGCGTGCCTGTCCTTATAGGGAGTGTCCGCAGGAGTATCAGCCCGCGTACGCAGAAGAAGAAGAAGAAGAAGAAGTCAACACGATGTGGCTTGTTACTCTCGTCGTTTTGCTTTTCTCAGACACTTCCCAAAGTACTGTGGCCAGTTACTCTGGCCAGAATAGTATTACGCCTTTTCTTTAGAAACGTTCGTTACCATCATCTCGGACGTTTGTTCACAATATAATTCGGCTCACACTGAAGAACAGTCCGGAAAAAAAGGTAACTCACCCAGATGATGAACTGTGAAGAGTTTTGGTCGTCCTGGTAGACACCAATGTCCACGAGGGGAGACAACTCCAGCAGACTCAAGTTGGCAAGCAGAGACTCCAGTTCAATGGAACCCTGGAAGGAGGCTGGTGACGTCAGAGGCCATGTGCCCAGCTGGTCTACCAGTGTTTTGAGAGGTTCTGCGCCTTTCTCGTTCAGTTTTTCTGAAGACGTAACATGAATCAGAGGATCTGAATGAATGAGAGAATGAGTGGAGAGGATGCGTAAGAACAAAGACGAAGGGTGGGATATGAGTCCCCAGATTCTGAGCACAAGAAAGACGAAACTAAGCAGAAGAGGAGGGAGATGAAGGGGAGGAGCAGGGGAAGGCACGAGAACGAGAACGGGGACGGAGGGTAAGAGGAGAAAGGCGGAGGAGAAGGAGGAAGAAAAGGTAGGTAAGAATATAAAAGAAAATGAGAAGCTGGGAACGGGGGTTTAGCAGGGGAACTAATACTGAGAAGCGGTAAGGACAGAAGGGTGGAAGCTACACATTGAGAAATAGGATGACCGTTTCAGTTTCAGTTTTATCAGGTGGAATCAAGGAGTGCGGACCAGTCCATATACACTGCTGCACCACCTCTGGTGAATCACGAGAACACAGTGATTTAAGAAAAAAATTTTTTTTAAATAATCAAAAAGGAGGGTAACATGGACAAGGCTTCGCATGTGCTTGACCTGCATATTAAAAACCCAGCGCGCTGGCCAAGCCTAGATAACATTGTGTTATTACCACAGGTGTGTGTGTGTGAGGGGAGGGAAGGGGGGTTATTAGGGATTGGGGTGCGTTCGCGCGCTTCTCTGTGCGTGTACATGGGTGCATGTGAGTGTCCATGTAAATGCGTATGTGTGCGCATGCCTGGATGTGTGCATGCGTGCGTTTGTATGTATGCGTATGGTTGGGATGGCGGTGCAGATGGTGGTTTATATAATGATTGATGTAGGGAATGAATGTATTAAAAAATAAAGATGAACATAGATATGAAAATGAATGAATGAAAATAAGGATTATGGTGATGGGAAGTGGGAAAGGATTCATAGCAAATAAGAAATCATTGTAATGATGAGATAAATGTGATAATAGTAATAATGATAATAATATAACAATAATATAATAATAATACAATAATAAGGAGGAGGAGGAGGAGAAGGAAGAGCGAAGAGGAGAAAGAAGAGAAGAAGAAGAAGAAGAAGAAGAAGAAGAAGAAGAAGAAGAAGTACAACAACGACAACAACAACAAACAACAACAATGATGATGATGATCAAATAATAGAACCAGTCGCTGTGGTGCGGTGGTTAGAGTCGCGGATTTGCGGGCTTGAAGGTTTTGGATTCAGTTCCCATCAGATACATTTATTTTAGGGATATTTCAACCGCGGCTGGCTTCTGCCCAGAGTTGAGAGTGTTATGGGCTCCAGTTCAAGACTCGAACCACACAGTCAACTTTCATCCACAAAATAATACATCTCACAGAACGATGCCCAAGTTTCCTTGTTCAACACTGCGGTGTCTGTACCCCCCGGACCTGGTTGACGCCAGGATATGTTAGGAAAAGAAGCGCTAAGATCAGCCCTGTCGTGCAGTCTCCGACCAGCTCGCAACTCCATGGCAGCATCTTTGCCGTCCCTGACCTCACTGATCAGTATTAAGAAAATATCTCAAACTCTGTGGCCTTTCATGCCCTGCTGTCGGTGGGACTTCAATTTTGATACCCTCTGCACGTCCGTGTCCATGGTGAGACGTGACAAAGCGATCTGTATTGCCAAGTTCATGGTGACTGTTGCAGGACGGACGTGGTGGCGTTCTCTTTAGTGGGACGCTTACTCATGGTGGCTCCGCGGTTGAACAATTATTGTCGCCATTAGGGGAGGTGGGGGGAGGGAGGGAGTTGGTGGGTGTTAGCAGGTGTCGCCTTGTGTCTGTTGGATCAGATCAAGCACCACTGACCATCATCCAAGTGACTAGGGGCAGCAGTGCAGTGTCTCCTGTGTTGGGTAGCCTCATGACGACTTGATACTGATTGCCTCTGAGGACATCCAGCGCCGAGGCTGCCACGGGACGCACGTGGGTGAGACTGTGTGGTCAGAATGGGGCCAGAGTGGTCTGGAAGTGATGATGGCATTGGGTGGCACAGAAGATAAGACAGATTAAAAAAAAAAAAACAATCGGTAATGACGATAACAAGGATAATATGAATAACTGATTATAGCCCAGGTAATGGCTGTAATCATTTGATAATGAAATAATAAGAAAGGTGATAGCGATGCTGATAAATGATGGCGTGGGGGACACAACATACTCGTTACTTCAAGATCTTAATGATATTACATGATGACGTTACACACACAACATACTTATTACCTTATGATCTTCATGATGCTGGTGAATGATGGCGACGCACATAGCTTGCTCCTTACCTTCATCTATACAGGACTGATACATGTTCTTGGCTTTCCTGATGGAGTTGCTCTCCTGGGCACTGTCATAGGGCTTCTCCAGGAGGCCTGAAAGGGACACAACCCTGGTTGTCAGAAACAGGAAAGACGCGCAGGTCAGTGCATGCACAGGCGTCACTTGTGGCTGCATGCAGGATTCTCACTGTGGCGATAATTTCTTCGTCTGTCTCTGTATGTCTAGGTCTCATTCTGTCTGTAACAGCTTCCCTGCTTGTTCGGGCTTAAACCATGTTTTGATTCTGATTTATCACGCATACATACAAATTTGTACTTAGTCCTAAACCAACGCACTCATACATTACTGTATCCACCCATCCAAAGACAGGTAACACACTAGCTCGACCACTTTTACAAGCTAGCCTCTCAACTACCCTGCCATGAAGCATCCATCCATCCATCCATGCATCCACCCATCCATTCATCCATCCATCCATCCATCCATCCATCCATCCATCCACCCACCCATCCTTTCATCCATCTATTCATCCTTCCGTCCGTCAACCCAGCTCCACTCATACATCAGGGACACAATCAACTGAACACGCTTCAATAACACAGTCATCCATGCTATTAACAAAACAAACCCAACTAATCCATTCCCACCTCTCAACAATCGAGCTTTCGTAGTTTTCGGGAAAAAAACACGCTGTGTGTAGGCTAGCAGCGTCAA
>JADBJO010002448.1:167500-170000 GCA_016801955.1 Conus betulinus
GTGTGTGTGTGTGTGTGCGTGTGTAAGTGATTGCATCTCTTACGAGATCCAAGGAAAGGTTATTCTGCACAATTCTTAGCCGCTGACAATGCTTGGGTTATTGAACAGCAGAGCTGACCACTCAGACTGTTCCGTATCTTTTGATCTCCCTTGCATCCTTAAATGGATCCTCAAGCATAGGCTCAAAGATTGTCCCTTACATTTTATACTGTTTGCGTAATGTTTTTAGTTTTCAACAAACTTTTTTTCTCTCCACATTTTCGTTTTGTTTAATTCTACTACCTTTCGCTGGCTGCTTTGGGGGTGCTGTTGCATTCTTTTTCGAACACTTGGCGGTCGGAATACCACAGAATTATGGACTGTGGTGTGTCTCTATCTGACGCCAAGAGCACAGACGCAATCAGCCGTGTCTCCCTGATGAGTCCGATCCAGCGGACGAAAGGCCCTGGAGCAGGCGACACATATAAATCTGTCTTCGAAAGGCCCTGGAGCAGGCGACACATATAGATCTGTTTTCGAGAGAGACTGCGATCGGAGCAGGCGACACATATAGATCTGTCTTCGAGAGGGATTGCAATAGTTTCCTCATGCAGCCAGTGAAGAGGTTTTCATATTTATGATATACATTTTCCTATTTATTTCATTTTTCAATTTTTTCCACCTCAATTTCAAATCTTTGCCAAGTCATTACTATAATGATGGAAGAATTGTTAACCTGCACTTGTTTTTTCTCTACTACTTAATTGTTCAGCAATATATATATATATATATGTGTGTGTGTGAATAGAAACAGCAAAACACACAACAGCGGTATATTGGCGGTCTTTCTGTGATTATACGTACACACCCACACCTGAAAATACACACACGCATGCACACAGGTCATTACACGCTCTGTCTGTCTCTCTATATATCATCACATAATTTTGTGAAATGACGTAAAATGAAAACTGCTACTACTACTACATACATTTGCGTATATGTAAATGAACAAAGGGTTGAATGAAAATTGGGATAGAGGCAAGGAAAGAACGAGGGAGTTAGGAAGAAACAAAGGGAGGCAGGTATATAAAAAAAAAGAGAGGACGAGGGAAGGGAGAGATAAAAGATAGCAGAGGAAGAAGAGAGAAAGGGAGCGTGCAAGGGAAAAAGGAAAGGAGAGAAGGAGGGAGGACTGAATGAAAGGTATGACGAAGAAAGAAAGGGAAGGACAGAGAGAGGGGAGGGGGGGGGGAAGGAAGAGATTGAAGGAAAATGAAGGGAGAGAGAGAGTCTTTGTGGAAGGTAAGGGTGGGAGAGAGAGCGAAAGGGAGAGAGAGAGAGAGAGGGCGGAAGAGAGATGAAGGAGAAATGAAGGGAGAGAGAGTCTAGGTGGAAGAAAGGAGAGAGAGAGAGAGTAAGGAAGAGATGAAGGAGAAATGAAGGGAGAGTCTAGGTGGAAGGAAAGGAGAGAGAGAGAGAGAGGGTAAGGAAGAGATGAAGGAGAAATGAAGGGAGAGTCTAGGTGGAAGGAAAGGAGAGAGAGAGAGAGAGAGAGAGGTAAGGAAGAGATGAAGGAGAAATGAAGGAGAGTCTAGTGGGAAGGAAAGGAGAGAGAGAGAGAGAGGAGGAAGAGATGAAGGAGAAATGAAGGAGAGAAGTCTAGGTGGGAAGAGAGAGAGAGAGAAGAGAGAGAGAGGAGAGAGAGAGAGAGAGAGAGAAGTAAGGAAGAATGAAGGAGAATGAAGGGAGAGTCTAGGTGGAAGGAAAGGAGAGAGAGAGAGAGAGAGAGAGAGAGAGAGAGGTAAGGAAGAGATGAAGGAGAAATGAAGGGAGAGTCTAGGTGGAAGAGAGAGAGAGAGAGAGAGAGAGAGAGAGAGAGAGAGGTAAGGAAGAGATGAAGGAGAAGCCATGACGGGAGAGTCTAGGTGGAAGAGAGAGAGAGAGAGAGCGAGAGAGGAGAGAGAGAGAGAGAGAGAGAGAGAGTAAGGAAGAGATGGAAGGAGAATGAAGGAGAGTCTAGGTGGAAGGAAAGAAGAGAGAGAGGGATGGAGAAAGGAGACAAAGGAAGGAGGAACACAATGCAGGGATGCAGGAAGGGGAAGGAGGGAGGAAAAGAAGGAGGGTATGGAGGGGACGAAGAAGGAAGAAAGAAAGGGAAGGAGGAGAGAGAGAAGGTTAAGAAGCGGGGTAGAGGTAAAATATAAAGGATGGACGTGACGTGAGAGAGAGAGAGAGAAAAAGCCACGAAGAAAGAAGACAGTAGAGAAAAATAAAGGAAGGATGAGGATCGAATGAACGAAAGGAAAAAGGAAGGAGGGAGGGAGTAAAGAACAGAGAAGGAAGGGGAAAGGAGGGAAGAAATAAGAAAAGAAGGTGGAGGAAAACAGGAGGGGGGGGGGGGGGGGGGCAGAGGAAGGAAAGCAGGTGGAAATGAGGGTTGGGGGGGGGGGGGAGAAGGTAGGAAATGGGAGGAAAAAGAGGGAGAGGGGAGGAAAAAAGACTAGGAATGACAAAAAAG
>JADBJO010002448.1:172500-180000 GCA_016801955.1 Conus betulinus
AGCAGGAAAGTCCACTTTTCTCTAAGAAAGGTACAGAAGCAGGACAATCCACTTGAAAGTTGAGGCCTGAGAAGTCAGGCATGAATCAGAAATTCCCCAATTAGAGACAAGGCTTAAAATTGATCCACTTGAGATATAAAGCTTTAAAAAGGCAAACAGTTTTCTTGAAAGGTATGACTCATAAAGCACGTACGTCCCATTGAGAAGTGTGACGTGGAACCTGAACACAACTGGAGAAATCAGCCATGTGAGCATAAAAGCCCGCTTGAAAGGCTGACGATGAAAACAGGCAAGTCAGCTTAAGAGGCAGAGTACGAAAACAGAAAAAAAGTGTGTTGAAAGGTGAGTCACGAGAGAAAGTGACAGGTAGGTCTCATAAGCAGACACGTGGCCTTGACAGATAAGACACGAAAGCGGCGGGGAAAATCCACATGAGAAGTTCGTTAGAAAGCAAAAACAGACCCTGCGAGAGATAAGGCGTGGAGGGAGAAAAGGCTACTTGAGTTGTGAAGTAAATAGTCGAATACTTGTGGGGATTGAACCATTACTCGCTATTCAAAGGGTTAATGTTCATCAGCAAAGTTAACGAGAAGGAAACCCTTATGTAAGGACTATTCAAAAGGTTCATGTTCATCAGAAAAGTTAAGGAGAAAGAAACGCTTATATTAAGGATTATTCAAAAGGTTAATGTTCATCAGAAAAGGTAAGGGGAAAGAAACCCTGATATTAAGGACTGTTCAAAAGGTAAAATGTTCATCAGAAAAGTTAAATAGAAAGAAACGCTTATATTAAGGGCTATTCAAAAGGTTAATGTTCATCAGAAAAGTTAAGGAGAAAGAAACCCCTTATATTAAGGACTATTCAAAAGGAATGTACATCAGAAAAGTTAACGAGGAAAAAAAGGTTACGAAAAGGACTATTCGAAAGGTTAATGCGCATCAGAAAAGTCGGCGAGAAGGAAGCCCTCATCTTGACTATTCAAAAAGTGAATGTACATCAGAAAAATTGAGAAGAAGGAATTAAAAAAAAAAAAAGAAAGTCTATCTCTTTGCTTTCTCGTTAACCTTAAAATCATAATCATGCATACTGTGGTACTGATTGCACTTTCAACAAAACCAAATCCGGGGTAAGGGAAGGGAGGGGATAAATTGCCCCATACTGACTTCGGATATTTTCTTGAGGAATCGGAAAGAGTGACGTAATTCTATAGCCCCACCACCACCACCAGACCTGTTATGCCCGTCGAGAAGCCTGAGCATCAAACTGACATACATGAAAAGTGCCAATTCTTGTCCATGTCGATGTGTTGATAAGCTGTTACATCATATTAGAGTGACACATGCTAACGAGCTTTTTAATAACTGATGAGCTTTAAAAAAAAAAATCTTTCTGCTTGTCTCTTGTTTCCCCTGAGAATTCTCGGAATATCTCGACAGTGTTGACGAGGTCACCTCTATCAGTTTGGGGAAATACTGGTATCTTAAGCACGGAGAGAGAGAGAGAGAGAGAGAGAGAGAGAGAGAGAGAGAGAGAGAGAGACAGACAGACAGAGAGACAGACAGACAGAGAGAACAGAGAGAACACAGAGACAGAGAGAGAGAGAGAGAGAGAGGAGAGAGAGAGAGAGAGAGAGAGAGAGAGACAGACAGACAGAGACAGAGACAGAGAGACAGAGAGAGAGAATGAGAAAGAGACAGAGATAAAGACAGAGAGAAAGAGGCTGACCAGTGCAGAACAGTGGGTGGTCAGACGGGTCCCTATTTACACAGTCTATCTATCTGACCTATCTGCAGCCTACGGGGGCTTTCTTAAGCCATGTTTACTGAAGCTCAGCACCGTAATCCCTTTGTTGCTCGCTCGCTCGTATTTCACTGTTCAGTGACAATATTCCTAAATCACCAGGAGAAGAAGAGAACCCTGTTTGAACTGAAGAGACTGAGACCAGAACCACCTTGAGCTACTTACCGGTATTTTACACCACACGCCTTTTTCCTCCATCCTGCTGAATCAACGCAGCCGCTCCGGTCTACAGTTTAACCTGTTACAACACAGAGATGTACATGTACACACACACACACACACACACACACACACACACACACACGCGCACGCACGCACGCACGCACACACGCATGCACGGGGTGAAGTTAAACCAATGCAGAAAAAAATGATAACAAGTGTGACAAGCCCAGCTCGGGTAAATTGCTACCCAGTTGGTCTTATCAGCCTGCATGTGAGGTATTAGAAAGTGTAATTAGGGACGCATTATCCGACCAGTGGCAAAGTTTCAATTATTGTCTGCTCACAAGTAAGGTCTGATTACAACCAAGATCCTGCTTGACTTGATCATTGAGTGTTACATGGTTTGGTGAGTGCACAAAACAATGGTGAACCAGTTCATACATGGATCTCCAGAAAGCCTTTGATAAGGTTCTTATGGAAGACCACATGCAAACCTAATGGGGAAAAAAGATATACCACGGTAAATTTTCGACTGGAATGATGATTACCCGTCTGACAGAATCCAGTTTGTTGCTGTATGTGGCGTATGTTTTAATGATTTCTGGTTCCTTGTGGAGTGCTTCAATGTACTGTTCTTGATCCCGTTTTTTTATGCTTGATACATATTGTCGGGATGATAGATTCTCTGGTATGATCTTTACAGATACATTCAGATTTCTTCCGGTGTAGTTTCTGCTGATTATTGTAACACCCTAATAAACAGGACTCGTCTCATTAGCACATCGAACAATGAATGGCAAATCAAATTTGATAATTCAACAGCAAGATCTTACATATGGACAAAGCACTTCACGACTTTCATATTCAGTCCGTGAAAATACTCTGAAGACTGCTGCAGCTGAGGGGGATTTTTGTGTGGTGATTGATAACTTAAACTTTGAAAAGCGTAACGGCAGCACGATTAAAAAAAAAAAGAATACCTAAAGTGTAGTCAGGCAGTAGGATCTATCACTTTTATGACCTATTAATCAAGGGACACAATTTTCAAACTGTATAACACTGCAGCGGGACCGAACTCTGAAATATGTAAAATGCTGTCTGGATCCTTCAAATCAGGAAACGCATTAACGTCATTACAACTTTGATCAAGATTGACTAACTAAGAATATCATTGGCATGCGACTTTGACAGTTAAACTTACCTGGGCCTGGAATACTACAGGGTTTGAGAGCACGTGAGTGAGATATTTTAATTCTGCATAGGTATCATCATCATGGAAGAACTACATTTGAATTCTTCGAAAAGTCTCCTCAAGCACAAAAAAGAACAACAACAACAACAACAAAAATGTTGTGAATTATGAAACTTGCTAAATGGATCTCTTTACTAACGGAAATGAAAACACTTGGAAACAACTTACCCCACAAAATTAGTGAGTTTCTGAACGCTCATACTTTCAGAAAGTGACTGGGTGAGCAAGGGAGAGACTTTTGATACCGTACACAAATCTGTAGTATAATTATGTCCGGCCACCAGAGTTAATCCCGCAGGTCCTCATGGGAAATGATGTATGGTACCTCCAATGATTTTATTTTCTGAATATAGGTATTGACATTTCAATCACAAAATGCAAGTTATCCATTTTTTTTCGTGTGTGGTCGAGATGAAGCTAGCGTAACTCCACGCATAAGAAAGTTTTCATCATAATGTTCGTGCGCACGTACGTATGTATAGCATATGCGCGCGCGCACACACACACACACACACACCACACACACACACACACACACACACACACACACACACACACACACATACACCAAACATACAGAGAGAGAGAGAGAGAGAGAGAGAGAGAGAGAGAGAGAGAGAGAGAGAGAGGAAAACCAACTTGTGCCTTAGTATGCATACTAATAACACTAACGTTTGAAAAAGAAAAGAAAAGAAAACAAAAATATCACACACACACACACACACACACACACACACACACACACACACACACACACACACATGGACACAAAGATCCATACCTAACAGGTCCCTGTAGTTGTGTCACCAACTCTGCGCGTAGACTTTGGTTCCGGAGGTGTGCCACCAAGAGCTGCCTGAGGACTGACTGTTCCAAGAGCTGCTCTCAACTGACAGCCATGGTTCTGGGTGTACAGTCTTACCCACTGACGACCCCCAAAAATGCTCATACGTGACTTCCGTGTCCATACACCAAGTTCTCATCCGTCCCCCCCCCCCCCAGCCCTCTCCTACTCCCTCCTTTCACCGCTACCCCTCGCCCCCCTATCTTCTACCCTGCACCCCCTTCCCTACTCATATCTCACCTCCACTTTTAAGCCCCACCTGTCTGTCTCAATCTCTGTGAGGGGGCAAGGGCAAAATAAAAAACGCTCACGGGTCTTCTACACTTGGGAACAATGATGGATCGCATTTCTCTCTCTCTCTCTCTCTCTCTCTCTCTCTCTCTCTCTCTCTCTCTCACTCACTCTCTCTCTCTCTCTCTCTCTCTCTCTCTCTCTCTCTCTCTCTTGTCTCTCTCTATCTCACGAGTTGCCTGCAATGTGTATTTGTTCATTTCATCCTAGAAACACAATACTACAGGGATGCCGGCACTGCTCTTGTTGAAATGCAAAGACATTCCGACCTCCTCGACACGTAGTGTATTATCTCCGCAATTGAATAATTCTGAGTTTTCTTTGTTTGTTCGTTTGTTTGTTTGTTTTTAAATTTCTCGTCGGTTGTTCCGTGTTTGCTCACCTGTGATCGTCTTATCAGGACTAAACCTCTTTCTCTCTGTCTGTGTCTGTCTGTCTGTCTGCCTCTCTGAAGTACACAAGCGTTTGGCGTTAAGAGGATCTATAATGGACTCTTGCATCACAAATAATCTCATTAGTATCATGACTACACAATAAAAAGGTGCGAAATTGATCAGCCCCCCCCCCCCCCCCCTTCAACCCCCTATATCATAGATTTTGCTGTATACCTTCACTAATCCCACTGTTGACACACCCACCTGAACGATGCAAATGTGCACGTCCCATAATAGCTCCTCAGTTTCTTCAAATCGCAACTGAACCATCTGAGACTTTCACTGACCAAATGGGAACATACAATACATCGGCGGTATCAGATGTTTCCCTGATCCATGCTGATATTAGTAATCCAAATTTAAATACATGGTCCACAGGTTTCAAAGTCGGCCGCGGACTACACAATTATCCAGCTACATACTTTCAATAACAAAAAAAAAGAAAGAAAAAAGAAAAGAGAAAATGTATATATATTTTTTTTTTTCGAGCATTTTTAAGTTCTAACTTTTTTTACTACATGAAGGGGTGAAAATGCCTTCTTTATGTCTGGATGTGCATACATCAATGCGTCATTGCATAGGACAGGAAAGTAATCATTCATATCGGAATGATGCGGGTATGTGTACACCAATATTTCTGACAGGCCCAAGGGAACATTTATGAGTAATCTTTTCTTCATAGTGTCGGCATGCACACGCCTCTGCTTCATACATGGGACTGCTTCCTATGAAGTGTGGGCGTGGGTAACACCCAGATCATATGTAGGGGGTCAAACTTCATTTTGTTTGCTTCTCTGTTCATTTATTTGTCTTGTTGTTGTTTTTTGTTTTTCTAAAGAATTTATATTTGGACAGAATAGGGACGCTTGTATAATGATAGAAGTCATGAAAACTTTCAGCCAAGAAGAGCAATGAACAAGCACAATCTGATGGTTTGAATGCATGTCTGGATGCACACTCATCAACGGCTTTCAGGAAAAGGGTCAGCATAAAATCATACAGACGCAAATGAATCACTGTCGTTTAATTAAGAACATTTCGTACCATGCATCATTATATTTGCAAAGAGTCAAACATCTTCAGCTTACGTTCGTGGTTCATTTCAGATCCACTGCAAGTAAACAGCTCTTCGCAACCAGCTAAACGAGGCAACGCTAAGTAATCTAAGAAACGTTGTGTGAAGCTCAGCGGAACGATCAGAACTGCATCACTTCATTTGAAAATGATGCAGATGATAGTGATCCAACCTTTGTCTGGGGGACAATCAGCCTAACACAGAGCTTACTGCTCACAAAAAAATGCATGCAGTTTGACAAATTCAGCAACAAACGTTTGATTATTCAGCTCGTATTTCTTGCCGTTAACAGAATTTCATCGTCGAACTTCACATATTGTAAAATAGTGTAATGAACGTATATGGCCATCCTGTCTGGTATCGTTCTGAAAACAAAAACGTAAATCTAGCAACTCAGTTTATATCCCCCCCCCCCTCCCCCCATCCTTTCTGTGCATAAAGTAGAAACGCTCATATTGCTGTTCAAGAAATTAAAGCGTCTACAGCTACTGATAACATGCCTGTAGTTATACTAACTCTGTGTTCAATTGTTGAGTCTCTAACAAACATAATTCATGCGGTGTATTTATTATTGATTTATTTAATAATTTCTTTTGGGCGTTCAAAAAAAACGCCCCAGTAATCCCCCTTCAAAACAAGATTTTTTTTTCCAGAGCCAGACAATTTCAGACAAATTTATTAATACATGGAGAACAATAAACCCACATTAATCTGAAATCCGTCACGATTTACTCTAGCAACACAGCCATAAGCCTATCACGAATGTGTGACGCAGAGAGAATTTATGTGCAGACTTACCGATAATAATAACAGGAGTTGTTGATTTTCTTTACTTTGAAAATATTTTACCTTGTAAACCATTCTACTCTAGTAGTAAAACTGTGCAATTGAGGAATAGCAATGAGACCTTGAATAGCTCCTTGCAGTATCTTAAAGTGCTGTATCACATCCTTTGAAAACACTCACACTTAAACGCCGCGACTTTGCACACCCCTGTTATTTTAATATCCTGCCCCCCCCCCCCAACCCTTCTCGCTCTTCCTGCGCGCCACCCACCCCCTGTCTCCTCCCTCCGTCACCGCGCCCATCATTATCAAACCCCTCCCCCTCAAGTATCCTTGCAAATCTTCTCGCCCTCCCGCCCCTGACCCCCCCCCCCCCCCCCCCTCCCCCCCCCCTCCACGTTTCCTGTCTCCCACCGTCTGTACACACAGACTACCGACAAGTCACCCTGCAGGCCTCTCTTAAACTGCGTCTTTCAGTCACACACACACACACCACCACCACCACCACCGCTGCCTCCGCCACTGCCTTCACTTTTCATCTACTCTGTTAGCCTTCACCTCATTGGTCATCGAGTGCAATCGATTTTGGATCCAGGTTGGGGTACAAAAAACCTGTCGAAGCACGGGAAAGCAAATCAGCAATAACGTTGGTTGGGCCTGAAATTGGTTAACAGTAAATTTGAACCCCTGGATGGACAATGCCCGTCTGAGCAGGGCGACTGTTTTTAGTTTTGGATACCTGAAAAAAAGGTTCAAGGCCTATGATCTGGTTGCATTTTAAATTTCCTGTCCCGTCAAAACCGTGCAAACTTTTCAAGACCCCATACAATAGCCAGACACACACGCTCAATAGTAGA
>JADBJO010002448.1:195000-197500 GCA_016801955.1 Conus betulinus
ACACACACACACCACGCCACACACTCACGCACGCACACTCACGCCACGCACGACAGGGCACCACACACACAACGCACACACCACACACACACACACACACACACGACGCTCTGAAAGAGGTTGTACAAAGAAAAAAAAAAAAATGGACTTACCGAGTTTTCCGAGTTCTCGTAGATCGGCTGGTACAGCGGCGGCCATTTTATTACGCTATTCCGAGTTCTCCTACGTCGGCTGTTACCACGACCATCTTATTACGTTTTTTTTTCCCAGTTGTTGTAAGTCGTCTGTTACAGCGGCCATTTTGTCACGTGATTCCAAGTTGTTGTAAGTCGGCTGATGCGGCGGCCATCTTACTATGGATATCTGTTTAAGTGGTCACATTTTGTGCATTGATTTGTGCAGGGACTGGAGTTGCATGATTGGGATTTAGTGCGCAATGCTTGTGAGCTTAAGGGCCTGTTTGCTTGATTTTTTTTATGTTAAGGGTCAGTTGTTCAGCTGCTTAAGTTCGAAGTCAGGGTTTTGCCCATCTGTCTTTTATCAGGTTTTGTTCCTCTCTTTCTTTTCATCAGATTTTCGTAATTCATTCTTTTATCAGGCTGTCGTTCCTCTTTCTTTTATGAGGATTTCATACTCATTCTTTTATCAGGCTTTCGTTCCTCTTTCTTTTATGAGGATTTCATACTCATTCTTTTACTAGGCTTTCGTTCCTCTTTCTTTTATAAGGATTTCACACTCATTCTTTTATCAGGTTTTTCGTTCCTCTTTCTTTTATGAGGATTTCACAACTCATTCTTTTATCAGGGTTTAGTCCATCATTCTTTTTTGAGGCTTTTCGTCCGTTTGTTTTTCGTGTACATATTGACATCCCAGGCTTCTTCTGCCGAAGCAATGTGAGGCAGTAAGCTTAGTTTTTTTCAGTTTTTTTTTTTCTGCCGTAGTGTTAGAAATGTTTTAAAAAGAATCTATCCCTTCTCAATAAATGATTTGCGTTAAAGATCAATGTTTCACAATTAGATTTCTCTCCCAAAAATTGTGGAGAAAAAAGTTGAAAATTTGAAAAAAATAAAAAGGTCCAACAATGCAAGGGTTAATGTTAGGATTACTTTAGACTGGTTCAGACTTAGGTTCGTTTTCTTTTCGTTCGTTGAAAAGTCGACCGATGCATTTTAAAGGCTTTCTTGTGCACGCGCGCTCGTGTTTGTGTATGCGTATGTGTATGTGAGCGCGCGCGCGCGCGTATGTGTGTGTGTGTGTGTGTGTGTGTGTGTGTGTGTGTGTGTGTGTGTGTGTGTGTGTGTGTGATGTGTGTGCATGTGCGTGAGTGCGTGCACGCGCGCGTTGTGTATGTGTCAGTGCGCACGCGCGCGTTGGAGTGTGTGTGTGTGTGTGTGTGTGTGTGTGTGTGTGTGTGTGTGTGTGTGTGCGTGCGGATGTGGAAAGGACTAGAGTACTTCCCAGTGGACGTTAGCAGGGTGAGCTGACGTTGTGACTTGATTTTGATGTCGGTGTGTTGCAGGACAATGTTTCACGACAATGTAGACGTCTGTCTGATTTCCACATTTTGGGACAGCCACGTCTGCAGGCCGCGTGACCTACATCGGCGATGTAACAGAAATGGCCTTGATGTGGTCAGCTATCGAGCGCAGTGGGGGATGTTGACTTCACTACACCGAAGAATGCGGGCCCGTGGAAGTGGAGGTGCTGGGGACCAGCTTCACCTTCATATTGATTTGACATGCGGCCTCCTCTTCATAAGGATTTTGTTCGGATGGATCTCGTGGAACTGAGTCATATGGTCGTGGATCCAAGCACGACAGAGAGTATGGGTTAAGGCTTCGCAGAGCTGTAAGACTGGCTCCTCGGTGGATCGAGTCTGTATCCTTTCCTATTACCGAGCTCTGGAGTCCAGTGATGACATCACACATCTGATTTTTTTCATTTTACATTGATTCACGTGACCTCTATCTCACAGGCTATTTCCAGCACTTAAGCAGGATTTGTTTAAAGGTCAGGGTCATTGATAATAGTGACCCACTGTCCAAAACTCGAACCTCATGACTCAAAGAATGGAAAGGAAGTCTGTTCTCAAAAAAAAAAAAAAAAAGCTGATTATGCCCAAGCAGGAAGTCCCTTATCAAAGCAGGACAGGGCAGCTTTTACAAGTGGCGCCACTCTCACATCAGTATAACCCTGGGAGTTCAATGACTCACAGCTAGTAGGTCAGAATGTTTTTTTTTTTAATGAGTCGTGGCATCGAACATCACGTGAAAAACGCGCGATCTGACGATGTTAAGAAGAAACAGGAAAAGTCATGACACGCTCAGCTGGCTGTAAGAAAGCGCCTACGCATGTGCACACGTACGCACGTGTTCACTTGAAAAAAAGTCTAATATCTCAATCAGCAGTCCAGGCTTGTTGAGAGGTGTTTAAAATCTTGAAGTTGCTGTAGAAAATGATGACCAGGACCAACAAATCTCCTCAGGCTCAGAGCACTGAT
>JADBJO010002448.1:205000-210000 GCA_016801955.1 Conus betulinus
GTCGATTCCACTCGGACGTTGCCTTTCCAACTGATGTCCTCGATGAATGTGGAAGTGAAGGCTTAAGAATCGTAGGTGTCTGCCTTTCTGTCACCATCATTGTGGCTTCCTCCGCTGCCTGCCCGCTGTGTCCTAGTGGTGATTTTCTGGTGGACTCATCATCCTTTCGTGGATCATGTCCTGTGTCGCCGATATCAGGATGTTCTTCGATCCCATCATCATTATTTCTCATCTCCCATCTGTCTCTGAAGACACTGTTCTTCACTGGAACCGGAGAAACTTGCTCTTTTTGTACCCGTCTTTGTTTCCCTGCCTGCGATGTCCAGTGACTGTACAGCCTGAGAGCTGCTTTCTGTGTCATCGTCAGGCCTGCCGCCATCAGTGGCAGTGCTCGCAGCGTGTCCCTCCTGAGAATCTGGCTCATCCACAGAAGAAGTGGCAGCAGTACGGGGAAGTCCTTTTCCACTGGCAGATATTGGATGCTGGTTCCGATCCTCCTGCTGATGCTTCTCTTTCATCCGTCAGTTCTCCTGGACCTACAACAGCCTCTTCTTCCTTAATCTCCCTTCGAAGTACCCTCCGCCTATAGTGAGCAACTTTCCACAAGAGTCGGAAAATGACGAAGTGGCAGTAGCCAATGACAATAACGGGAAAAAAGGTGAAGAAGGTCACCACAGTTCTGGTGTAGCTGGGTGATGATGCATCGAAGACGCACTGATGAAGGGGGGCAATGTAAAATAGACACCTCCATCAATACCCATGCCAAGGGGAATATAGATCAGGATGGCTACAATCCAAATACTGATGATTCAGATGACTTTTGTACGGCACCAGGTGAAAAATCGCTTATACAATAAGACATGGAACATGGCGAAGTAGTAACGGTTCAACGTGATGGCCAGCAGGGTTAAGATGCACACCTGTAACAAAGGAAACGTGCACATATCAATTCATACTCCTACCTTTCTTTTTTTTCAAATCATGTAACACTTCACTCACTGTAAAAAGATTAAAATACCCATTCAACTTCCACTAACTCTTCACCTCCATTCCACCCCCAACCCTTTTCTCGTCTAACTATCGTCCCAGTGCCTGCCCACTCAAAGCGTTTAAAAGACGTCAAGCAATCCTTGTATACAGCGCAAACTGGCCAGGAAGAGAACAGAAGACATGTAAGCAATACTGCACAGGCAGACTGGAGTGAGGGAGGTGGGTTGCAGAATGCAGACTTTCCTTTCTTTCCTGCTCCCGTGGATAGACATGAGATTACAAAAAATTACGTTTTTTTTTTAAGGAAGGGACGATATGGAGCACCCCCCCCCACACACACACACACACACACACCCATCCCCCTTTCAAAAAATGTGATTCATAAACACGATCACTTTTAGTTAGTGTTTACTTTGGGGAATTTCTGTGATGAGTTTGTTAAACAGCTGCAAACTCTGGCTTGCAGTTAAGTGCTTGTGATCATTGGAACCCATTTTAGGCAGATTCGAACTCCCCGAGGTGAATGGTCTCTAAGAGTTAACAGCCTTGATTAATGAGTTGAACTACTGCACAATCACAAGGGGGGTAAAATCTGAAAAGACGGAAAGACGGATAGTACAAGTGGCACTGGCACTGTGCAGGTGAGAAACCAGCCAAGGGAATCGGTATGTTTAGGATACCCTGATGTTAAAGTCGAACTCAGAGCCAAATAATTTCATTTGTCGTCGTCAGGCGGCCTCCTTTCATTTTCCATGCTGCCATAACAGCAAGTCAATGAAGGTCAGGCATTTGACACACGAATGTATGTATGGCCAGTTAATTGAACAGCAAACTCATGTCCATGCAGCCATTGTTTTGATAGGCAATGGAAGAACACTCAGGAGCAGACATAGCGAAGTAATAGTACGAACCCTAAGATATTCAGCGCGGTAAGGGTCGGTTTACTTCATCTCTCTCTCTCTCCCCCCCCCCCCCCTCTCTCTCTCTTTCTATCTATCTGTCTGTCTGTCTGTCTGTCTCTCTCTCTCTCTCTGTCTGTCTGTCTGTCTGTCTGTCTGTCTGTCTCTCCCTCTCTCTCTCTCTCTCTGATGGAGGATAGGGAATCCGAGAAAGGATATCACGGAGACGATGATGGCAGTGTAAACTGTTAGTGTGCTCAATTTTCGTATCAAATCAACAGAACAGTGGACTTTTGTTTTACTTTAAGATTAAAAAAAAGAAGAACAATTGTTTCATAGTTAAAAACTAACAAAAACAACAAAAAAAAACTACAACTCAAGCTGCTATGAATTGTTGCAATATGGAGCCATATGGAGCCAACCGATATCTCTAAACTGGGTACATGTTTAATTCAGACTTGAAAAGATGTTAGTCCGTAACAAACAAACACTGTATGAAATAATGTTACAACACATACACGTATGAAATAATGGACACACACGCACACATGTAAAGACAGATAGAAACATTCGCGCGCACGTGAATACATTGAGAAAAAAAAAGCAAGACGAAACAGTGCGTACCCCGGACATCACATTGATGATAATCCCGTTCATCTTGCAGTGTGCCTGGTTCACCACAGGGTGGTACCCTAAAATCATGTCCAGGACGAAAAAGGTCATCGAGTACCCCGAGGTCACGCAGTCCGCCGGGGCCTGAATGACTACAAATAGATCATGCCGGTTTTCCCTTCGCCGATAACGACCTGTCAAAACGGTGATCAGAAGGCAGTTGCCAAGGACACCAGACAAGATCATGATGCTGCCGACTGTTGCGAATATTGCACGTGCAGCATTGCTCAGGCTTTGCCCGACGAATGGTGACGACAGGAGAGCGTCTGTGTCGTTTGTTGTGTTATTCATCGTGACGATTGACCGGGCACTTGCTTTTAGTCAACAAAATGGCGCACATTCATAGATCTCGTTACAATCATAACCACAGTTTAGGCCAACAAATGCTCATACGCTGTGTTGTAAGGCACCGGAAATCAACTTCGTTGAAGGTATGTTTTAATCTGCGTCTTCTGGGTCAGTATCAAGAAGGAATGCCACAGGGACAACGACCATCTATTCAGCCCCCCCTGCACTCTACAAACTGACTGATTGGACCGAAGCCTCTCTCAGCGTCAGGACCTTGGGTACAGCAATGGTAAGGCTGTTGCATGTAATTCTCTTCCTACGGGAAAGGAGAAGTTTCATCCGCAAAACACAATGAAAAACCCCCCACACTGTTGGCATAACTTCTGAAGAGGCTGCTTCTGCTGTGGAAATGGCGTCACTGAAAAGCTGTTTCCGCCTCATTTTACAGAAAGCTTCACTTGTCTGGCTGGGTTTTCTTTCTCATTGTTATGAGGTCTATTCTGGGATTGTGTGGGGGTGGGGTGGAGTGCGGGTGGGGGGGGGGTCGGATGGGATGGTGGTGCACTGCGTGTGTGTGAGTGCGGGTGTGGGGTGTCTCCTTGTTGGTTCTGTGTGCTCGGCGTTGTCATTTCTGCCAGGCGACCTGGTGTTGTAAGCAGCGTTCCTTTGGAGTTACGGGGCCGCAATTATTTCATCACGGGGTCGAAGGTTGCGCTACTTCTTGGTTGTTTACTGTTTACTGTTCCCTGCCTCATTTAAAATTTCCTTTCGAGGCAATCAAGAGACAGGTTACAATTCTGAAACAATGGGGAGCATAGTCGTCTAGAAACATGCACATGCGAGAACTGAGCTTTGCGTCACGTGTTGAAAGACTTTGACAGTGTCTTGAAAGATTATCCCCGTGAACATAGAAAGGCAGCTCTAGTTTGTCGCCCCTGCTGACTCACTCACTGCGTTCTAGGTTTGTTGAAGAAGTGGAACAACTCCTTCTGCTCGTGTGTTAGAATAATTTGTAATCCTACATTATTAACTCCATCGAGCGTTTGGAGCGTAGGTCCTCATGGGAGATAAATATGCCAGTCTACGTGCGAGATCAGATCACAGAGGCAAGATTTTCAGTGCAGAGAGTCGAGTAAGGCTGCGGTACTGGCTGTTCGAGAGAGGAGCGCTTGCGAGAAGAAGATGATGGCTCACATTTGGTTCAGGAAGTCCGCGCAGAAGTTTTCAGAATCTCTTTTGAAGAAAAAGAAACCCCAAGGTGCTGGGGAGGACCCAGAGAAACACTGTCTTCCCCTGCCTTTAGAGCAGTCCTGTACCACCCTTGGAGGCCTGCGCTGTGTTGACGATGGGTACAGGCACGCGCAGGACACTCCATTAAGATATCAAGGTGTTAACACCAAGACTGCAATATACTGTGAGTGTCAGTGTCAGTAGGCCTACACTTTAAGGGGATTTCCGATCTGCACAGCCTCTGTTTAACCATATCTGGAGCGTGTTGTTTAAAGTGATGAGCTTACTTTCTTTTTAACACAGAATTTTTTCCTTTTCTTCTTTTTTTTTTCTGTATACATTCCTCGCCTGGTTATCGGTTTTGGATGTGTGAGATACGCACACCTGTGTGTAAACTTCCCGAACACTCAGTCATTTTGGGTTTCATGGAAGCAAAATCAGGGTCTACAGGCCCGTAGTATCTGTCTGTACCTGACGTCACAAGCATGACGTGGAAGGGGATGCTGGTCCACAGAGAGTTGGTGGCCAGCTGTCTGGAGAGTAGAGTTCTAAACGTGATGGTTTGGACCACACAGTCGTCAAGGTGGTTCAATTCGTCAGCGGTGCGATAAAAGAAGACTTTCTATTCTGATCCGTTGAGCAGGGTTCGCTGATAATACTTCTGCCGCTGCAAAAGTAGGCATTGATTACGTTGCTTGAAACAAAACCTAACACATTTCTGGCCAACGAATCAGTCTACCACACGTTCGAAAACAAGTACATTTCTCAAGAGACATGGCAAGCACCACACTCTCAAGGTGTTGCCCTAGGTCTTGAAGAACGGGAAGGTCCACTTTCTTAAGGAGTTTCTGCACCTGCATCGTGTGCATCTGTAGTCACCAGCGATGAAACTTGCCGCTCTGCTCTGCTCTCCACTTGTTC
>JADBJO010002448.1:215000-220000 GCA_016801955.1 Conus betulinus
TCTAGAGGTAACATGGCGCAGAACACATAGGAGGATGAAGTCCAGTCCGTGACCGACACTTTTCGCAAAATGATTTTGCGCCCAACTTTGAAGAGGAAGGGTGATTTCTCGTTCTTCGTTTTCATTGTCCTGAATGTTATTTATCTTGCTTGACGAAGACCAGAGATCAAACCGCGTCGCGTTTTGTCTTGTAATTTGTTTGTCCCTTTCGTCCGGCGGAATAGTTTTTTTTTTTTTTTTTTAAACTTTTAAGTTTGTTTCATATTCAGCCTGCAGTCATCTCACTCTCACTACACCAAAATGAAGTGCAGTCCAAACTGACGCCTTTTTTTTTTTTTTTTTTTTTTTTTTTTTTTTGCAAAATGGCACATACAATCGTATGGTCTTTTAAAAACATTTGTAAGCTGCCTGCTAATAATAGCCTCGATCTCGCTGTATCTAATGAACGCTCTTTCTTTCTGCTCGTTCTTTTCCCTCCAGCCACTTGTTCGCTATCCTCCTCTTTTCAGTGGACATTCTCCACTGTTTTTCTGTCCTATCTTCTGCGCCACTTCAGTGGCACTGCACCCCACGACGCTCATACCCTCCCGTCCACAGCCACAGCCCGACCCGCAAACCCGGCGCCGGCAATCCACAGGGAGCAGTCAATGTCAAGTCGTCATGAGGCAGCCCACCAGAGGAGACACCACGCTGCTGCCGAGTCACTTCGGTGGTGTTCAGTGGCGCCTGTTCTGATCTAACATATGCAGGTTACTACCGACTAAGCCCCCTACTGACGACAACAATTGCATAGTCGCCGACCCGGCGTGCATGAACTCTCCCTCTGATGATGCTCAATGTTTGTTGACTGTCCATTCTCACTTCCAAGAAAACATTTCCCCATCAGTTGCTGGCTACGCTTCCTATAGGCTCCCTGAGGAAGGATTCATCACGCCGTACACCAACCAGTTCACAGAGCTGTTGGACAACATCAGCAGGATTGCCAGAACTCGGACCTCCGAGGACACGGTGACGATGGAGCGGACGGCAGTGATGATTCCATAGGGAGTCATGGTGGCACAAGCCAGGAGGAACACAACGAACAGAGAGCGCACAAAAGCGACTTCCTTGGCGTTCGGTTTCTTGCGCTTCTTTCGTCGTCGCTGTGAGTGCTGGGTAACAGGGGTCCGATGTTTCTGTCCATTCCCCTGGGATGGCGGCCTTCCGTGGGACGTCATTGGTGAAGGTGAAGGTGAAGGTCTAGAAACCTCAGATGCATGCGTTCCTGCCACAGTCCCTGTGCCTTCCTCCTTTGTCTGCCCGCTATTTTCAGGTGCTGCCTTTCCGGGTTTACTGAAATCATCATCGTCCTGGACTCCATCTGGATCCTCGTCATATTCCAGTTGTCTCTGAAGACGCCATTCTACACTGGCGGCAGACAGGGTTGTTTTAACGCACCACTCTTTGCTGTCCTTCCTATCGTTGCTCAAGAAATGCATGGCCTGAGACGTGTTTTCGGTCTCATCATCAGTTCTGCCACCATCACTGTCAGCGCTCTCATCCCTAGACTCCGGAACCTCTGGCTCATCCAGTTCAGTGGGCGAGTTTTCTCCCTTGTGAAAGATCGGATTCTGTTGCCAATCCTCACTCTGATGTGTCTCTTTCTTGATGATTGTGTCTGGGCCTGTTGACACCTCTTTCTCCCCACTCTTTCTTGCCCTTTTCCCCTGCCTACTGAGCACTCTCCCTCTTATGCTTTGATCTTTACGGCCATACAGAGCATCACTGGCCTTCTTCCAGAATCGGAAAATCGCGAAGTTGCAGTAGCCAATGACAATCATAGGAGTGATGGTGAAGACGACCACAACAGTCGTGGCATAGGTGAGGAAAGATGTTTGAAGGTGCACTGGTGAGCGGGGGGCTGTAGTGATAGACACCTTCATCGATACCCAGGACCGGAGGGATGGAGATCAGTATGGACACGGTCCAGATGCTGGTGCAGAGGGCCACTGTACGGGACCAGGTGAAGAGTCGTTTATACAGACGGACAGTGGCACACGTGGAGATAACGGTTCACAGAGATGGCCAGCAGGGACAAGATGCATGCCTGCAACAAGGGAAAGATGCACATTCTATGCTTCTTTTTTTCATTTAACACTCTGCTCATCCCACGAAGACATTCCCACCCATCTTCTGCCGTATTCCCTGCCCGTTTAAAGCATTTGAAATAATCAAGCATTTCCCTTTACATAGCGCAAAGTTGGCTGGGATAAAAACAGAAGACAAGGAATTAATAATGCACAAATAGCTTTGGGATGGGGTGAACCTGAAAATACAGTAAGCATGAATGTTATTGGAAGGGATCCTACAATGTGCATGTTTGTTTATAGTCCAGCATATAAACGCGATCATTTTCATAGTATTCATATCTGCATATTTGGTAACAACTACGCATCAAAACAGCGACACATGTCACTCTACAAGTAAAGCTTAAACAAGCATACGCAAAGTTCGGTATGCAACTTAGATTACACTCAAATTTCCGACAGGAATTACTCCAGTATATTTATCTTACTTAATAAAAGTTGAACTACTGAACCCTAGCAGACAGAACTATATAAGACACAGACAGTTCACAGGACACTGTGCATGCAAAACTCAGACTCAACCAGTCAGATCAGAAAGTTCAAGATAGGGTGGTGTCAAGGTCGAACTCTGAGCCAAACACTTTCGTTGACCGGTCTGACAAGTCAGCCTATGTTTACGTTCTCCGCGCAAACCGGACAGCGACTACCCTGGACTTGCCAGTTATTGCACAAACGCATGGCCAGGTTAAAGTGCAACAACCTCACATCCACGCTCACATTAACCTGAAGTTCATGAGAAATCAAGAAAAACTAGCCTTAGATGTCCATCGCAGTAAGAGACATTTTCAGTTCCTCTCTCTCTCTCTCTCTCTCTCTCTCTTGAAAGTTTGACACTTTATCTTGTATCGTCTACCCGCCACCCCCCTTAAGTCCGCTCAGTCTAAAACTCGTAATTCTCATCCTGTCTTGAGAAAGGACTGAACTTTTGTGAGTAAATTCACAAGAGACTCCACAGCGAATGTCTAAAAATTCAGCTCACTCGCTGTCTTTGTGTCTATCTTCGTCTGTCTGTCTCTTTGTTTTTCCTGAAGTAGGAGGGGAGAGGGGGGGGATGCAACGAGGGGAGTTGTGGACAGAGTGAAACCAGGTTCAATTGCTAGTGTCGTCATATTTCTAACTATACCAGGAAAAGAGTGGAACTTTTGTCTGACTTTGGAATGTTTCAAAGAATTGACATGATTAAAAATTATTTTAAAATACGGTCCAAATTGCTTTTGTTTGTCGACAAAAATATGCCCGAGTCGTACAATGTTGAGCCACCCTTGTATCTACACTGGCATTCTTGTTCTGTAGACCTATGACTGTGCGACCTATAGAAAGCTATGTACACCCATGAAAGCATATATGCATAGACAGACAGGTAGTCAGACACACACAGGCTCAAGTTCACACGCATGTATGTGCAAAAAAAAAAACAAACAAAAGAACAACAAAATAGACAACAGCAACACACACACACACACACACACACACACACACACACACACACACACACACATACACACACGTGCACGCACATGCACATATTCACACTCATCACACACACACACACACATACACACACACACACACGCACACGCACGCACGCACGCACGCACGCACACACACACACACACACACACACACACACACACACACACCGCATGTACAAAACTTACCGCAGATGTAATACAAATGATCATCCCATTCATCACACAGTGTGCCTGGTTCACCACAGGGTGGTACCCTAAAATCATGTCCAGGACAAAAAAGGTCAGCCAGTACCCCAAGGTTATAGAGTCAGCGGAGGCCAGACTGGCTATAAAGAGATCATACAAGTATTGTTTTCGGCGAATACGTCCGAAGATAACAGTGATCAGAAGTCCGTTGCCAAGGACACCACACAAGATCATAATACTGCCGATTGTTGCAAATATTGCACGTGGAGCACTACTGATGCTTTGTCCAACGAAGGGTGGTGTCCAGAAACTGCCTGTGTCGTTTGTTGTGTTAATCATCATGATGTTTGATTGGGTACTTCGTCTGTGATAATGAAACGGTGCACATTCATAAATCCAGTTAAAGCTATGATCACTGTTTTAGGCTAGAAAACACAAATTCGTGCATTTTTCAAATTCATTGGTTTCAGATTTGGTATTTTTCTTACCTACTGAATGAAACCAGTTTTTTTCTTTGTTGTTGTTGTCATTTAGCCTTAGGTTGTAGTGCATATATTATATGCAGGTGGCTGACTTAAAAAGTTTTTATCATGTTCGCTACATTTTATCAACAACTGAGCACGTTGTTTGCTCTAGTCCCATTTGTATGGTGAATTCCCCGATGAGTGCTCATTGAACTTATTTGCCAAGCTGGTTTTGAGAACAGCCTATCACATGAAGTCCAATCATTTCCGAATTGTTCGTTTTTCAACAGATGAAGCATTGTCTGTTGCTTAAAGGCAGAAGTTTTTCTAACGCCTTCACAGTTTCAAAGTGCTTTGAGAGATGCATAAAGGATGTTTTTTTTTCGGTCAGTTTGTCAATGTCAAAACAGATGTGTTCAAACTACGTATATTCATTCGCATATTCCACCTGCCACACTGCCATTTGACAGTATCAGCGAAAATTACGCTGAACTCTTGTTAAGATTTTTTTTTTCGTGTTCTTGATGTTTGTTTAAAAGAAACCAGTGCAAGTGAATTAAAAAAAAAGTGTACATTCTTGTTTACTCAACTTATGTACACTTAAACCTCCTTTTTGTTTTGTGTTAACACTGTTTTTGCTATGAACCAGAAATTATCCTCATTGAGCGTCCTTTTCATACTTGTCTCTTCCAGGTGGACAGCATGAGGTATAGTCACAGCATTTGATCCACCACCTGTTGTATGTTACAATC
>JADBJO010002448.1:222500-235000 GCA_016801955.1 Conus betulinus
GTGTGTGTGTGTGTGTGTGTGAGAGAGAGAGAGAGAGAGAGAGAGAGAGAGAGAGAGAGAGAGAGAGAGAGATGTGTGTGTGTGTGTTAGTGTGTGTTGTGTGTGTGTGTGTGTGTGTGCGCGCACGCGCGTGCGCGTGTGTGTGTGCGTGCGTGCGTGCGCGCGTATGTGTGTGTGTGTGTGTGTGTGTGTGTGAGAGAGAGAGAGAGAGAGAGAGAGAGAGAGAGAGAGAGAGAGAGAGAGAGAGAGAGAGAGAGAGAGACAAAATGGGAACGACGCACATTTAATTGGAGGAGAAAGACAAACAGACCGACTGACAGACATTCCAAACGGATTAGATCACAGCAAGTCTGTACATGTAATGTCTAGATTGTACAGTCTTTCAAATACAGAGGCAACATGTCATCAACAAGAGGGTCATATTATTGTGTCATAAGCAAACCAGCCAAAATACAAGATAAATCAGTCGATTGTGAGCTATTCTGTATAATATTCTGCAAATATGTATCAACAACAGCGAATGAATTATGTTACAAACACATTACCTTATACAACGACATAGAGAGACCAATGACACATAATTATGCTTGCTAACTGGCGCGGAAATTCGAGTGGTTCATGGAAATTTCCGAGTTATGTTTCGCAATTTTATACTGATGGTCAAAGAAAATCGATGCATTCGGGGAATTCATCAAGATCAACATATTCAGGAAAACTGTTAGATGTAGATAGCCTTCTGACTTAGACTTATAAGAATATTATTTTGCCGGAAATATGATAAAGTGACACATGAAACCGATTGAAATCGTTGCATTGAAATTTAGTAGTATGAGTGATTCCGTCAGACGTATAATCCGTGTGTCAGTACAATTCTCTGTCTGTCTGTCTGTCTCTGTCTGTCTGTCTCTGTCTGTCTGTCTCTCTCTCTTTCTTCTTTACTAAATCAGTGAACACATTCCAAAAGCATTTAACGTAAGTACATTTTCAAAACGTATGATCAATGCTGTATGTAATCCAAGGAAACTACATTTATCATTATAATGTATCTTTTTTAAATGACATTTGTTCCTAAGTATCAATGTATTATTCTTAGTTGAAACCACCTAAGCTTTGTGTCTGTGCCTTAAAAAACATGATTCCCTGTGTTGAACGTGTGACAGTTTCTTGTCCCATTTTCACAGCATGGACCTCTCGATTTATCATCAATCAGTAAGTTGTAATATGATTTTGAGCCAGTGCGGCAAACAATTTCTTACGGCAGAATGAAAGGAGTAAAGTATTTCTATTCTTTTGTGTGGTAATACCAGATTTCTTTATGAATCGATTTATCGCCAAAAACACCCGGTAAAAGTGAGGATGTCACTTTGACATCAACTTTCAAAAAATCTCTTTGGGAAAGAACCTTGTTCTTCCGGAAAAATTGTGCGAGATAATAAATAGCCTAATGTTTTTTCTAGCATTTTGCAGACAATGATTACCCCCCCCCCCCCCCCCCCCCCCCCCCCCCCCCCCCCCCCCAACTTTAAGACTTTCTCGTAACATACTGTTCTGTGACTAGAGCAGCAGAATTTGTTGGCATAACGTTGTAACTGAAAAAAGGTCTATAAGTGTCTAGGGCATTTACACAGAAAGGAGTATATTTTGTCCATTTTCAAACAATCTCCGGATTATGTTTACTGATAAAAGGCTTTTAAGGGAAAATTACAGGGTACTCTGTATTTCAGTGTATGGTTTGACCGTTCGGTCCTCTGACTTCTGAACCCGAGATAGCTTTAGATATGTGACGAAAGTTTTTAACTCGAGCAGACCGGTATTTTCATACTGTATATCTTTATGTGCTGTTTGTTTTCTGAATTGTTTGTTTGTTTTTATCCCAGACAAACTTTAAAACAAATCTGGCATATCTGAAACAAACAAAAAAAAAAATCAGATGCGTTTGGGAAACGCAGCCAAATATGGGTCAGCTTTGAAAGAATAACATATTTCAATGTTGCTGTTCCACTTAGGGACGTACTCTGGCGTTGTACTCAAATCTTAAACAAACATTTTACATGTGCAAGCTTTTGACGCATGATATCCAGAATTCGAAACTTTAAGGAGTCCAAACGATTTTAAATGCTCCGTGCAGAGATTTTGGCTATTCTTCATGCTTCCTGACCAAACTGCACTCCTTTTACCCAAATTTAAGGACCTAAGACACAAACTTCGCGATACTTTTTTCAGACATACCTATGTTTATTCTTTGACAATTATGTTATGATCAACCTGCGCCCTCATCATATCATTCTTATGAAAATTGGCATTCCAAGCTTTTCCCAATATGCCATTCAATGATTCATTCATCCATTCATTCTTTCATTATTCCCTAGTTCCCCGATTATCGCATCCTGCTCGATCCTTTCGCAGAAACCAATAACAATGAAAATAAGTCTGCACAAACATCTAGAATCTTGCTCTCAGTGGTAGCAAAAGAAAGAAATATTATAATAATCAAAACGACTGTCCTATTGAAAAAATATCATAAAAGAAGAAACAAGGTAAAGACAGTCATTCAACTGTATCAGTACAAATACGCAGACAAATGAAAACATGACCAAACCAAAAGCACAAGTAAAACCCAGAAATGCGTCTAATGTCACACTTCCCCCGCCCCTCAACATACACACACACATAAACACGCATATGGGCGAGCACACACCTATGCACACACACACACACACACACACACTACACACGTACGCACGCACACGCACGCACACACACACACACACACTACACACGTACGCACGCACACGCACACGCACGCGCACGCGCACGCACGCACACACACACACACACACACACACACACACACACACACACACACACACACACACACACACACACACATTACCATCATCAGCAGCAGCAGCTTCAGCAGCATCAGTATCATCATCATCATTATTATTATCATGATGATGATTATGATCATGATCATGATGATGATCCTCAAAAACCAATATTTTGTTTTTCATGAAATCCACTGAATATTCCTTGTTAGTCAAAGCGCAGTGTATTCCCATACACCTTCTTACTGATTATACGCGTCAGAGCACACATTCAAGCTGATACTTCGTTTCTTGTCAATGATATACTTTAATGTTACTTTTATCAACATAACAACATAGTAACCATACACCAAACGAGCACGTACACAATGAGTCAGAATCTTTTGATCTACATGAATTCTACTCTATGTTTACCATTGGTATCCACCGGGCAAGACGGCTCTCTCAATGAACACTCTCAAACTGTACATTTCAGATCATATAACTCAATGGTTATATTTCAGGTCATTAAACGCGAGAAAATCTTAATGAGTTTCCTTGCTTGTTCCGTGTACCTTATGTCTGCATCTGCACCAGGACTAAGGGAAGCATCATTACTTCGAGGATGTAAGGCATGTGTATCACCAAAGCATAAGAGTGCGAGTGCAAGAATGTGCAGGCGTACTTAAGTACATGCGAACACTCCTGAGAGCAGGGCAAACGATTGGTTTCAGGACTTGGGATAAACTTCGCACAGTAGGTACAGCCCTAGCTACAATTTAAAAAAACAAAAGAAAAAAAGAGAGTTGTTAACAAAGTCGGGAGATGGTTCTGTTTTACCATATCCAGGTAATAATATTAGAACCAACATCTAACGGCCGCTCCGCAAAAAAAAAAAACAAAAAAAACCCCGCAAAAAAAAAACCCATTAAAAAACCCCGCAGATAAAGGGGAAAGACGGAGTGGGACGGGGGGGGAGGGGGGGGGTGGGGGGGGGGGGGGGGGGGGGGGGGGCCATTATTTGTTAGGCCACAAGCTGAATGTAAACACAGCCACTGGGTAAGAGTAGCTTCGCTAAGGGGGGGGGGGGGGGGGGGGGGGGGGTAGGGGGGGGGGGGGGGTGTGGTGTGGATCACATTATCCATGATGTTGTCCGTCCTGTGTGGCACATCCAGTAACAACCAGTAAGAACCTGCATGCGCTGATCAACGTTGGAAAGCAGCGTGAAGCCACAGAGGACTCCATACAGACAAAAAAAACAAAAAAGGGGGGGAGGGGGGACGGGCCTACCGATCTAGTGGGAAGACAACCCAGGTACTCCCTCATCCATTAGACAGGGCGAACAAGCCCATGGGCTAATTTTTAAAACGCCCTTACATTTTAGGACGAACAAGAAGGCTCATCAGAACTCTGGACCCAATAATGCCGATTCCTGGTACTCCAAGCTGCCTCCAGTTCCCAAATTTACGCACCATATACTATGGGCATATAAAATGGGAAGCGGGCTCTCTCGGGTCTGCCTACAAGACGGAACGCTATCCCTCCGGAAAGCTGGTGAGGAACCAACCGCTCCAAAGGATCAAGTCTTTTTTAGACGGAGGACGGAGATCGCATCTGAGGTGTAGACCTTGGTCACATCATCGTCACGGTCGCCTCTAGCGGCAATGCTACTGCAGATCCTGGTCAAAGTCACTGTTCTGGGAATGCGGAGACAAGGTCTGCAGCAGTCGAATCTTAAACAAAGCTCCACATTTAAGATCACTGAAGCACAGACACCGTAATGGAGACTTTAGGCCTGAATATTACAGGTGTTTCTTCCCTGCTCAAGCAGGTCAAGATGACTAGCACCGACTGATATCAGGTGGTCATTCGAGGTTTCGCTGAAGCCATGACCGAGGTTGTCGACGTCGAGAACAGCGCCTGTATGTGGCACGAAAGATCAACACAGACCCTGTCAAGCTCTCTCTCTCCTTTGGGAGCTGGTAGGAGCAAGCGCCCAGGATCCAGGTCGTACAGAACCCGACAATACTGCCATAGAATATGTTCTCAACATGTTACTCAGCAGCAGCGAAGTCTTGACAAAAAACGACTATTCTGACTCTGGGGAATACCTGGGTTGGTGTTGGAAGGAAAAGACCGAGACTTCTTTTAACTACCAAGTTTGGTACTCAGTGCTCATTTCGCCTGGTGATGAAGATGTCAGAAGCATGTTCTGGGGACTGGGGGAGCTGACTGAAACAGCAAAGTTAAAATACCAGCGAGCCAGGTAAATAAAAAATCCCACAGGAGTCCTTCGACGACTGGGCAGACAATGTATCGTTGCTTGCAGCTTCAACCTCTAGAGACCTGCATGAAATTCGTGCACTGAAAAGGGCAATCAGCAAACTTTACATTGCTGGTCTTGATTAGGTGGAGGGTACATGCGTCTTTCTGCGAAAACCTAGAACTATATAGAAAAGGGCGTCAATAAAGTGAAAGAGGTCCAGAATGTCTCCCTGGTCATGGATGGCGCACAAAGAAAAAAAAAATCAAGAGCAGCCACAGGTCGGCGCAGTTTTTTTTCCCCAGCAAGGTCTGTACAATTTCCTCAAGCAAGTCATTGAAGAGCTGAATGCTCAATCTCGATTTGTAGCAAAAGGGGGACAAAACCAAGCTCCTGAAGACCGGAGAGATTCTGATATGAAACGTGTTCACTGCCAGGAGACTGGTCACAGGAAAATAAATGGCTACGGACGGCACATGACATGTCTGCAGAACCAGTGTAAGGAAGAAGAGGAGAACAAGAACTGAGGCACTCCGGTCAGATTCAGTTCTTTCGTCCTCTGATGGTGCTCTAAGGATCTATCCCTCAGAGTTTTTTTTTTTTTTTTTTTTTTTTTTTTTTTTTTTTTTTTTTTTTTTTTCAAAATGCGTCCACCAATACAGTCCTAAGCAGTGGACATTTCCACTGCTCTGCCACATGCGCCTAGCACTTCACAGACAAAAAGTACCTCACCTGCTCAAGTTGGAAAACATTTCTCATGATACTCCTCTGATCATGGGAGTGGGCAGGACAATTGGTGAGAACAGCTCCATATGCCAGAGTGAAGTTGTAACTATGGCTGGAAGATCAAATCATTCCGGATGATCACCTACAACAAAGTAATCATCCGAGGATAATCAGAACACTGGCGGCCGTAAGCTGTAAGCCGATCTAGCCATCCTGAGGAGAGTCCCAAGACATGCCACGTAAGATCACGTGGGAGCTCTTTATGGACGAGGAATCCTCTGACGAAGGACCAGCGGCTAGGCAGTGTGTTGGACGACCATGTCATAGTGATATGGGCTGTCTTCGTGATGGCCAGGACACCTCTTTTAGGGAAAAACTGTGTCAAAGTGCATGAATTACTTGAAGCGCACAGCTACAGCCTTAAGCCCCACTGCTGAGATCCGGAATGCTAAATGCTAGAACTCTTCACAAAAAACACACCTCCACAGGCCTAGAAAGGCAAATAATGCTTGACCATATTCCCCCCCCCCCCCCCCCCCCCCCCCCCCCCCCCCTCCCGATTCCCCCTCCACACCCATAAATGGCAGTAAGTGGGTGGTTTACTGTGTGGAGGCACATCGTTATTCGAAGTTCATACTTTCATTCACCATCTGCTTGGAATCTTTGATGAAAGACTACAGCCCATATTAGAGGCGGTATTGCAGAGGCAAACACAGGCACTGCAGCAAGCGATGGCATGACTATCCGGATCTCATGAAAACTGGGACAAGCTGGTGGAAAACATTACTCAGAACTTGGTTGTCTGACAGCTGTATGGAACAACTGTCAAAACAGGCAACGCCTTGACACCCCAAACCATCCAAAAGGTGCAGGTTCCGATCCTGGCAGTGCCAAAGTATTTTTAACAGCAGTAGGACATCTAAGGTCACGACCTGAATGTGGCCTAGCTTCTATAGAGTACTAGTAGTTCAAGGGGAAAACATTTGAATGAGGGGCGCGTAGGGGTGAGTGAGCTGGGTGTATCTTCTCTGAAGACCTTCTGCTGTACAGCCTTTCTTTCTACTAACACAAGGCGGGACAATTTTGTTACAAAACGTTCTGTGCCTTTAAGAGTAGCCTTCCAAATGTGTATATTTTCAGTGAGTCTGCAAATCGAGTTTATAATTTAACTTACTCCTTGCACTTCACTTGAAGCAGAAAAATGTTAGCCTGAATATATGAGTCCAAATGGAAATAAAACTTAACTGGTGTGCCCCCCCCCCCCCTCCCGCGTCCCCCTCCCCCAAAAAAAAAAAAAAAAAAAAAAAAAAAATAAAATAAAAATAATAATAATTAAAAAAGTGACCAGCTTCAGGTACTTGGGAGCAACCCTGTCCAAAGACGGCACCTGCACAGCAGAAATCCGAATCAGGATCAGCTCCGCATCAGCAGCGATGGCCAGACTGAACAGAGTGTGGAAGAGCAACATCAAATTCCACACAAATTCCGGCTCTACAAGTCTTTAGTGGTCACGATCCTCTTATATGGTTGCGAGACATGGACACTGACGGCCGAAACAGAAAGAAGAACCCAGGCGTTTGAGACCAGGTGCCTGAGGAAACTACTCCGCATCTCATACAAAGAACACAAGACCCAATGATTATGTGCGGAACCTGGTCCTAACCTTGTTGGGCCCCACGAACCACTTCTGGCAACCGTCAAACGACGGAAGATGGCATGGTTTTGGCCACATCATCATCACAACACCATCTCCAAAACCATCTTTCAAGGTACCGTTGAAGGAGGGCGCAGACGAGGACAGCTGAGAAAGAGCTGGTTCGACAATATAAAGGACTGGACCAAAATGACCATGCCAGATCTCCTCAAGACAGCCACCAACAGAAGAGCCTGGTGAGAAACGGCGGCTGCCTCATCACGTCCCCCCCAACGACCCCAGCGGTCAGGGGATTGATTGATTGATTGATTGAATTAAAAAAATAATAAATAAACAAACTTGGACTCTACCTGAATGTAGCTTTCGTAATCAGTTTCCTAGATGCTGGTGCTCGTTTGGCAGATGAGCATTTCCATTCGTTTCATCCCACTAGTCAGGGGACGTTAGTCTTTATGGTACGTGGAAAACCATTACAACTAAGCACAATTACAAACGATGACTGACCTATAGTCCACAAAGACAACCTTCATCTTGTTTGTATCGAAGACTATGAAAATAAAACAGAACTGAATCAGAAACGATGTTGTCTCTGTCTTGTACTTTTGTCTCTTTCTCTTTTTATGTTTATATGTACAGCATTCGGGCCACGTAAATCACTGATTTCTATTAACCTCCACACACAGTTTGTGCCTGCGTTGACTGTAATTCACTCACTGTTTGATTTTACCGGGTCTCATGGTTGAAAAACCACAGTCAGGTTCACTGAGAAATGAGGTGATGACACATGTGAGAAGCTTCAGACAGTCCTTTGAGGGTTAGAAAAGGAAACCAGATCATATGAATGTGCCTTCATTCATTCACACACACACACAAACACACACACACACACACACACACACACACACACACACACACACACACACAATGTCTCGTGTCTTTATACTTCTGCCACTAACACACGCACACTGGCTATTACAGATCCTCCTTATTGCCTATGCGATGACAGCCTGAGCATCCGTAGACTTTCTAAACAGTGACTGCTTCGTTCTCCAAAATCAGCGTGGAGCACTGACAAAACACACAATAGGAGTCTGGGGGAGTCAAAAATCTGTTCGTCTGTAGAAGAGAAGTGATGCAAGTCTCCCTTGGTTTTCCTTGCTCGCACAGACACTAGAATGACCCGGTGAGGGTGAAATGCTAGTGACCGTAATCTTGAGCGTTTTCCCCACTATCTTTGATGCTTTTTGTAGTTTGTCTGTCTCTCTGTCTGTCTGTTTTTTTCCCTTTGGCTCTTCACTACAAACTCTGACGACGATCTCTTTCATTGACCCCTTCTCTACTTTCCTGCTCACTAGGACATTGCCCACAATGTTTATTGACGGTCCACTCATTTCTCGCGATAACATTTCCTCCATCGGTTGCACGTTGCATTTTCTAAATGCTTTCCTCAAGGACGAGGTTATCACGCAATACACCACCAAATTCACACAGCTGTGTAACAACAGCGTCAAGGTTCCATTTGTTCTGATCTCCGTTTGAACAGCGACGATGGAGCAGACCGCGGTAATGATGCCCATTAAAGGCTTAGACATAATACAACAAACAGAGATTGCTCCAAAAGGCACCTTCCTTGCTGTTTGTTTGTTTGTTTGTTTGTTTCTTTGACTTTGGCTTCCTTTGTCGTCACTGTGGGTTCTGGGTGTTTGGAGTCGGATGTATCTGCGATTCCACTCTTTTGGCACCCTTCCCACAATGTTTGTTGACTGTCTAGGCTTTCTTGGGACAACATGTTCTCTTCAGTTTTGCCGAAGGGATTTTCTGTACGCTCTCCTGAAGCTAGGGTTGGTCACGCCATACACCAGCCAGTTGACTGAGCTGTTGGACAACAACAGCAAGGTCATTGTTATTCTGATCTCCGCTGGAATACTGGCGACAGTGTGGACTGCAATGATGATGATGCCAAAAGGGGTTGAAGTGATACAGATGACGACGAACAAGACGAACAGAGAGCGCACAAAAGCCATTTCCTTGGCAGTTGACTTCCTTCGTTGTCGCCTGAAGGAATGGGAAGCGACCGGCATATTTTTCAGTCGGTCCCACGCGGATGACCAATATTTAGAGGATGGCAGTGACGCCGTCTCTAGAGTCGGCTCTGCTGTCGTCGTCACAGTGGTTTCCATCGTCATTTGTCTTGTACTTTGAGACGGTACATTTCTGGTGGACTCGGGATCCCTGTCCTCTTCTTCTGTGTGTTTCTGAAGACACCGTCCCGGAAGGAGGGCAGACAGAGTTTTCTTGTTAAAGCTCCACACATCGTTTCCTATCCTGTTGCTCAAGGACGGCCCAGCCTGAGACATGCTTTGTCTCCTGCCTGAAAAGTCCGACTTGTCCAGTTCACTGGACGGCTTTACTTCCTTGTGAGGCATTGGAGTCTGTTGCCCACTGTGTCCAACTGCTCTCCTTCTTTGTCAGTAACTATCTCTGGACCTACTGAAGCCCGTATCTGCCTTCTTCTCAGACTGTCTGCTAGCCTACCCAATAGTCTTTTCTTTCTTTTGTGACCTGTATGGCTATACAGAGCGTCACTGGCCTGCCTCCAGAAGTTGAAAATGGCGCAGTGACAGTAACCAACGACTATTATAGGAGCAGTGGTGAAGATTACAACTACAGTCGTAGCATAGTTGAAGTGGGTTGATTTGAAGGCGCACATGTGAAGGGCAGGATTGTAATCATACATACTTCTATCAAAAGCAAAGTCCGGAGGGACAGTGACCAGAAAGGACACAATCCAGATGCTGATGCAGATGACCACTGTGCGAGACCAGGTGCAGAGTCGTTTATACATCCGGAAGTGGCACACGTGAAGGTAACGGTTCACAGAGATAGCCATCAGGGATAAGAGGCCCGCCTGTCGAAAAGGAAAGACAAACAGTTTAATTCATACTACTTTTTCAAATCATCTCAAACTCATCGCAGAAAAGATCAAAATATCGCCTCTCCCTACCCATCCAACCATGTTCCCACTCCCAGTCCATTTACAGTGATCAGAACTAGTTAAGCAGTTCTTATGCATTATCCAAACTGAAAAACAGGACGAGACTAAAAAAAGACAAGTCATTTACATTTCACAAATAGCCAGGTCAGGGTGGGGGCAGGCTGGGGGACATGGATAAACAGAAAAATGCAATAAATCATATCTTTCTGCCAGGAGATGGGAGTCCAATGCTGAACATGTGTTAGTTTGAATATAACATTTAAACACAGTTATTCTTAGTACTGTGTGTAAATGGATTTTTTTTTTAACAACTTGACGTCAAAATGGCTGAGCACATTGACCAGAATTAAAGTACACGTGATCTTCGAAACCCAGTTTAGGTCAGACTCAAATTTTCCAAGAGTGGGCGTGCTCCGAATTAGAGTTGCTGGCCTTAGTTATTGCTCCTATCCCATTGGCCAGGAGCTAGTTACATGAGGAAGTGATACCCAGAAAACCAGCCGCTAGGTGCAAGACCATGCCAGTTGTATAGGAGACTAGGTCTGCGCCAGGAAACAAATGATGGTAGATTCTTGTGATAGGGTACAATCCATTTGCTGCCAATATTTGTGGGCGTCATCCCTGGACCCTGGTCAACATTCCAAAAGTAATTAGAATTAACACGTCGATTTAGAATTTAGATCAGATCACGTGGGTGCCCTAGCCTGCTCTGGCGCTTATGCTCGACAGTACGTTACAGCAGTATTGTTTTATACTGTACGTCGTTGTGTCATTTTGCTTACTGTCTTGTGTCACAATTGTTAACTCTTATCTTCTTTCTCCCGTTTTTGCTGTCCCAACTTCCGTGCCACCTCATTGATAGTGCGCCCACGCCGATCATTCCGACACCCTGTCCACAGCCATAGCCTGGTCGGTCCCGCCGCGGCCCCGGCCCCGGCAATCCACAGGAAGCAGTCAATGTCAAGTCGTCAAGAGGCAACCCACCGGAGGAGACTCTGCACTGCTGCCCAGTCACTTCGGTGGTGTTCAGTGGTGGTTTTTCTGATCCAACATACGCGGGACACCACCTACTAAACTCCCTACTGACGACAATAATTGCTTAGTCGCGGAGCCAGCGTGAGTGAGCTCTCCCTCCGGAGGGCGCCACCACGTCCGTCCAACGACAACCCCATGGATAGCCGATACGAAACTAAACCAAGGTCACAGACGTGGAGGGGACATCGAAACTGAGGTCATCATGACAGCACTGCATGCATGAAGGGCCACATAATTTGAGACTTTTTAAAATGCTGATCGATGAGAATGAGGATGATAAAGATGATGCTACGGATTTCCATTTCGGTCTGAGACTGCATGACAGGGCTGTACTCTACGCTTCCTTTCATGATATATCCCGGCGTCAACCAGGCACGAAAGATACAGACACCTGCAGTGTTGGTCAGGAAATTTGAGCAACACTCAGAAACGCATCCATTAAGTGGATGAAACTCGACTGTGTGGTCCCAGTCTTCCCAACTGAGCCGGTAGCAAAACTCAACTCTGGGTAGGAGCCGGTCGGGCCAGAAAAATCCCACATGACTCTGATAGGGATCGAACCTGCGACCTCCCAGCCGGGAGTCCGCGACTCTAACCACTTCGCCACGGCGGCTGGTATTCTTAACTTTTTTTGTTGCCATCTTGTGTCATGGCTGTTAGCTATCGTTTGTGTGCAACTTGATTGTACACTGACAGTGTAAATGTGGAAGATGTCTCTAGTACAAAAAAATGTCCAACGCAGTGTGTGATCAGGAAGAGACAGGCACGCTACAGTTTTGGGAAGAAATTAATGCGTCAGCTGATTGCAGAATTAAAATGCTAATGACAAAAAGCAGTTTGATTATCTGATAAGATAGCAGGAAAACAGTGATGGGGAGGGAGGCACAGACAGATACCAGAAAGAACATGAAAAAGGAGCGAGAAGGAAACAGAGTGGAAGTCATACGCAAAAGACGATGATGGCGAGTTCACAGAAAGAAAAAGAAAAGTTGCACGATTCCCCTACATTAAACTAAAATG
>JADBJO010002448.1:237500-240000 GCA_016801955.1 Conus betulinus
TGCTTATTTCATATATTTATCAGCTACGTATTTACTCGGTCATCTGTTTTATTGATTTTGTATTCATGATTGTTCAAACTTTTTTTTTCCCCCCAATCTAAAGGGAAAATACGATGGCGTTTGACAGATATGCGACCAATGATGTAACCACTTCATGTCTTTCTTTCTTTCTTTCTTTCTTTGTTTGTTTTTTTTGTTGTTTTTTTTTTTTCCTCCTCCTTTTTGTTTAAACATCATTGGTCACAGTCCATGGAACTAACGAGGATTTAACTTTCAATGCGATGAAAATTCTTTATCAGAAACACAACAGCTGTTCTTTTTCCCCCCCCCCCCCCCCCCCCCCCCCCCCCCCCCCCCCCCCCTTCTTAATTTGTTTCTCTTTAATTCATTTTCTATATTATTTCTATTTTTTTGTTGTCATTTTTCTGTGCCATCTCAGTAGCACTACCCCCATGCCGCCACTCATCATTCTAGCTCCACAGCTACACCGCAGCTTGTCCCGCCGCAGCCCGGCACCGGCAATCCACAGTCAGCAGTCAATGTCAGATCGTCAAGAGGCAACCCATCAGAAGAGACACTGCACCATCACCGAGTCACTTTCGTGGGGATTCACAGGACAAGGCCCCCAGCTGACAACAATAACTGTGTTTTGTTGCAAAGCCAGCGTGATTGAGCATGCTCCTACGGAGGGCGCCACTTCATCCCTTCTATGACAACCCCCCTGCCTTACCAATTGATTGACTGGCGGTTATGACGCGCACCCACCAAAGGCGTATACGTGGGAAGGAAATCAAAACCGACATCTTCGTGATGATAGCAGGGCAAGAAGGTCCAAAGATTTCAAAATGTTTATCCTACTCTGATTAATGTGCATAAGGATGATAAAAATGATGATATCGTTTTCCATTTCGGTCTGAGGCTACGTAACAGGGCTGTCTTCTATGCTTACTTTCATCATGTATCCTGGTGTCAACCAGGCCCGAGAGATACATACACCCGCAGTGTCGGTCAGGAAATTTGAGCAACAGCCTCACAGACACATCCATTAACTTAACTGGGTGAAATTCTGTGAGGCCACGGTCCTCTCAACTAAGGCAGTAAGTAAATTCAGCTCTTGGTAAAGATCGCTGGAGGAAGAAAAATCCCACAATTCAATGGTTGGGGATTGGAATCGATTTCACCTCACGACCGCTGCGCCAGAGTGGCAGCTGGTATTTCCTTCACACACACACACACACACACACACACACACACACACACACACACACCTGCACGTATGCACGCACGCATGAACAAAGAGACAGACAGACAGACAAAAACAAAACGAAACAATACGTACCGCGGACGCAAGACAAATGATCATCCCATTTACCACACAGTGCGTCTCGTTCACCACGGGATGGTACCCTAAAATCATGTCCAGGACCCAAAGTTTGTCCAGTACCCCAAGGTCACGATGCCAGTCAGAGCCAGACTGGCTATAAACAGATCATATTTGCATTTTTCTTTTTACGAATACGCCCGATGTTAACAATAATCAAAAGTCCGTTGCCTGGGACACCAGACAAAATCATGACGCTGCCGATTGTGGCAAAAATTGCACGTCCAGGTATGCTGATGACCTCTCCAACAAATGATTTGTTCGCCATCATGCTGTTTGATTAACAGGATGGCTGTTTGGTCTTTTTGACAAAATGGGGCACATTCGTAGATCGCAGTAAAACCATGACTATCATCTCGGGCTGAATAAATCCACGAGTGTTATCACCTCATCACAGCTTTAAGATTGTCATTGCTGACGCAGATTAACTGAAAACAGTTTATGGTCAGTTCAGCCGTAGGTTGTTTCACAATGCCGATAGCAGGCGGCTCCCTGCAGTATTTTTTTTTCATGAAATAGGCAGCATCTTCTCTACAGTAGAGCAGGTTGTTTGTTCTGGTTTGGTCTCTTCTGTACGGTGAAGTCATCAACAGTTGATTGTTTAACGCACCTGTAGTGCTCATCGTAGGAAGTCGCCTATCACATGAAGCTGGAGATTTCAAACTCGTTGATTTCTTGATACCTGAAAGCATCATCTCTCTTCGAAACTCAGCAGTTTTCCGACGTCTTCACAGTTCACGCTATTTTGAATTTTCTCATTCTTTCGGTTCACGTGACCAAGTGAAAATGAAAGAGGAGCAGGATTGCTGAAGACAAAGCAAAAGACAAACACACAAAGGTGAAAAGTAACGAGCGTTTCAAATACAATACTAAAGAAACAAATACATTTTCCCACAAATTAATCTCCTCGGATATTACAGACAGCAGACAATAAAAAGAAGGAAAAAAAAAAAAGGCACAAAGCAGTGTTCCTCTGATAGCAGTCTCATATGAATTAGACCGTTTTAAATGAATATTTGTTTAGTTTGTCAATATCAGATACGTTGTGTTAAACTTCGAACATTCCCCTTACCGCACTGCTGGTTGATGAACTCTCGCTTGGAACGATTTATTCTTTAT
>JADBJO010002448.1:245000-313525 GCA_016801955.1 Conus betulinus
TATTTCACACTTTAATTTAGAACAACTATTACCGCATATCGTGACGGAACAGCACTAGACAACGATTATTGATTGATTCCACGCCTATTGTGTCTGAAAATCTTATATACAGCATTGAAGCCTTTCACAAATGATGATTTTGACTTGCAACACAAAACCGCCGAAATGAAAGCAGTCAGACCATGCTGACCTGATGTTCAATTCTCGTACATTATTTGACATATTCCACAAAACTACTCTGTTGCATCCTTGCCCTGAAATTATGAACTGAAGGATATCACAAACGTTTTCTTCTACAGGGGCACAATTCATGTGATGTCACTCAGTCTGGTATCAGGTAGAGGTAAAGCGATAGCCAAAGGAACGAAAGTTTCTCAGCTTCGAAGTCGCAACATTTTCAGTACGGCAGAGATTTATCAAAATACGTCACCGAACACACACAAAAAATACGTATCTTCCGTTCGAACTAGTTCGTTTGCTTCGATCGTGTTTCGAATAACCACCACCCTACCCCCCCCCCCCCCCCCCCCTCCTCCTCCTCCTCTCTCACACACACACACGCACACACACACACAAGGAGATAGAACCAATTGAGAGCGTTGCAATGCAAACAGTTGTTCAAACGTTCGCTACAAAACATCCTACAGCGGCATGTGTTTTTTGTTTGTTTGGGAAGGATTATTTGATATGTGTGTTTTGATGATTTTAAGCTTTTAAAACAGATTGAAAAAAAAAAAACTGAAAGTCATGTGAAACTCAATCGACATTACAGTTTAAAATAAACATTGGTGGTGGTGGTGGTGGGGGGGGGGGGGGGTGAACATTATTTATTTTAGTTGCAAAGTGAAACGACTGCAGGCGGAAATCTAAACAAATCTTAAATAAATGTCAGCGAACCGCCCAGAGAAACGTGGACAAACGAGTCACAAGACAAACCACAATGGGATTAGTGATAATAGGATTGCCGGCCATAATTGTAGAATTAAAATAATGATAATACTTAGAAACAATAACTTAATTTTTAGAGAGAGAGATAGAGAGAGAGGGGGGAGGGGGAAGAGAGAGAGAGGGAGAGAGAGAGAGAGAGTGTATAGGTGTGAATAACTTCAGTCTCAGCCCACAATATCTTCCCACTACACACACATACTACCATATCCCACTATTTACCTTATACATAACTTATAGCTATCTTCCTTTCCCTTCTCACCACACCCTCTCTATTTCTCACATCAGTCTATTGTTTATTCAGATACTTGTCCACTCCATTTCCCTCACTTCATTGGTTTTCTTTTTATTTTTATTTTCATTCACTATTTCTTCAACATGTACTCCTGTTCCATCTTCCCTCTTTCCTATGCATATGTTGTGGAAATGTTGATAACCACACACACACACACATCCACACACACACACACACACACACACACACACACACACACACACACACACACACGCACACACACTTCACCATCGCCTTAGCCTCCGGGATTGTTGCCACGGCAACCCTGCTGTTTAAGAATCCTCTAACCCACTCTCCTTTCTCCCATACCTACTTATTGACACCAAGACTGGTAGTAATCTGTCTCTTTTTTTTATATATATAATATTTTGACCATTATTAGTATTCCTATCAGTAATATTATCATCATCATTACGACTTTGACTCGCACATTATTTCCCTTCCAACAGCCTCGTTTTCATTCAACGCCTTCTTTCTTGCGCTGAACACAGAAGCGATCAAAGCTAAGTGCATTTTCGTTATTTGTTTCATGTTTGTTGCACCTGAAGAAGACCTAAGAGGTTGAAAACTCAAAAAAATATTCTTTGAAGTGAACTCATGATTTGAACGTCATTTTGGGGTAAACGTCACACTTAAAGGAAAAGGACGTAAATGACGTAAATTGAATGGAAGACGAGGTGGTATAGGGGATAGGCAGAAAAGAAAAGAAAGGGGGTGGAGAGGGTATGCGAATGCGAACGGTTTATTGTGATTTAAGCTCGTTTAGAATGTACACAAAAGGGGGTTAGAGGGAGTGAGGACAGTGCAGTAAGTATTTCGAAATGAATACAGTGAGAAAACAGCAAGCTGACTATCACACAAAAGATCGTGATGATAAGGAAACCAAATCACGGGAGTGTGGGCCTTTTGAACACAATGTCAGAATTACAACACTGGCGTTACCTTCACGAACACAGTATTTTCCGCCACAATCTTTGGCAGTTACGATATATCTGGAGAGGGATTCCCTTTTTCAACAGCACTTCCGGAGTCAGAGTTGGCATGCCTCTCCTCCATGAACGCATGAAGAAGATTGTCCAGCCTTTTTTGTCCTCCTCTCATCAGGACACGCCAGGATTTCCAAGCCAATGTTCGGGGGCTGAGTGGTTTGCTGTGATGCACAATAACGGTTCACAATCTTGATGGTACGTACCTTGGAATCTGTCCCGCACATATTCATGTTTTCCTGTAAGCCCATCTCTGCCTCACATACTTTCGCACTGAAAGGTCTGTTTGAGTTCGGGGGGGGGGGGGGGGGGGGGGGGGGGGGGGGGGGGGGGAGAAAGAAACAAAGAAACATCAGAAAAAAATAAAACCGAATAGATAGATAAGTAAATGAATATAAATGAATAGATACGTTGATAATGAATAAAGAAAAAAAGATGGATAGAAAGAAAGAAAGAAAGGGAAAAAAAATGAATGAAAATAGCAAAAGAAAAGGGAAAAATGAATGAAAATAGCAAAGAGGAAGAGGAATGCGGGGGGCGGGGAGGGGGGGGGGGGGGGCTGGGTAAAAATTCGTACTAGCAGGGAGGAGAGAAGGCAGCAGAGGAGAGAGCGAGGAAGTTTTTTTTTTTTTCTTTTTTTTTTTTTTTTTTTTTTTTTTTTCTTTTTTCTTTTTCTTTCTTTTTTTTTTTTTTAATTAGATATTTAATCTGTTCCCAGCTCTTACATTACGATACGTGTCATAAGACGAAACACGGAAACGGGATCAATTCCCACACAAAGGAAAGCGTGTTTTGCTGCTTAACGCCATATCATTCCTCTAGACATCATCAACTTTCTTTCTTAGTAATATCATTGTGTCATCAATAATAGCTGATTTAAATGCAGACAAACTTTCAGAGATCTTACCAGGAAAAGAGAGTTCAAGGGGAAGCTACAAGATTGTTTCACTGCTATCAACAAAAGATTCAATCCGAAACCAACTTAATAATCGCATCTTTCTCTCTTTCTTTCTTTCTGCGTACGCAGGCTGATACTCCTGCGGACATTGCCTGTATAGACAGGCAGTGGAGTTTTGTGTGCATGACCGTTTTTTTTTTCCCCCATTAAGGCAGCCCTACTCCATCTTCGGGGAGGTGCATGCTATGTGTAACGTGTCACCCATACCAACGGCCAAACTGGCCTTCTCTTCCGAAAGTTGGTGATGGGATTTTACGTGTGTGCAAGATGTGCGTGCGTTCACACACGGAACCTCGGTTTATAGTCTCATTCGAAGGACTGTACGGGGAATGGAGTCAGAACCAATGTTAACTCCGAGGGAAAATCCCTCTGTACCGAAATTCGAACCCGGCAACCTCAGGATCACGAGTCCAGCGCTCTACCATAATCGCATCTGACTCGGTGGAAGCCAACGATTTTGTCGAGCAAAGCCGCTCCCGTTACGTTGTCAGGTTCAGCCAGTGAGCCGATTTGACACGCGTGTGAGCAAGGGAGGTAATTCAGATTTTGTGGGTCAATGTTGCATGTCGATGCAAAATCTTTGGGCACGGCACCAGTAAGTGTGGTCGGTGTATAGTATCCACGTAATACAGAAAAACAGAAAAAAGTTCTATCTGTAAAAAGAAAGTTACAAAGAGCATCACACCGTTGGCATGTCAGCATTGGGATACTGTTTCCACATCCATTCCGTGCTCGGTTTGAGCAGATAAGTGACTGTCTTGGTGTTTTGATTTCGTTATCTTCAATTTTGTTCGTCTGCCTGAAGGGGACCAAAGAGGTCGAAACGCGTTGTGTTTATTTTGCAGTTTGTTTATTCTTTCGTTTGGCGAAACAGTAACTTTTTTTTTTTTTTTTTTTTTTTTTTTAAATTTTGCTTCTATTTCCACCTGCTGTTACCTCATTTTGAAACCTAAGTTTTTCCCAAAAAATATGCTTAACGTTCTCTGGTTTGTGGGCTGGGTTTCGATGTCATTTTTATGGGTGCTCTTCCTTGAATGTGTCTGTGTGCGTTCGTGTGTACGTGTGTGTGTGTGTGAGCTCAATTCTGATTTCAATTCATGGTGAGTCACTTGAAGAGAGACGAGAGAGAGAGAGAGAGAGAGAGAGAGAGAGAGAGAGAGAGGAGGGTAGGTAATGGGGGGTGGTGTGCGGATGGCAAAGAGGAAAGACGGGGAGAGCGCATACATGAGACACTGGTGTGTGTTTTTTTCCCTTAACCTTTTTTTGTTGTTGTTGTTAATATCCTCCTTCTCCCTCTCCCTCCCTTTTGCCTACTCTTTGATGCGATGGCCATTCTCAATGATCCCTGGACCATTGGACTTCTTTTTCCTGTTTACCAAGCCGCCATTCTATTTCGCCTATCAAGAGCAAAATTTGTATGTTTAACGTTCATGAATTTATGACAAATATTTGCGAGAGCGTCCACGAATGTCTTTCCGGTGAAAGTATTACAGTTCATTTCATCTCTCTCTCTCTCTCTCTCTCTCTCTCTCTCTCTCTCTCTCTCTCTCTCATCAAATGATGATCTTGTAATTAAATTAGTTGCGAAGTTCATCGCGGAAGTATTGAAAGTTAGACAGATGAAGGATAGTGAAATTTAAGATGATGCATTATCCGAGATACATGAATGAATGTTATCATTCATCGCATGTGGAAGAGATCAATAAGATACAATGTCATCATCTGATTGAATGGATGGTCGAGTCAGTCGTAAGATTTTTTTTTTCTTAACCTTACGGCATTACTCCTGTGCGTGAGGACATAAAGAAATGTTACGAATTTATTTGTTTTTGTTAACCTTTGATTTGATACACACTAAGAATGAATATGTACTATTTGTTTGTAGGAAAGGAGGAGGGAAAAATGTTATTGTTCTGTTACCCCATCCTCCCTTGTCAAAAGACCTCTTTGGTAATGACAATAAAATATCAAAGTCTCTCTCTCTCTCTCTCTCTCTCTCTCTCTCTGTGTGTGTGTGTGTGTGTGTGTGTGTGTGTGTGTGTGTGAGCTCAATTCTGAATTCGATCATGGTGAGTCACTTGCAGTAACTGTGCGCCAGATCACTAATAGTTTCCCTGTGTTAAGACCAAGCGAAAATAACAATGATACTCGTGTTTCCCCGGTGAATGAAGAGGAACAGGCTCTGGTTTCATCTTTTCGAGCTTTCATCTTTTCGAGCTTTCCCCGGTCAGTTATGACTTACGAAAAGAAGGGGGCAATGAAAGAAGAGAAGGCAAAACAGGGTTTCCCAGTGTGTGTGTGTGTGTGTGTGTGTGTGTGTGTGTGTGTGCGCATGCGCGGGCTTATGCGTGCGTCTGAGTGTGCAATGGTAACGTAATATAAACTTAAATGATTAAACCGGTTTCAGTCAGTCAGCATTGGCAATGGCAATACGACAAACTGCGAGCAAGTGAACATACTCATTGATTCGTTTGCCTGTATGCTGTGGTGATAGTCTGGATATGATCTATAAATGTGCGCCACTTTGTTAATGTAGACCAAGAATCCATCGTGTTAATTGAAAATCATGTTAATAAATGTGACAAAAACAACACAGACTCTGTCCAGTCTTCACCATCCGTTGGACAAAGTCTCAGCACTGCTGCACGTGCAACATTCGCAACAGTCGGCAGTATCATGATCTTATGTGGTGTCCTGGGCAATGGACTGCTGATCACTGTTATCATCGGACGTGTTCGTCGAAAACAATACTTGTATGATCTATTTATAGCCAGTCTGGCCTCCGCTGACTCTCTAACCTTGGGGTACTGGCTGACTTTTTTTTGTCCTGGACATGATTTTAGGGTACCACCTGGCACACTGTGTGATGAATGGGGTGATCATTTGCATCTCCACAGCGGTACGTGTGTGTGTGTGTGTGTGTGTGTGTGTGTGTGTGTGTGTGTGTGTGTGTGTGCGTGTGTGTGTGTGTGTGTGTGTGTGTGTGTGTGTGTGTGTGTGTGTGTGTGTGTGTGTGCGCGCGTGTGTGTGTGTGTGTGCATATGTGTGTGTGTGTGTGTGTGTGTGTGTGTGTGTGTGTGTGTGTTATTTTACAGACTTCATGTATTCAGGACTAATACTTCTTAAATATATGTAATGGATGAACCCAGTATATGTACATGGGTGGCTCAGCATTAGAACAATAGTGTCCAATACTGAGCATCTCAGCACACAGTTTTTTCTGACTTGAGCAGTCTGCCTCTTGGCGCCATCGCCTTTGTGTTAGTGCAGTGCTTCAGCTCTAAGTCGTTAAGGAAAGTAAGTCTAATTTGGAGCGTTCGGACTCATGGGAATTTCGAGTTTGACCTGAGTGTTTAAGATCACGAATATTTACTCTCAGGCTGATGTGAGAATTATCCATATATAAAATACCACTAAAAGCATTCACGTTTGTTCATTAATTTCAAAACATGCTTAATATTGGGCTTCCTCCCCTTCAGTGAAACGTCATGTTACATTCCATTTTCATGCTCGTCTTTGGTATTAATAGCCTCCATGGCTATCTGCGAAATGATATGTACTTAATTTCCATTCTCTTCCTGCTTTATTTGCAGTATATATATATATATATATATATATATATATATATATATATATTTCAATATTCAGTCCAAATAAATTGCTGGACTCCACTCCTCCCAAATATACTTCTGGGGTAAAAACTTGGAGTAAAATAAAAAACACAGAAGTAACCAGTTTCATTTTAAATTGTATATTCTCAATAAAATTTTCGCTTTAAAAAGCTTCTTCAGCTTGGCCAGTACTGAAGAAGCTTTTTAAGCGAAAATTTTATTGGAGAATATACAATTTAAAATGAAAAACTGGTTACTTCTGTGTTTTTTTTATTTTACTCCAAGTATATATATATATATATATATATATATATATATGTATATATATATATATATAATAAGAACTGTGTGACTAGTTCTAAACGCTTTGAATGGACAGCGAATGGGAAGATGGTTGGGTAACTGGGGAAAGGAGGAGAGACGGAGCTCCCTCTCTCTCTCTCTCTCTCTCTCTCTCTTGAAAGCTTTTGATATTATCGATCGCAGTCTTCTTAAAAAGCTGAAGTTATGTAAGTTATCTGAAAATTCCGTAGAACTCCTGTCTTCATTTCTTTCAGAGAGAAAGCAAACGGTTTCGATAAATAAACCGTTTCTTCTATATTATCTAAATGTCACGGTGTTTCTCAACGATCAGTACCGGGACCTATTTAGTTTTCCATAAATATGAACAATTTTACCTCTATTCATTGATAGTTTATGCAAAATGTTTGCTTGATGACACCACTATGCACACTGGTAATGAAAAATGAAAATGTGCGTGCGTGCGTGCGTGCGTGCGTGCGCGCTCGCGCATGTGTGTGTGTGTGTGTGAGTGTGTGTGTGTGTGTGTGTGTGTGTGTGTGTGTGTGTGTGTGTGTGTGTGTGTACCCCTTCTTTCCTCCTTCTTTCTGTCTTCTAAAGACATCCTCTTCGCCTTTCCACCTCTCCGCCTTTCCATCCATCGTTGGCGTCCTTCCCTTCTCGTGTTTGTTGTTGTTGTTGTTGTTGTTGTTGTTGTTGTTTGTTGTTTTTTAATGTATGGGGAAAGTTGTTGTTCTTTTGTTTCCTAAAAAGTTGTTTACGTTATTTTTGGATTGCGGTTCGTATTTCAGATTAGTGGAACCTTGTTGCTGTTGTTCAACAACTGTGTCAACTGGGTGGTGTACGGCGTGATGAACCCTTCCTTCAGGAAGGCGTGCAGGGAACACAGCCAGCAACTGATGGGGAAATGTTTTCCCAGGAACTAAGACTGGACAGTCATTAAACATTGTGGGCAACGTCTGGTTGAGCAGGAAAGGGGAGAAGAGGGAAACAGAAACATAGTAGACTTTCTGATGAAAGGAGAAAAAAAAGATAACAGGTAGTTACACCGTCATCAGACATAGTGTGGGAAAGTACAAGAGCACTCAGTCATCATAGTTTTACCCACTCGCGGTCATACCAGTGTTTGTGCAGAAAAAAAAGCCTAGGGAGACACCCACTACTCCTCTACCACGGGCGCACAGGCGTTTACCTATCTCACACTTCTATCTTGTATTACCTCGATGGTCCATGCCCAGATCAGAGAACGAGTCAGTCACTGTTGTGAAAGTCTGTGGAACTGCTCAGACTATCATCGCACGGGTGACAAGCAGCATCTAAACACAGCACGCCACTGTGCGTGTGTAGATGACAAAGCACAGAGACATGCGACAGTGTGCGTAACGAAAGGCACACCCACACGAGCCGTTCCATTGGACCGTCTGTACCTGATCTCAATCGCATCATGGATCAACCCATGTTTCGGTGAAAGTCTAATCTTCAACCATGAGACCCCCTAGCATCCAACAACAATAGATGAATATCGGTTCTGTCAGGTACAAATCTTGAGGAACTTTATGGAACAAAATACAAATGAACACACCAACTAAGGTGTAAAGCAACGCAGATAAGTGTTACAAAACAGACAAATCAGTTTCAACACATGTGCCTTTTTCAGACGTTACAAACAACACTCTTTCTTGTTTTCATGTTGACAGGGGAGTGTTGCATTATGCGTTCTTGTCTGTTGTTGGTAATGTCTCAAGAAGACGTATTTGTCGAAAATTTCCTCGTGCTGTTTGTATTGTATGACAAGGGAAAGCACTCCTTCAATGTACAGCGTTTCCTTAGCTTTTCACATTCATTGTTTCATTTCCAATTCTCCTCTTCCTGATTTTTTTTTTCTGTTGCAATCTTTGCCAAGTCATTAGTAATGATGGAGGAATTGACAACCTGCACTTATTTTCTCCCACTTCAAGACTGTTCAATATATATATATATATATATATATATATATAGAGATATAGAGAGAGAGAGAGAGAGAGAGAGAGAGAGAGAGAGAATACCACTAAAATGCCCAATAAAATTCTTGAAGTGCTCAACCCTTGGGGGAGCAACATCTATTAAAAATAGGATGGTAAAAGGAAGTTTTAAAAATGATTTTAAAACTTCCTTTTACCATCCTATTTTAATATATATATATATATATATATATATATATAGGCTTTAAATAGGCATATACAAACATTCTTCAAGTTTTTTCACTTTTCTTTCAACCAGGAAAACGAGAGAGTCACGGGCGTAACAGAAAAGATTTCAGGTTTTTGTTCCTACTTGGCAATTAACCCATAGATTTTGTATGAGTTCAGAAATGTTATCCACATTAAACGATATTCGGCGAATTTGGCACCAGACCAGAGTTGATTACTGGAGCGCTTGACTGACAACATAGTAAGCATTTAATCAAAGCATGAAACAATATCTGAAGCGGACCAGTTCTTTCTTGACAGGATATGTGTGTGGCCAACGCTATGGACGTGTGGGACACAAACTGGGAAGACCACATTGGGTTTTTTTTTTTTATCCAGCTGGTGATGGGGAAGTTGTCCAGCAAGCCACAGTCGCTTGGGTGACCAAGTAGAAAGTAATCTGATCTCCCAGAAGGTGCGTGGAAGTGGAGGGTTTTTTTGTCTTCGGGGGTGTATCAGGGAAGAGGACATTATGAGAGAAATTTCATCGGCGTCTTCGTTGCTCGGAAGTGATCTTGGAAAAAGAGTGCGCCGTTTGCGAATAGAGATTGAGACGTCATGGAGAGAGTATACCAGTAAAGAGAATGAGCTCAGATTTATCGCCCCTCCTTATTTCATCGTGTTCTCTTTGTTGAAATACTGGAGACGTTTTTGAAACTGGTTAGCTTCACAATGTTTAGTATTTCTCAAATATGAAAGCCCATGGTGTATGCGGAGTATAGGTCTCCAGTGGGAACGCAAGACCTGATCAAGGGGGCGCGATTTTCTATGCTGACAGTTGAGTAAAGGGCTGACGCATTGACTCTCTGAAAGAGAAGTTCTGTACGGTAGCTCCCATTTGTTTCAGGCTGCCCACAGGTTTGCACACACACACACACACACACACACACACACACAACGCTCAAAGGCCTTGCTGAAGGAGTCGAGTATTTAAAGACTGGAGAAACTGGATTGTTTTGAGACTTTTTGTTGTGTCTGAAAGTTGATTCCCCTCATGTTCTTTCATATGACCATCAAGGTACAGTCCAGATGGTTCCAAGCCGACAGATCAAAATCAAAGGCTTGGGACTATTTTGTGGTCTTGAAGCTGGCGCAAAGAGCGGGCCACGAGCGCAAAGGCCTGAAATGTGTGTCAGCTTAAGGGGAAGGTCACATATTTGAAGATTTGTCGTGATTTCATTGGTGAAGATCTCCCAAAACAAGGGAAATAATTGTGGGGAGTTGATCTTTTTTGATCAAGTATCATTTTAACATTAAATGCTGGCTCAAATCTACGGTAGGCCTCAAAAATGCTTACATGGCTTATATAGTGCTCTAGTGCAAATCCTAATTGTGGTGTGCAGGCGCAGGAGGTTACGGAATCTCTGTTGTGTCTAAACTCAGTAAGTGCGATCGATAGTTTCAATCGCTGTGCGCTTTGACAGTATGTCTACCATGCACAGCCTGTGGGCTGTTTGTTGCTATCGTTGCTAATGTGTTTTCCTTCCTTAAATCAGAGAGACGATTTCCCGCCTTATTGTTCTTTGTAGATATACAAAACAAACCCATCTCTGTGAAAAATGTTCCTGGTACACCGTCATGTTGGCTTTTAGTTGTACTCGATTTGAGCTTTAGGCCAATTGTATTTGTTAGAATCTGAGTGGGTTTGAGGCGTATGACCTGGTTATGTGTTTTGAATCATTAGTTCGGGTTCAATGCTACTGTTTCTTGTATGCTGCGGATTATCTTGTCTTTTTTTTTTTTTGTTTTGTTTTGTTTGTTTCTTTGTTTGTTTTTTGGGGGGGCTATGAGGAAGCTTTATTCAAATTTCCACTTGTGACGGCCTATATTGTTCGTGTACCATATTTTTGCATATACACAAGCGCTCCACACAACAAGCTAAATGCTCGAGAGAGAGAGAGAGAGAGAGAGAGAGAGAGAGAGAGAGAGAGAGAGAGAGAGAGAGAGAGAGACGGTGTGTGCATGAGATTGTTCGCGGGCGCGCACACGCGTGTTTATGTGTGCATGCGCAGGCGCGCTCTAGTGTGTATGTGTAGATACGTAGGGAGGGGGGGGGGGGGGGGGGGAGAGCGAGAGAAAGTGTGTGAGGAAGACGGTGTGCGTGCGTGCATGTGTGTGTGTGTGTGGGGGGGGGGGGGGGGGGGGGGGGGGGGGGGGTATGTATGTGTGTGTGTGTTCTTATGGTCTCCTGTAATTGTACATATCACAAGTAAGTCAGTCTGTGTCTAACCATTCTACTGTGTCATTTCATACAGCGTGTCTTTGTTTGTTTGTTTGGATGATGGGTGGGTGTGCGGATGTGGGGGTCGCTTGGAGAGGAAGGACAAGGCGCGTGATTCATACAAGTGTGCTCGCCAAGTCATGACACTTGTGTTGGTGTCAGCTGTCTACTGCCTTACGCAAAAGAGAGAAATAGGAACACGCACGCACACATATATTCACAGAGGCATCTATACACACGTATTCACACATACACACGCGTACGCACGCGCCCGCCTGCGAGCGCGCCGCACACACGCTCAGAGAGAGAGAGAGAGAGACACGGGGGGGAGGGACGGGGGGGGGACGTGCATTCTTGTCTCAGTTATTTAAAATGACAATTCTTGGTAACATCCATATTTTTGTCATAACTGACGATAATCTGTTAAAAAAACACTATTGAATCAAAATTCAATGATTAATCTAGAAACTTTTTTTCCCGTTTGTAGATTATCTTTTCAAATGATAAAAAATGTGGATGCCACCCACACCTGCCTAAATACGCACACACGCTCGAGCGAGCTTTGCGAGCGCGCGCGCGCGCACACACACACACACACACACACATGCACACGCACGCGCGCGCGCGCGCACGCACGCGCTCTCACACGCACGCACACACACACACACACACACACACACACACACGCACGCACGCACGCACGCACACACACACACACACACACACAAAACTGTGTCTCTCATTACTGTCTCTCCATTTCACTTTTCCCTCCCGTACGCCCTAGCCCCCCCCCCCCCCCCCCCCTCTCTCTCTCTCTCTCTCTCTCTCCATAGATATCTAGGAGCTCCATAGGTTTCTCATACTAACAAACAAACATCCCATTTGTCATGAAATAGATTGAAGGCATGAAATTTATTTTATCAAAAACAATGCCTGCATTCTCCTATAGCGTCATATTGGTTATTGTGCTACAACACACATTCACTTTAAACCCATGTTCCGTCGATCTAAAGGATATGAATATTACATTAGCAGCCAGTGAACAAACAGAACCCTGCACATTAGAAATGATTTCAGTTCGCTCTGTATTTTCAAACTAAGACATTTAAGATCATACGCCTGAACGGTAATATTTCAGTTTACAGAATGAACAAAAGAAAGAGAGAGAGAGAGAGAGAGAGAGAGAGAGAGAGAGAGAGAGAGAGAGAGAGAGAGAAAAACTGGTTTCCATGTTGTTTCTATGCTCTTGCGCCTGCGTGTGTGTTAGGGCCTAAGCGAACTGATGCCTAAATCAGCATTAATTTTGGAGATACAGGTGTGTAACTGTTTCAGCACGGAAACCAAAAGTTCGCTCCCTTCACTGCTCTTTAGTCTACGCGTTTCATTTCTCTCCCCAGCTTTGACAGCTTTGCATTACAATAAGTGTTTCAAAAGATAGTCCTGCTTTCACTTCTTTTCTGTCTGGACCTTCACTTTTCCGTTTATTTACTTGTTTATTCATCAAGGCTTAGGACGATCAGGCATAAAAAGTAAGAAACATAGTATATTTGAAGAAAAATGAATAACTGGTCTGCATTACAGACATGGCAGTCTACGGGTGAATGCTCACGTCCCAGCTCGTGTGGAATGCTTAAAAAACAAACAAACAAACAAAAACCTATGAGGTCGAAATCCTTTGTGTTTTGTCCTGAAATCTGTTTGTCTGTATTGTCTTGCGGAACTAATAACCTTTCTTAAAAAAAAAAAAAAAAAAAAAAAGACATCTGTGTAGTCTGGTACACTTTACACTCAATTTTGTTGCGATCTTTGATACACTACAGATTCTTGCATATACAAGTATTTCTTTTTGAAATCATTTCTTTCAACATTCGACTCTTTTCTTTAAAGCTAAAGCTTTTAAAACAAGTAAACAAAATAAAAAGAGAAAGAAAAAGAAAAAAAGATTAAAGGAAAACCATGGAACAGAGACTGTAAAACTGAACTGCTTTCCTTATTTTAAAGACAATATGTTTGTTCCACAATATGCAAAATATGCTCAATCTTTTTCTAAATATTTTGGTCCCATTTTGAGAAAATCAACGATATAAGACGTAGTAAAAACATACACCGTAAAATCGCAATCGCAAATATATACATTTTCATTGACAGTTTGCAAAAATATACACAAAACATACCACAATATATCAAACCAGCAAAGATGTCCTCAACTGGTTTCTACAGCGGACTCTTCTTTTCTTTCCTCTTAAATGTTCAGTACAGATTAACAAAGGGAATTTAAAGCAAAAACAGAAAAGGTGGAAACAAAACTAAAGCATCGGATTCAATAAACCTAAATGTACAAATAAAACTTCAGATCATTATATTTGAGCCTTCCTTTGTACACAGATAATCTTCGGCCTCAAGTCAAGCGAATGTAAATTTGTTCACACATCTTCAATAACATCAACATGTTGATATTGTACATACATATAATCGTACAAAAAAAGAAAACCTGGGAAGTATCTCCCTGATTTGAAGTTGCGAAGACATAGCAAATAAAACATGCAGTAGGTACAAAGTGTACAAACAAATTTATGTCGTGAAACCTCGTCACAAGCTTCTAAAAGTACTTAGCCTGCTGGATATTTTCTTGATGTTTGCCCCAAAGTTTGCTTTCATAAGCCCTGCCTGCAAGAAATGGATAGAAGACTGCACCTAGTTTTCAGTCTTCAAGGTACAATCACCGATGTGTGTGTGTGTGTGTGTGTGTGTGTGTGGTGTGTGTGTGTGTGTGTGCGTGCGTGCGTGTGTGTGTGTGTGTGTGTGTGTGTGTGTGTGTGTGTGTGTGTGTGCGTGTGTGTGTGAACAAACTTCGTTAGGGGTCGGTCATTACTCGTGTAAAGCGATGATCTGCTGAACAATAGACTCGTACAGAAAGCCGGCAATCTCTATCTTTAGGTGATTAGCTGAATCATGTATTCGCTTAGAAATCCTGAAATCTGTATATTTTTGGGCTGGTTATTACTAATAGTAGAGGGGTGGACCGCTGAACACTTCATTACACTCGAAAGCCAGAAATCTGTTGTCTGTTGGGGCCGGTCAATACTAACAGTACAGGGTGGTCTAAAATGGTTTACTCAGACAGAAAGCTGTTGTCTGTTGGGGCCAGTCAATACCAAGAGTACAGAATGGTGTAATATAATTTACTCAGACAGAATACCAGAAATCTCCATCTTATGGGGCCTGTTGAATAATGTCCTCACCTAGGAAGCCAGAATTCCCTATCTATGGGGGCCTTGATTACTAACAGTTAGTGGTGGTCTGCTGAATAAAGTACTCACACAGGGAGCCAGAAATCTATGTCTTTCGGGACCCGTCAATACTAATTTTTAAGTGGTGGTCCGCTGAATAATTTACTCAGCTAGAAAGGCAGAAATCTATAGTCTTTGGTTCGAGTCTGACCCGGATTGGATTTTCTTCTCTCACTTTTCATCAGACCTTCAAAAGTGGTCTGGGTGCCAGTTTTTCTTTTCTTTTCTTTTTTTCTTTCTTTTTTTTTTTCTTAATGAGGCGATAAACTGAGGTCAAGTGTTCAGCACGCACTTAGAGTACATGAAAAAAAAAAAACCCTCGGCAAGAATTATATCGACAGAATCATATCAAAATCATGTCGACTGGTAAACAAAAATACACACAGACAGGGGGAAAAAACACGAGTGACACCACGCTCTGGTTACGTGATCTCTCATTGCTTAGAGCTACAAAATTTGTTTCAGTTGTGTAAAAAAACAACAACCTTTTTACTGACAATGAGGGTACATAATACAGTGCAGTGCATACAATATTTACACTTGCAGTACATACAATATTTACACTTATTTTTCCGCCACTAATTATTGGCTGCATGTTATCCATGGAAGGTTGAAGTGGACTAGGTTGCTCACACAGCAAGTTGTTACATCCCCGTTGCATGCTCACGGTTGCCATTTGCTCCAGTAAACTTCGCATGCTTTACAATACAAAAAGTTTGGATACTCTTTTAGGTGAAATAGAGTACTCATTGTACATTTTGTAACTTAAATTCTCTCTCTCTCTCTCTCTCTCTCTCTCTCTCTCTCTCTCTCTCTCTCTCTCTCTCTTCTTTTTGCCGTCTCGTCTTCCATATCGTTCGTTCAGTGACGTCACTTCCATGTTGCTCACTTCCGGTTCCTCCTCTACACAGCCACAGCCAGACTTAACCAGTTCAAAAAACCTTGCACAGCAGTCCTCAGTAAACACTCAGCACAGCTTGTATAAAGCAACCCACTGCACTGCACTGCTGTTAGGTCACTTTAGACGATGTTGAGTGATGCCTGATCTGATCCAACATACACAACACACCCATCAACTGAACGCATTTCTGACGATGCACACTCTCAGAGCCAGTGTCAGTGAGTGAGTTAGGTCCCGCCTCCGAAGGTCGCCGACGTGTCCTTCCGAAGACAATCCCCATGAACTTGACGACACAGAGAATTCTCTTTTTTTTTTGTCTGTCGTATCTTCTGTGCCACCTGAGTGGCAGTGCACCCACGCTGCTCATTACGATCCCCCATCCACAGCCACAGCCTGGCCCGGCCCGCCGCAGCAGCGGCACTGGCAATCCGCATGGAGCGGTCAGTGTCAAGTCGTCAAGAGGAAACCCACCAAAGTAGACACTGCACTGCTGCCGAGTCACTTCAGTGGTGTTTAGTGGCGCCTATTCTGATCGAACATACGCAGGATACCATCTTCTAACCCGCCACCCATCTCCCCCCCTTACTGACGACAATAATTGCTTAGTCGTGGAGCCTGTGTGAGTGAGCTCTTCCTCCGGAGTGTGTGTGTGTGTGTGTGTTGGTGATACTGCACAATGGCGAAACACTCCCTCGGGAGGAGCAATCAACAAAGCCAAAATCTATCAACAGAATGAAGTTATACAAGACCATAGATACAGTATAACACAATACAACACAGATGCAATGCATGCTTAAGTCCTCACCAAGATACTGAAACGAAAGGAATTGCGGCTCATCAGCATAATGAACCCCATCAAACAGCTCTCGATTTCTGTTAAGAAAATGACCGAAAGCCTAAATGCAAAAGCAGAGGCAGCTGAAGAGAGTTCCAGCTGGATCTAGTCGTGAAGGAACAAAACTGACTTTCATAAGGCCTAAATTTCCCAACATGGAACATGTGTCCAATGGCCATACTGCTAGGACATCCGTCAAAAAGGCAACGCCTTGAGACGTCTAACCATGCACAGGGTGTGGGTTCGAATCCCAGCAGCACCAAAACAATATTTCTGACAACTAACAGGCATTTAAGGAGTCATGACATGGATGTGCCCCCCCCCCCCCCCCCCCCCAATCCTTTCAGAGTGTACGGAGTTAAAGGGAGGAAAGGGGGTGTGAAAGGAGGGGGGGGGGAGGGTGTGTCTTCTCTGTGACCTTCTGCTGCTATACAGTTCTCCCGAACGTTTCTTACTCCCACCACAATACTGTACAACTTTGTAAGCAAAACTTCATGTACACTTCAGACTTTCATTCCAAAAGTCTGGATTTTCAATCAGTCCATGAATTGAGTTTGTTATTAAACTCGCTTTCCACAACAGGCAAGACAATCTTAGTGTGGATTTGCAAGAATTGCATGATTTGAGTTTCCGTCTTCAAAAACTTCCCTGTGAATCCTGCTTTCATGTTCAGTTTCATAGATGCTGGTGACGGTTTGGAAGAGTGAGATTCCGATTGTTTTCTCTACCAATAAGAGGACACCACTATTCAAGGTGAATGTTAAAATGACTATACATAGTCAGAATAGATGTCCTTTTTGACCTTGAACCTCTACAGATGGCATTTGCTTTGTTGGTCTTGAAGAGTTGGAAGATTATATGATGAATCATAGACTAGCCAGTCTGCACGTTGGATATTTCGTTCTCTGTGTCTTTTATTCATATATTGATACATATGTCGAACCACATGATTTGTTGAATTCTGTAAACTCCCATGCGACTGGTACGTGCCAAAACTACAATTCAACTGTTGTCGCAGGTTGCCAACTCTCACGGTTGACGATCACAGTCATTCAAAAATATGGAGGTGCATGATCCAATTTAGACAAGATTCAGTCCACTTGAAGCATGCATATGGCACAGTTTTTGTGTGGATGGGCCTGTAGTCACACATACTGTCTCATGTTCCCAGCTTTTGACACTAATACGCTCACGCTGGCTGATTCTTTCATTGATGCTACTTGCTGCGAGTGCGCTGACGGCGTTAGCCATTCCCACAGACTTTTGCAACTGAGACCGACTCGTTTTTCGATCAGGGAATTGACCGCTGAGCTAACTCTCACGATGAAAGTGTGAAGATGACCAAGACCTGTGCGCCTGTGGGAAGAGGAATAGTAGACGTCTCTCTATGCTTTCCTTGTCTGCACAGACACCGGCATGACCGCGAGTGGATAAAACGCTAATGACTGTGTGCTCTTGTGTTTTTTCTCCACTAAATTTCATGACTTTGTCTGTCTGTCCGTCTATTTTTCCCCTTTGGCAATTCGCCGCAATGTCTGATGATGACTATTTTTCCCTTTCAGCATTTCACCACAATGTCTGATAACTTTCCGTCGATCTACTGCTCCTTCCCCTCCTCCCCACCCGTAATACCCAGCTCCATCCCCTCGTCACTCATCTTCCAACATTTCCTCCAAAGTTTGTCGACGGTCTAGTCTTATTTTCCTGGACAGTGTTTTCCCAAGCAGTTGCCTGGCGCATTTCTTATAGACCCTCCTGAAGGAAGGGTTCATCACACCGTACACCACCCAGTTGACGGAGCTGTTGGAAAACAGCAGCAAGAGTCCAAGAATTCTGACCTCAGCTGGAACAGTGACGGCAGAGCGGACTGCCATGATGATACCGAACGGGATGTAAGTAACGCAAGCCAGGATAAACACGACGAACTTTGAGCGCATAAAAGCAACTTCCCTGCTGTTCAGCTTCTTCCGCCGTTGCTGTGATTTCTGAGTAACGAAAGTCGGGTGTTTTTTTCTCGATTACGTTTAGTTGGCGTCTCTCTGACTGACATTCTCGTTGAAAGTGAAGGTTCAAGAGCTTCAGGCGTCTGCACCTCTGCCACCGTAATCGAGGCTACCCCTGTTGTCTGCCCGTTGTTTTGGAGGTGTTTTCTTTCGCCTGCTGAACAGTCTACGTATTCCGCTTTGTTCTTTACTTCCATGCAGAGCATCATTGGCCTTCTTCCAGAATCGGTGAATAGCGAAGTCGCAGTAGCCAATGACAATGACGGAAATAATGGTAGAAGAAGAGACAATCATAGCTTTGGTGTAGCTGAAGGAGGATGTTTCGAAGGTGCACTGATGGGCGGAGGGACTGTACAGATAGGCGCTTCCACCAAGGTTCAGGGCAGGAGGGATATAGACCAGAATGGCCAGGATCCAGATGACGATGCAAATGACCACTGTACGGGACCAGGTGAAGAGTCGTTGGTACAGCAAGAAGTGGCACACGTAGAGGTAACGGTCCAGCGAGATCGCCAGCAGGCTTAACATACACACCTGTAACAAAGGAAAGGCGCTACACTCAATTCAAACTTCTCTCTTTTGCATGTTCTTTAATTTTACTCATTCCTAAAAGACCGAAATATCCAGCTAAATCTTGTCTCTCCTCCACCCCCTTCAAATCTGTCCATCGTCCTTCACTCCGCCTATTCATAGCATTCAAATTAGTGGAACAGTTCTTCACACATTTAATTTTATTTGCAAAAATTGGCCAGGAACGGAGTAGATGATAAATAACCAGTATTGTACCGACAGGAGTGAGAGTGGCGTGACGATATACATGAAATACCATAACCATTGTGGTTTGATTGAAGATTGGTTGAGGGCCCTGTAATTAACTGGAAATGGTTTGGGTTTAAAACCTTAACTAACGATCATTTAACAACTGTATCGCCGCAAACTACACTGACGCGAAGACACAGACTATATCTGAGGTTCTGCACTTCTGAGACCTGGCTGAATGCGGATCATGCTGACCCTGACACTCCCGGCTTCAGTGTATTCCGTGGTGATCGGCCTGCTGCAATCACAGGCAAGAGTCCTAACGGTGGTGTTTGCGTTTTTGTGAACAACCGGTGGTGTACCAATGCCACAGTGAAGGAAAGCAGTGCAGTGCAGTGCGGACATTCAGCTGCTGTCCATTGGTCTCCTGCCCTTCTACCTGCCCCGGGAGTTCAACCAGCTCTTCATCACAGTAGTCTACATCCCCGAGGGCCAACCTCTAGACTGCCGTCGACACGCTGAGTGACGTCATCCACCGCCTGTCCTCACTGGCCCCCGACGTTCCTTCATAGTGGGCGACTTCAACAAGTGCAGGCTGAACAAGGTGCTGCTCACATTCCGGCAGTATGTGACCTGCACCACATGCGGCGACAACACGCTAGACTTGTGCTACGGGAACATCAAAGGTGCCTTCAAGTCGCAGGCGCTCCCCAGCCTGGCTGCTCCATTTATCAGATGGTGCAGCTGATCCCTGTCTACAAGCAGAAGTTGAAGGCAGTCGAGCCAGTGTCAAAACAGTCAAAGTGTGGAACCGGAAGTCAGCTGACAGGCTCAGCGCCTGTTTTGAATGCAGAGACCGGGGCGTGTTTCTGGATGATGACAGCGCACAAGACGAGAGACAACCGACGTGATCTCCAACCACATCAACTTCTGCGTGGACATGGTCCTACAGAAAAGGGAGATCAAGCTGTACCCCCAACTCCAAGCCCTGGATCACCAAGGACCTGAAACAGCTTCTGAAAGAGAGACCGTCAGTTTTGAAAGAAAAGGACACCAGGAAGATGAAACTCACCCAGAAGAAGACCGACAGGAGGATCAGGGGGGAGAAGAAGAAGTACTAGGCATAACTCGAGGACAACTTCCGGCAAGGTGACTCCAGGAAATGCTGGCAGAACATCTCTACCATTAAAGGGTACAGGCCAAAAAGAGAGCTGAACTGAGAGCAGATGATGAGAGGAGATTGGCCACTGTACTGAATGTGTTCTACACACGTTTTGACCAGCGGGACTTCAGCCTTGAACAACAGCGGGCCATGGACACGGTGCCCCAGCTGCCTGGATCCCCAGTGACCATCAGTGAAGAATAAGGCGTACAGATTTTTCAGGAAACTGAATGTCAGAAGTGCCTCTGGTCCGAATAGCATCAGCAGCAGGACTCTGAAAACCTGCTGCGACTCCTTGGCCCATGTCTTCAAAGAGCTGTTCCAGTGATCATTTCAGGAAGGCCATGTCCCGTGATTATGAAGATCATTCACGATCATTCCTGTGCCAAAGAAGAAAGTGGTCAGTCAACTCAACGACTACAGACCAGTGGCGCCAACATCAGTCCCCATGAAATGTGCTGAGAAAATCGTCGTCAAGCATCTCAGGAGAAAGACTGAACACCTTCAAGATCCACTGTAGTTCGCCTACACCAGTGGTAGGGGCGCAAAAGGTGCCATCCTGACAATGCTGCTGCACCACCTCCACCGGCACCTTGATAGGCTAGGAACATTCGCCAGCGTTCTGTTTGTGGACTTTTCAAGTGCCTTCAACACCATTCAGCTCCATTTCCTCATCGGGAAACTCCTGGCCATGGCTGTTAACCCAGAGATCATCAAGGGATCTTCAGCTTCCTGACTGACAGACAGCACTAAGTCGCAATTGGCCGGATTGTCTCCGATGTCAGGTGACCCATACAGGATCCCCCCAGGAATGTGATCTGACGCCTGCCCTGTTCACCATCTATACAGCTGACTGCCGCACCAGGGAGGCATGCAATCTGTAGATCAAATTCGCAGATGATACGTCACTTTGGGGTTGATGCAAAACTCTGATGAATCGAGTACCGAGAGGCAGTCGGCGAGCTAATGCGACAGGAACTTCCTTCAGCTCAGTGTCACTAAGTCAGAGGAGATGGTCATCGACTTCCGCAGGAACCCAAGCAGCATCCACCAGCTTGTCATCAAGCAAGAGGAAGTGCGCATTGTGCGCACCTACAAGTACCTCGGCACAGTCATTGACGGCAAGCTGGAGTGGACCCCTAACATCGACATGTGCTGCAAGAAGGCCGACCAGTGTCTTTTCTTTCTGCGGAAGCTCCGTGAGTTCAGGATCAACAGCACACCCTGAGCTTGTTGTTCTGTTAGTGGTCCAGTCCATCCTCCTCTACAACCATCTGTGCTTTTGCAGCTCCCTGAGTGATGCAGACAGGGCAAGGTTGAAGAAAATTGGGTATGCCGCAGGCAGGGCAATCGGTCGAGATCTCACATCCCTTGCTGACATTCACGTCAAGGCAAGCTCCAAGAAGTCCCGGGCCATTCTCCACGATCAGAGCCATCCGCAGAACCCTGCTCTGTCGGCCTGCACCTCTAGTCATGACTCTGGTCGACTGCTGTCCATGAGATGCAGGACATCCAGATATAAGGATTCTTTCCTGCCATCAGCCATCAGAACCCTGAACGAGGCTTGCAGGTGGAACTGAAAGTCGATGCCCTCGCTGGTAGATACAGTAATACAGTGATCATCCTGCCCCCCCCTCCCCCTCTCCTCACTCCAGCCAGTCCATCCTTAAACCAGCCAGTCCATCCTTAAACTACCTCTCCCCCCCCGTTCCCCCGTCTCCTCCCCCCCCCCCTCCCCCCCCCCCCCCTCCTCCCCCCCCCCCCCCCCCCCCCCCCCCCCCATTGCAAACCACAGCTGTACTGACCTCAGGATTATAATGTTGGAGTAATGATGATAATAATTGCAGTGATAATGATCATGAAAATAACAAAATTTTGAAACCCACGCACACTTACAGAGACTCATGATAGACATTTCAAGCACATGCAGATATTCTGGCAAGCATAGGCACCCACACATATGCACTCACTCATGCATTCTTACGCATACGCACACACATACACAGAGAGACACTCACGCGCTTATACCCAGACACATGCACACCCACACATCCATGTGTACACACACACACACACACACACACACACACACACACACACACACACACACACACATGCAGGCACATTTGCACACGCGCATGCACACACATGCTCACGCACACGGGCACACTCATACAATCAGACATGAGGGCACATGCCCACACACAGGCACACACAGTACTGACAAATGGTTACATACATATACTAGTCACATAAAGTTAAGCACAGTTTACATGTACCCGCATAATTTCCAAAATATAAAAGCCACGATTTTGAAATTGGGAACAGATTTTAAATTCATTATCTTGTTCCAACGTACATTGAATTTCATTGGGATCGAATGAACGGTTGTTGATTTACAGACAATTAAACAGAGGATGGGTCGAAATCAAAGTTCGCAAAATCTGTTCAGTTCACAAAATCATTTCAATAGTGGGTGTGACCACCGCCATTGGCGAGACATTCCACGCAGCGACTCCTCATCGAGTTGACCAGTGTTCTGATGACCCTCTGAGGGATTCTCTGCCATTCCAGTTGCAGCATTTGGAAGAGATCCTGGCGGTCTCTGGGAGGTGGATGGTTCTTCACACGTCTCACCAACTCATCCCACATATGCTCGATGGGATTGAGGTCGGGACTATACGCCGGGAAGATCATCCTGTTGGCCTGCCTGCACAATGAAGTTTTCGGCCACCCGGGCCTATGTGGCCGAGCATTGTCGTCTTGGAAGATGCCATGGGTCCTATCCGTTGCATGGTCGAACAACGAAAGGCGCCAGGATTTCATCCCGATAGCGGATGCCTGTGAGGTTTCCATCATATGGTAGAGTGGTGTCTTGTGGTGGAGGCTGAAGGCACCCCATACCATAACAGATCCTCCCCCAAAGGCCCTGGTCTGGCGAACAGCTGCATCAATGTAACGTTCATCAACACGCCTCCAAACTCTAGTTCGGCCGTCATTGTGTTCAAGACTAAACCGCGACTCATCTGAAAAGAGGACCTGGGACCACTGTTGTTGGTTCCATCTCACATGACGATGGCAGAAAGCTCGGCGAGCCAGCCTATGGGCTGCAGCAGTCGTGGTCGAACAGCTGGGCGACGTGATCTGAGGCCGAAGTGGTGAAGATGGTTTCGTATGGCTTGACGGCTGAGGATGGTGTTATTTGCCATACGAAGCTGCCTTTGGATGCTGGTGGAAGTGATATCCCGCTGCAATAGGGCCTGCCTCTCGATGAAACGATCTTCTCTGGGAGTAGTCTGCCTAGGCCGACCTGACCGTGGCCTCTCTTCAACGCTGTTGGTCGCCCTAAAACGCTGATTCAGTCTAACAATAACTGAATGATGCACACCAAGTCGTCGCGCCACTTCAGCCTTTGCAATGCCATCTTGTATCCACGCAATCGCCCTGGTTTTGTCAAAGGTGCTAAGTTTTTTCTTCGTGGTGGCATGGTGAGAAAAGGGCTGACAGTAACCAACCCCGCGCTTTAAACAGCCAAAAGAAGGGGCATAAAACTCACTTGAGAGACTGCTCTTGCACGGGAAAAAAGAATTTTTCATTTTACACATCTTGTGTCGCCAGCAAGCTTGATGCAAAACAGGCACAGTTAACGCAACTTTGCACTTTTTATCCCGCGCGGTAACGAGGTCACCAAGACCCCCGTGCGCACTACCAGTTGACACAGGCTGGATTACACACTGCTGTGTGAGTTTCCATCATTGGTTGGCGCATAACAAAAAAAACAATGTTTTTGGAGGGATGAATCAACCCCCTGTGTGCAAAGGCCTGTGCTTAACTTTATGTGACTAGTATATAATCAATGTGGTAGTGTTGTTGGGTATATTTTTGTAGATCTAGTCCTTTGATGTTATTTTCATACAATGTGTATAAACCATGATATCTTGACAAATTTTAGTTTATGAATCTCTTTGTGTGTGATTGTGTGTGTGTGTGTGTGTGTGTGTGTGTGTGTGTGTGTGTGTGTGTGTACATGTGTCTGTACGTCTGTGTGCACGCATGCATGCATGTGTGTGTGTGTGTGTGTGTGTGTGTGTGTGTGTGTGTGTGTGTGTGTGTGTGTGTGTGTAGAAGATGGATTGTGATGTGTAGTTAAGTTGATATGTGGTGAGTGCTGATGTTTAATTTTAAGCTTATTAATTTGATTTTATTCTATTATATTTTACATTTTATTTTATGATGTGGTATTGCAATGTGTCACCACAAAATTATTTTCCGTCATGGACAAAGTAAACAACTTGTGAACTTGTCAGTGGAACCAGATCATGAGGGTTACCCTAATGTAAGACTCAATTTTGAGTCAACCTGGTTTAACATTCTCTCCCCTGACAATCAGCTCAGAACCCCCCCCCCCCCCCCCCCCCCCCCCCCCCCAATCATCGCATAAACGGATGCGTGATCAAACGTGTGGAAGAAACTCATCTGAATGCATACATTATTTTGACATCCAAGACAGCAACATTAAGGAATGAAAGTGGCAACTCATCTCAATGTATACATTATTTTAACATTCAAGAGAACAACATTAAGGTATGAAAGAGAACAATATTAAGGTATGAAAGAGAGCAATATTAAGGAATGAAAGAGGCAAAAAATTGTTTATGATTAAAATGTTTGAAAAATCTAGCTCAGATTTCTTTTCCTCGTCAGAGAGAAATTTTTCATGACCTGCTCAATACTGGAACATTATAACAATGTAAGCCAACCAGGTATCTGTACAGGGCACTGCAGTCGTATAGACTTAAAAAGTGTGAGTTATGAGCACATAAATTCCTTTAGACAATGTAAACACATGAACACACACATGTACAGATTCACAAACACACACGTGAGTGCACGTGCATTCATGAATGGAAAAAAAAACATACCCCAGACATAACACAGATGGTCATCCGTTCATCACACAGTGTGCCTGGTTCACTACAGGATGATACCCTAGAATCATGTCCAGAAACAAAAAAGGTCATCCAGTACCCCAAGGTCACCAAGTCAGACAAGGACAGATTGACCAGAAACAGATGATATTGGTGTTTTCGTCGCTGAATACGTCCGACGACAACGATGATCAGAAGTCCGTTACCTAGGACACCGCATAAGATCATGATGCCCCCTACGGTTGCCAATAGTGCTCGTGCAGCAATGCTGAGGTTTTGTCCAACGAATGGTGAGGACAGGCCAGCGTCTGTGTTGTTTGTCGTGTTATTCATCGTGACTTTTGATTGGATACTTCGTCTGTGTTGACAATACGGCGCACATTCATCGATCTTGTCAAAGTTGTGACAACGATTTTTTGGGTTGAAATACATGCGTGTTTCCGAGCCACCAGTTTCAGATTTTGACACTGTAATGCTGACCAGCGAACACCAGTTTATGATCAATGTAGCCTTAGCTTATGTTGCTTTGCCAACGCAGTTGCCCAGGTTAAATGATGTTTATAAATTTAATTGCAGCTGAGAAGATTGTTGTTCTCTGGACGGCGAAGTCTTCTTTTTCAAGCTAATTTCTGAAAGTAGTTTATCACAGGAAATTTGACCATTTCCAAATAGTTTCTTTTTCACCACCACTTGTAGGCGTTGCCTCTCTTCTAGAATCAGGAGTTTTCGATGTCTTTATAGTTCATGTCATTTCAACACTTAAAAAAAATCCTTCTCATTTAAATCGATGTCCATTTTTAATAATTGCTTTATTCAGTTTAAGCCAAACGTCGTAATTTCTTCTTTCTAAACTGTTACTTGACATTCTCTACAAGAAAAAAATTCACAAAATCTTTAAAAAAAATTCTATTTAGACGGTTGTTTTAATGGAACAAAGCGGTTTAACCGCTGAAAATACGGAAGTTACATTTATTTTAATCCATTTTTGTACAGTTATCATTCCCTTTTTGCATACACATTGTTTTGTTATGCACTAAAAGTCAGCTTCATCAAGGTTTTCTTCTTTTTTGTGTGTGTGTACCAGGACGATGCTGTGATGAAGATCACAGACCGACGATCACTAGGTCAACATCTATCGAGTCCTGCCTTCTGACAAAGTGCGGTGCAGCCTCTCACGACTACACTTCAGAGTGATGCAACTCACACCGCCTCCATGAAACAAGAGAGAACGAATGAAGGATCGCACAGATGCATAATTCTTTATCTGTCATTCGAAAACGGACACAAACAGATTACGTGAACTGGGACACTGGAGAAAAGCAACTGAACATCAAAACACCGGTGTTACGGAGAATATGACTCTTTCTAAAGTGACTCCCTGGTTCGTTTTAGAATGGAGACAAATAAATAAAGGTATCAGATTTCTCATGGATTCAAGTCTTCCTAGGAGAATACAGACTCTCTTGTAGTTTATCAACTTCCACGGAAACGAAGAATACCGGCTCTGTAGAAAAACGATTCCTAGTTTACTCTTCAAATGTTTATGTGCATGCATATGTTATGTCAGATTGTCTCTTTATGCCAAGTTTTGGTGCAAAAATTTAACTAACGACGCACACTGACAAATCAGTTGTCTCGAAAAACGATGACCCACAGATCCAAGGGTTTTTTTTTTTAATCTCCCCTGCAACCACTTTAACTTTGAAGAATCTGGAACGTGTCTAGCGATAAATAATGAGCAAAATCAGGAAAACTTTTCGTTGCTAACTTTATTTAGTTTGCGCAAAAGGTTTTATGTTCTATATATGTTTATGACTGAGTCTCTCACTGCCCACATTTTGAGAGTATGGTTGCCTTTTAGTTTACCTGAAAGCAAATCTTAGATGGAGCAGGGAACAGTAAACAGTAATTAACGAACAAGTGGGGTAACTCCTGCTCTCATGATAATGTAATTACACGTCCATAACTCCAAACGAATGCTGCTTATGGCACCAAATCGCTTGGAGAAACGACAACATAGAGCAAACAGAAAAAGAAAACAGGCGATGTCTGCCTATTTGTCCTATTTGTTCAATGTTGTCATTTCTGTTAGGGCTTTTGGTGTCATAAGCAGCATTCGTTTGGAGCTAAGGGCATGTGATTATTTCATCATGGAAGCTACAGTTACCCTTCTTGTTTTGATTTCTGTTGTTTGTTGTTCGTCTGTTATTTGTGTGCACTTTCTAGTTTGTCTTTGATTGAACCTCCGTTCTTGCCAATCAGTGAATCATTCCAAACATATATCCGTGGCCATTTCTTTCACGAAAAATTTTCGTTTTCAACTTTTATGTTTAACGTTTTTTTTTTTTTTTTTTGTTTTTTTTTTTTTTTGTTTACTTTTGTTTTGTTTTTTCTTTATGAATGCATTCATGTTCTGTTTGATCTGTATGATCATTAAGATCGGGCTGTTTTCAAGCCAGTTTATATATAACACGTTGAGTTACTGACAAAAATGCCGTCCATACTGTTTCTTTATGCGATACTGTGTGAAATGAGAGGATAACAAACAAGTACAACTCTTTTTTAACGCCTGGCAACGGTCTTTTCGAATTATCTGAAGAGTCTGGGGGCATGTCATTTTCTAATTAGCCAATACAACGAATTTCATGAATTTGTTCATCATCTGTGAAAGACTGTACAAGAAAAAAAAAAGGTTATTGTGAGTGACTTTTTAATCATTCAGCTTCGCTTGTGTTTCAGAATGCTAAGTGTTTATGAAATGCATAATTAAACAAAAAAAGGGGGGATTAGACATACGAGACTGTAATGTGTATGATGTGCTGTCCAGAATATTTCAAGTCATTCATTCACTATCTGTGAAGATATGTCACTCAAAAGGCTGTATTAAGAATTAATGTTAACCTGATTAAAGTATATATCAACGTGAAAATACAAAGGATTATTTTGAAGTCGGAAAGAAAGAGAAGACTTACGAACACGAATTTGCGTTGAACAAATTGTTTATTTGTTTGTTTTAATTTTCACTTACTGATGTCTCTGAAAAGTGCAAGTAAACAAAATCAAAACAACTAAAACAAGTTTTTGCAAAGGTGTCTTATATTTAGACGATCTCGAGTCATCTAAGTCTGGCAATGTTAATCATCAGAAAGAAAACGAATACTGCTTTTATTCATTATCACTTACTTTTTTTTTTTTTTTTTTTTTTTTTGCTGTCCCAACCTCTGCACCACCTCAGGCAGGCAGCACCCACACCGCTCATTCCGACACCCCGTCCACAGCCACAGCTCGGTCGGCCCCGCCGCAGCCCCGGCACCGGCAATCCACAGGGAGCAGTCAATGTCAAGTCGTCAAGAGCCAACCCACCGGAGGAGACACTGCACTGCTGCCGAGTCACTTCGGTGGTGTTCAGTGGCGCCTGTTCTGATCTAACATACACAGGACACCACCTACTAAGCCCCTACTGACGACAATAATTGCTTAGTCGCGGAGCCAGTGTGAGTGAGCTCTCCCTCCGGGGGGCACCACCACGTCCGTCCAACGACAGCCCCCATGGACTCGGCGATACCGGTGACCCGACGGAACCAAGCCAAGGCCACAGACGCGGAGGAGACATCGAAATTGAGGTCACCATGAGAGGAGGGCATGAAGGGCCACAGAACCTGAGACTTTTTTTTATGCTGATCGATGAGAATGAGAATGATTAAGATGATGCTACGGATATCCATTTCATTTCAGGGCTGTACTCTACGTTTTGCTTTCATGATATACCCCAGTGTCAACAGGCCCGAGAGATACAGACACCTGTTGTGTTGGTCAGGAATTCTGAGCAACACTCTCAGAAAGCATTCATTAAGTGGATGGATTTTGACTGTGTGGTCCCAGTCTTCCCAACAGAGTTCGCAGCAAACTCAGCTTTGGGTAGGAGCCGGTCAGGGCAGAAAAAACCCACATGACTCTGATGGGATTCGAACCCACGACCTCCCAGCCAGGAATCCGCGACGCTAACCACTTCACCACGGCGGCTGTCCATTATCACGTACTTTGCTGTATCTCTTCACAAACCATTCTGCAATTTTAAGCAATAGTTATAAGGAGGAGAATATTCAATACATTTCAAATCTGATCTTTTAATTAGGCTATACATACACTCGTGCGTGCACACACACACACACACACACACACACACACACACACACACACACACACACACACACACACACACACACAGAGAGAGAGAGAGAGAGAGAGAGAGAGAGAGAGAGAGAATGGCAAAATCAACTCTCAAAATCGAAAAGTAGGCCTCCCAGCTTCACAGCATCTTTTCTGACAAAATTCCTATCATTGAAGCGCCTTGCAGAAGACCTTGGAAGATCAAAACATTGGAAAATTTGATGAGTGTTGCTTTTAGCTCTCAGTGTTTGCGTGATTGTGCACGTGCGTGCGTACGTGCATGCGTACGTGCGTGCGTGCGTGCGTGCCTGCATGCGTGCGTGCGCGCATGCCTACATGTGTGTGTGTGTGTGTGTGTGTGCGTGTGTGTGTGTGTGTGTGTGTGTGTGTGTGTGTGTGTGTGTGTGTGTGTGTATGTGTGTGCGTGTGTGCACGTGTGTGTGTGCACGTGTGTGTGTGTGTGTGTGTGTGTGTGTGTGTGTGTGTGTGTGTGTGTGTGTGTGTGAATCATTAAAAAAAAAAAAAATCAAACGATCATTATTCTACGGAGTTAGTCATCATGCATTGCTCTGGGATTCAATGCGCATAGAAAACTAAATCAAAACCTGTACAAATCTGAGTCGCTTCATTTTTCTCCGGAGAAAAAAATGATGCAGGGAGTCAAATTTCTACGAAGTCAACATTCTCGGTGATAACGGAACTTACTGTACACAGCCACAACAGAATCTTCCAATCAGTGTGAACCACTGAATGCAGGAAACAGGAGCTGTTTTATCTCCAAAAAGTTACAAAGAACCCCCCCCCCCCCCCAAGCCCACCCCCCCCCCCCCCCCCCCCCCCCCCCCCCCCCCCTTCACTGTCGTCAAGGCATTGTTCCAAAAAGGTTTTCCGTTTGACGTTACCGACAGGTCTCTCATTTTTGTCCGGTGACCTCTTCATTTTAATAAGTGCTTTTTCCCCGAATGTGTGTGTGTGTGTGTGTGTGCGTGCGTGCGTGCGTGCGTGCGTGCGTGTGTGTGTGTGTGTGTGTGTGTGTGTGTGTGTGTGTGTGTGTGTGTGTGTGTGTGTTTTGTGTGTGTGTGTGTTTGTGTGTGTGTGTGTCATGCGAGTGTGTGTAGGCATATATATATATGTTTGTGTTGTGTGTGTGTGTGTGTGTGTGTGTGTGTGTGTGTGTGTGTTCTCCATACATGTCAGTATGGCGCAGGCGCTGATCCATACACACATTTGCACATTGATGTATATGTGCTAGTGTGTGTGCGTGGCGGGGAAGCCGGTTTGGAGTGAGAGGGTGTGTATGTGTACAGATGGGGGGTTGAGATAGAGCGAGAGAAAGAGTAAGGAAGACGGTGTGTGTGTGTGTGTGTGTGCGTGTGTGCGTGAGTGCGTGCGTGCGAGCAGGTGCGCACGCGGGTGTTGTTGTTCTTCAGTTTAACGTCTTTCCACTAAAAGTGATATTAGACGATTTGAGTGTAAGTGTGCGCCAACGCATGCGCGTGTGCGTGTGAACGCGTGCGTGTGTGTGCGCGCGTGTGTGTGTGCGCGCGTGCGCATGCGCGTGCTTATGTGTCTGTGTGAGTGTGTCTGCGCGTGTGTCTGTGTGAACATGTGCGTGCCTGTCTGATTCAATTACAATAACAAATGAGCACCCCTCCCCCCCCCCCCCCCCCCCCCCCCCCTCCTCATCTCAGGGAAACATTAATCTAAAGCGAAGAACAAAAAATCCAATTACACAATATATAAAACTATAAGGAGAGCGTCCAATGGGCCACTTTGTCAGTTCTTGAGCACTGTCAATCATATTTGGATAGGTAGTACGAACAGGTCAATTAATGTGTAGAAGGACGAGCGGTTAACCACTCAGAAAAAAAAAAAAGTTAAACAAATTTAAAGATAAATACCAACTGAACTATGTGACAAACTTTTGCGAATTGTGTAAAGATAAAACCAATCATTTAATACTCTAGATAGAGTCAGGAACCGGATCCATCAGATGAAATATCGTCACCAGTTTTGCTAATAACCTTTTTTGCTCTTGGACAGTGAATTAATAGATGTTCAACTCCAAGACTTTCTCCACACATACATGTAACATTTTTGCTAAATTTTGTTCGAAGTGAATTCAAACGCATTCTGTGCATTAAGCTTTGTATTTCTCTAGGTATGGGAGGCAAGGTCGGGTCTTGATGAGGCCAATAGATTTTTTTTCCAGAATTGGGTTCAATACAGTTGTAGTAATAGTTAATTTCTGAGTTCTCTAATACATTTCTGAAATTTTTACTGGACGCTTCGTTTATTAAAGAATAGCATTCACTTAAATCTAAAGGAATGTCAAGTGGTATTGATCCTTTGACATTTCGGGATGCCTTTCTTGCAGCCTGATCGACCCTTTCATTTGCTGAAATTCCACAATGAGAAGGTACCCAGCAAAATGTAACTGTAATGCCTTTAGCCGACAGAAGATGTATGACATGATTAATTTCTGTTATCATCTCAACACGTACATTTGGATTGGAAGACTGAATAGCGCTAAGGGCTGATTTAGAATCGGTGCATACTACAATTTGACAAGAGTTAACAGAAAAACTCAAGACGTGGTGTAGAGACATCAAAATGGCAACTACCTCAGCACTGAATATTTGAAAATGTCAACCAAGATGGTACAACTTTTCCACTTTTAAATCAGGTATTATAAATGCTGCTCCTGTATCTAGATTATATAGCACTGAACCATCCGTATACATTTTCAAATAATTTTTGTATGTATTTTCTAAATGAATATCGATGACATTTTTCAATATATAAGGTGGATCCTTATATATATATATATATATATGTATATATATAGGTGGATCCTTTTCAATATATAAGGCGGGCGTGTATGTGTGTGTGTGTGTGTGTGTGTGTGTGTGTGTGTGTGTGTGTGTGTGTGTGTGTGTTCTGATGGTCTCCTGAACTTGTACATATTACAAGTAAGTCAGTCAGTGTCTAACCATTCTACTGTGTCATTTTATGGAGCGTTTCTTTGCTTCTTTGTTTTGAGGATGGGTGTGCGGATGTGGGGGTGGCTTGGAGAGGAAAGACAAGGCGCGTGATTCATACAAGTGTGCTCGCCAAGTCAGGACACTTGTGTTGGTGTCAGCGTCTACTGCCTTAGGCAAAAGAGAGAAACAGGAACACACACACACACACACACACACACACACACACACACACACACAACTTTACTGTCTCTCCATTTCACCTTCCATCCTGCACTCCCTGACCCCCCCCCCCCCCCCTCTCTCTCTCTCTCTCTCTCTCTCTCTCTCTCTCTCTCTCTCTCTCTCTCCATAGGTATCTAGGAGCTCCATAGGTATCTCATACTTACAAACATCCCATTTGTCATGAAATGGATTGAAGACAAGAATTTATTTTATCAAAAACAAAGCCTGCAATCTCCAATAGCTTCATATTGAATATAGTGTTGCAACACATTCACTCTACACCCATGTTCTGTCTGTCTAGAGGATATGAACATTACATTAACAGCCAGTGAACAAACAGAAGCCTGTACATCAGAAATGATATCAGTTCACTACTAACTGTCTCTGCGAATATTTTCAAACTAGGACATTTAAGATCATACGCCTCAAAGGTAATGTTTCAGTTTACAGAATGAACAGGGAAAAAAAACTGGTTATCATGTTTGTTCTGTGCCCTTGTGCCTGCGTGTGTGTTAAGGCCTAAGCGAACTGATGCCTAAGTCAGCAGTAAGTTTGGGGATTCGGCTGTTTAACTGTTTCAGCTCGGGACCAAAAGTTCGCTCCCTTATCTGCTCTTAAGTCTCTGTTTTCATTTCTCTCCCCAGCTTTGACAGCTTTGCATTCCAGTGAGTGTTTCAAAAGATAGTTCCGCTTTTTTTTCTGTATGGACCTTCTCTTTTCCATTTATTTACTTACTTATTCATCAAGGCTTAGGACGATCAGGCATAAAAAGTAAGAAACACAGTATATTTGAAGAAAAATGAATAACTGGTCTGCACTACAGACATGGCAGTCTACGGGTGAATGTTCACGTCCAGCTCGTGTGTGGAATGCTTTAAAAACAAAGAAAGAAACAAACAAACTAAGAGGTCGAAATCCTTTGTGTTTTGTCCTGAAATCTGTTTGTATTGTCTTGCGGAACTAATAACCTTTCTTTAAAAAAGAAAAAAGACGTCTGTGTAGTCTGGTACACTTTACACTCAATTTTGTTGCGATCTTTGATACACTACAGATTCTTGCATATACAAGTATTTCTTTTTGAAATCATTCCTTTCAACATTCGACTCTTTTTGTTTCAAGCAAAAGCTTTTAAAACAAGCAAACAAACAAAGGAGAAAGAAAAAGAAAAGAATAAAGGAAAAACTATGGAACAGACACTGTAAAACTGAACTGCTTTCCTTATTTTAAAGACAATATGTTTGTTCCACAATAAACAAAATATGCTCAATCTTTTTCTAAATATTTTTGTCCCATTTGAAATCAACAATATAAGACGTAAGCAAAACATACACCGTAAAATCGCAATCGCAAATATATACATTTTCATTGACAGTTAGCAAAAATATACACAAAACATACCACAATATATCAAACCAGCAAAGATGTCCTCAACTGGTTTCTACAGCAGACTCTGTTCTTTTGTTTCCTCTTAATGTTCAGTACAGATTAACAAAGTGAATTTTAAAGCAAAATCCAAAAGGTGGAAACAAAAACCAACCATCGGATTCGATAAACCAAAATGTACAAATAAAGCTTCAGATCATTATATTTGACAGCCTTTCTTTGTACACAGATAATATACGGCCTCAAGTCAAGCGAATGTAAATTTGTTCACACATCTTCAGTAACCATCTTCAATAGCATCAACATTGTACATACATATAATCGTACAAAAAAGAAAACCTGGGAAGTATCTCTCTGATTTGAAGTTGCGAAGACATAGCAAATAAAACATGCAGTAGGTACAGAGTGTACAAACAAATTTATGTCGTGAAAGCTCGTCACAAGATTCAAAAAGTACTTAGCCTGCTGGATATCTACTTGATGTTTGCCCCGAAGTTTGCTTTCATAAGCCCTGCCTGCAAGAAATGGATAGAAGACTGCACCTAGTTTTCAGTCTTCAAGGTACAATCACCGATGTGTGTGTGTGTGTGTGTGTGTGTGTGTGTGTGTGTGTGTGTGTGTGTGTGTGTGTGTGTGTGTGTGTGTGCGTGCGTGTGTGTGCTGTCTTATCTTCTGTGCCACCTCAGAGGCAGTGCACCCACGCTGCTCATTACGACCCCCCGTCCACAGCCACAGCCTGGCCCAGCCCGTCGCAGCAGCGGCACTGGCAATCCCCATGGAGCGGTCAGTGTCAAGTCGTCAAGAGGCAACCCACCAGAGGAGACACTGCACTGCTGCCGAGTCACTTTGGTGGTGTTTAGTGGAGCCTGTTCTGATCGAACATACGCAGGAAACCATCTTCTAATCCCCCTACTGACGACAATAATTGCTTAGGCGTGGAATCTGTGTGAGTGAGCTGTTCCTCCGGAGGGCGCCACCATGTCCGTCTGACATGACACTGAGAACTTTGACAGAACTTCACCTCGAGAATCTTAGGTCACCACGACAGCGAGGAATGAAGGCACGCGCGGTTCCAAATTTCATTTGGAGAACAAAACTAAAGTCACAGGAGTGCCAACTCAGTGGATCGAACAAGTTGCAAACCAGACCTTGCGTGTTTCGACCTACAGGTCTTCTTCAGGTAGCACACACACACACACACACACACACACACACACGCGCGCGCGCGCGCGCGCACGCACGCACGCACGCACACACACAACAACAAATGCAAATGCACACACACACACACACACACACATTTTTTGTTGGTCTTTCAACTTGTTTTCTCTCTCTCTCTCTCTCTCTCTCTCTCTCTCTCTCTCTCTCTCTCTCGATTTCAAATTTTTGTTGGGTGAAACCTTCATCATCCTATTTTCCCAGTTTTTGTTCTGTGTTCATCAACTCTCATTCATCATGCAAAAACGTATACACTATTACCGATTGACATACTCACGTAAAATTTAGTATTTCTGTGTTTGATACAAAGCATCTGAGTTTATTAATGTGCTGATGTTTAGTGTAATGACACCCTTCTGTTTGTAACATTAAAGAAGGAAAAAAAATCGTAACGAGTAAACACTACCAAATGAAGATCTCCTAATAACCTGAATCCTAGGCGCGTCCAGCCTGAAGACATTTGTGAGTTTAGATTTCCCCTCTCTCCCTCCGTTTCCTTCCGTAGGTCAAAAACATTCCTTAAAACTGCTCCTTGAGACAAATATGCTAACATAAAAAGAAGCGAGGATGACGATCGGAATGAACAACTGAGGGGGGAAGGAATGAGAAGGTATTCTGTAGGAGGATTGCAAGTCATCCCACGAACCAGCACATTCCGCACAAGAGGATATCCTCATAGGGAAAACAACAACGACAACATTAAGAAAGACGTGAGGAAAGCCCGGAAATGTGACAAGTATCAATGTGTGTGTGTGTGTGTGTGTGTGTGTGTGTGTGTGTGTGTGTGTGTGTGTGTGTGTGTGTGTGTGTATTGGTGACACGACACAATAGCGGAACACTCTCTCGGAAGTAGCAATCAACACAGCCAAAATCTATGAACAGAATGAAGTAATACAAGACCATAGATACAGTATAACACAATACAACACAGATGCAATGCATGGTAAAGTCCTCACCAAAGATGCTGAAACGAGAGAAATTGTGGCTCATCAGCATAATGAACCTCATCAAACAGCTCTCGATTTCTGTTAAGAAAATGACCGGAAGCCTAAATGCAAAAGCAGAGGCAGCTAAAGAGAGTTCCAGCTGGATCTGGTCGAGAGGAACAAAACTGACCTTCATAAGGCCTAAATTTTCCAACATGGAACATGTGTCCAATGGCAATACTGCTAAGACATCCGTCAAAAAGGCAACGCCTTGAGACGTCTAACCATGCACAGGGTGCAGCAGCACCAAAAATATTGCTGACAGCAGACAGGCATTTAAGGAGTCATAACATGGATGTGCCCCCCCCCCCCCCCCCCCCTTCTCTCAGAGTGTACGGAGTTGAAGGGAGGAAAGGGGGGTGTGAAAAGGGGGGGGGGGGGTCTTCTCTGTGACCTTCTGCTATACAGTTCTCCCAAAGTTTCTACTCCCACCACAATACTGTACAACTTTGTAAACAAAACTTCATGTACACTTCAAAGTTTCATTCCAAAAGTCTGGACTTTCAATCAGTCTATGAACTGAGTTTGTTATTAAACACGCTTTCCACAACAGGCAAGACAATCTTTGTGTGGATTTGCAAGAATTACATGATTTGAGTTTCCGTCTTCAAAAACTTCCTTGTGAATCCTGCTTTCTTATTCAGTTTCATAGATGCTGGTGACGGTTTGGAAGAGTGAGATTCCAATTGCTTTCTCTACCAATAAGAGGACACCACTATTCATGGCGAATAAAAAAAAAAATGACTATACATAGTCTGAATAGATGCCGTTTTTTAACTTTAAGCCCTACAGATGGCAATTATCTTGTTGGTCTTGAAGAGCTGGAGGATTATAAGATGAATAGATGAATCAGAGACTTGCCGGTCTTACGTTGGACATTTCGTTCTCTGTGTCTTTTATTCATATATTGACACGTATGTCGAACCACATGATTTGTTGAATTCTGTAAACTCCCATGCGACTAGTACTTGCCAAAACCACAATTCAACTGCTGTCGCATGTTGCCAACTCTCACAGTTGACGATCACAGTCATTCAAAAATATGGAGGTGCATGATCCAATTTAGACAAGATTCAGTCCACTTGAAGCATGCATATGGCACAGTTTGTGTGGATGGGCCTGTACTCACACATACTGTCTCATGTTCCCTTGCTTTTGACACTAATACGCACACGCTGGCTGATTCTTTCATTGATGCTACTTGCTGCAAGTGCTCTGACAGCGTTAGCCATTCCCACAGACTTTCACAACTGTGATCGACTCGCTTTCCGATACGGGCATAGACCGCCGAGGTAACTCTCACGATGGAAGTATGAGGGTGACAAGCCAGTGCATATGTGGAAGAGGAGTGATGGATGTCTCCCAAGGCTTTCCATGTCTGCATAGACGCCGATATGTCCGCGAGTGAGTGAAACGTTGACTGTGTACTCTTGCGTTCCCCCCCCCCCCCCCCCACACACACACACACACACATACACTAAATTTCATGACTTTGTCTATGTGTCCGTGTATTTTTTCCCCTTTGGCCATTCACCACTATGTCTGATGACTTGTCTGTCTATCTACTCCTCCTCATGCCCCCCCCCACCCCCACCCCCCGAAGCCCAAACTCAGTCCCCTCCGTCATTCGTCCTTTTCTCACCGAACATTTCCCACACGGTTTGTTAACTGTCTAGTCCTTCCCTGAACAGCATTTCCCAAACAGTTGCCTGGCGCATTTCTTGTAGGCCTCCCTGAAGGAAGTGTTCATCACACCGTACACCACCCAGTTGACGGAGCTGTTGGAAAACAGCAGCAAGAGTCCAAGAATTCTGACCTCAGCTGGAACGGCGAAGATAGAGCGGACTGCCATGATGATACCGAACGGGATGTAAGCGACGCAAGCCAGGATAAACACGACGAACAGTGAGCGCACGAAAGCAACTTCCCTGCTGTTCAGCTTCTTCCGCCGTTGCTGTGATTTCTGGGTAACGGAAGTCGGGTGTTTTTCTCCATTCCGTTTGGATGGCGTCGTGATGACCGAGGTTGTCATTGAAGGGGAAGGTTGAAGAGCTTCAGGTGTCTGCAAATCTGCCACCGTCATCGAGACTCCCCCTGTTGTCTGCCCGCTATTTGGAGGTGGGGGTTTTCTGGTGGACTCGCGATCCTTTTTGTGGATCATGTTCTGCTTGACCAGAATCATCATTGTCTTCGATCTCTTCATCATCTTCCCCGTGTTCCATTTGTCTCTGAAGACATTGTCCTACGCTGGGACCGGACAAGCTTGTCTTAACGCTCCCCTCTGTGTTTCCCTGCCTGTCGTTGTCCAGTGACTGTACAGCCTGAGAGCTGCTTTCTGTGTCATCGTCAGGCCTGCCGCATTCAGTCGCAGTGCTCTCAGTCTGTATGTCCTGAGATTCTGGCTCATCCACAGAAGAACTGGCACCGACACGAGAAACTTCTTTTTCATGGTCGAATATCGGATTCTGTTCCCTGTCCTTCTGCTGATGTCTCTCTTTATTCATCGATTCTTCCGGACCTAAAACAGCCCCTTCCTCCTGAATCTCCTTTCGACTTTTTTTTTCCGCCTGTTGAACAGTCTGCGTATTCCGCTTTGTTTTTTTACTTCCGTGCAGAGCATCACTGGCCTTCTTCCAGAATCGGAAAATAGCGAAGTTGCAGTGCAGTAGCCAATGACAATGACGGAAATAATGGTAGAAGAGACAATCATAACTTTGGTGTAGCTGAAGGAGGATGTTTCGAAGGTGCACTGATGGGCGGAGGGACTGTACAGATAGGCGCTTCCACCAGGTTCAGGGCAGGAGGGATGTAGACCAGAATGGCCAGGATCCAGATGACGATGCAGATGGCCACTGTACGGGACCAGGTGAAGAGTCGTTTGTACAGCCGGGAGTGGCGCACGTGGAGGTAACGGTTCACAGAGATAGCCAGCAGGGTTAGCATGCACACCTGTAACAAAGGAAAGGGACTACACTCAATTCAAACTTCTCTCTTTTCCATGTTCTTTAACATTTTACTCATTCCCAAAAGACCGAACTATCCAGTTAAATCTTGCCTCTCCCCACCCCCATCAAATCTGACCATCTTCCCTCACTCCGCCTATTCATTGCATTCAACATTAGTGGAACAGTTCTTCACACATTGCGAAAATTGGCCAGGAACGGAATAGATGACAAGTAATCAGTATTGTACCAACTGGAGTGAGGGTGGAGTGACAATATACATGAAATACCACAACAACTATGGTTGACTGAAAATGGTCCGAGGGCCCTGTAATGAATTGGAAATGGTTTGAGTTAAAAACCTTAATTAACGATCATTTAACCACTGTATTGTCGCAAACTACACTGGCACGAAGACACAGACTGTTTCTGGGGCACTGCGCTTGGGGGAAGCCAGTCAGTGAAACCAGATCATGTGGGTTAGTCTAATTAAGCTTGAATGTTAAGTCAAACAATTTCATTTGCTAGTCACGTGAGACAGCCTGCTTTTGCATTCTCTCCCGAACAGTCAGCTCAGACCCCCCCCCCCCCCCCCCCCCCCCCCGACCCCCCCCCCCCCCCAATTATCATCGCACAAACACATACATGATCGAACGTGTGGGAGAAACACATCTGAATGCATACTTTATTTTGACATCCAAGACAGCAACATTAAGGAATGAAAGTGGCAACTCATCTCAATGTATACATTTTAACATTCAAGAGAACGACATTAAGGTATGAAAGAGAACAATATTAAGGAATGAAAGAGGCAAAGAATTGTTTATGATTAAAATGTTTGAAAATGTAGCTCAGATTTCTTTTCCTCGTCAGAGAGAAATTGTTCATGATCTGCTCAATACTGGAACATTATAACAATGTAAGCCAACCAGGTATTTGTACTGGGCACTAGACTTAGAAAGTGTGAGTTTTGAACACATAAATTCCTTTAGATAATGTAAACACATGAACACACACATGCACGGACACACAAACACACACGTGTCTGCACGTGCATGCATGAAGGAGGAAAAAAAACATACCCCAGACATAACACAGATGGTCATCCCGTTCATCACACAGTGTGCCTGGTTCACTACAGGATGGTACCCTAGAATCATGTCCAGAACAAAAAAGGTCATCCAGTACCCCAAGGTCACCAAGTCAGACAAGGCCAGATTGACCAGAAACAGATCATACAGGTGTTGTCGTCGCCGAATACGTCCGACAACGACAACGATGATCAGAAGTCCGTTACCTAGGACACCGCATAAGATCATGATGCCCCCGACTGTTGCCAATAGTGCACGTGCAGCAATGCTGAGGTTTTGTCCAACGAATGGTGAGGACAGGTCAGTGTCTGTGTTGTTTGTCGTGTTATTCATCGTGACTTTTGATTGGATACTTCGTCTGTGTTGACAATACGGCGCACGTTCATTGATCTTGTCAAAGTTGTGACAACGATTTTGGGTTGAAATACATGTGTTTCCAAGCCACCAGTTTTAGATTTTGACACTGTAATGCTGACCAACGGACACCAGTTTATGATCAATGTAACCTTTGCTTATGTTGATTTGCCAACGCAGTTGCCCAGGTTAAATGATGTTTATAAAGTTAATTGCATGTCATCTGCAGCTGAGAAGATTGTTTATTCTCTGGATGGTAGTCTTCCTTTTCAAACTAATTTCTGAAAGTAGTATATCACATGAAATTTGACCATTTCCAAATAGTTTCTTTTTCACCACTTGTAGGCGTTGCCTCTCTTCTAGAATCAGCGGTTTCCGATGTCTTTATAGTTCATGCCATTTCGACAACCTTCTCGTTTAAATCGATGCCCATTTTTAATAACGTTATCAGTTTAAGCCAAACGTCGTAAATTTCTTCTTTCCAAACTGTTGACTGATATTCTCTACAAGACAAAAATGCTCAAACTCTTTAAAAAAAAATTCTATTTTGACGATTGTTTTAACGGAACAAACCGGTTTAACCGCTGAAAATACGGACTCTACATTTATTTCAATCCATTTTTGTACAATTATTATTCCCTTGTTGCATACACATTGTTTTGGTATGCACTAAAAGTCAGCTTCATCAAGGTTTTCTTTTTTTTTTTTAATTTGTGTACCAGGACGATGCTGTGATGAAGATCACAGAACGACGATCACTAGGTCAACATCTATCGAGTCCTGCCTTCTGACGTACAGCCTCTCACGACTACACTTCTGAGTGATGCAACTCACACCGCCTCCATGAAACAAGAGAGAACGAATGAAGGATCGCATAGATGCACAATTCTTTTATCTGTCATTCGAAAACGGACACAAACAGATCACGTGACCTGGGACACTTCGCCACTGCGAGAAAAGCAACTGAGCATCAAAGTACCGGTGTAACGGAGAATAATGTCTCTTTCTAAAGTGACTCCCTGGTTCGTTTTAGAATGGAGACAAATAAATAAAGGTATCAGATTTCTCATGGATTCAAGTCTTCCAAGGAGAATACTGACTCTGTTGTAGTTTATCAACTTCCACGGAAACGAAGAATACCCGGCTTTGAAAAAAACGATTCCTAGTTTACTCTTCAAATCTTGATGTGCATGCATATGTTATGTCAGACTGTCTCTTTATACTACGTTTTGGTGCAAAAAATTTAATTAATGACGCACACTGGCAAATCAGGTGTCTCGAAAAACAATGACCACAGATCCAAAGGTTTTTTTCTTTCTCTCTCTTTTTTTTTTTTTTATCTCCCATGCAACCACTTTTACTTTGAAGAGTCTGAAACGTGTCTAGTGATGAACAATGAGAAAAATCAGAACAAACTTTTCTTTGCCAACTTTGTTTAGTTTGCGCAACAAGTTTATTTTTCTATATATTTATGACTGAGTCTTTCACTGCCCGCTTTTTTGAGAGTGAACGTGGCTGCCTTTTAGTTTGTCTGAAAGCAAATCTTAAATGAGGCAGGGAACAGTAAACAGTAATTAACGAACATCAAAGTGCCTTGCAGAAGACCTTGGAAGGTCAAAACATTGCGAACATTTGATGAGAGTGTTGCTTTTAGCTCTCAGTGTTTGTGTGTTTGTGCGTGCGTGCGTACGTACGTGCGTGCGTGCCTGCATGCGTGCGTGCTCGCGTGCGTGCGTGCCTGCATGTGTGTGTGTGTGTGTGTGTGTGTGTGTGTGTGTGTGTGTGTGTGTGTGTGTGTGTGTGTGTGTGAATCATTAAAAAAAAAAAACCAAACAACGGTCATTATTCTACGGAGTTAGTCATCATGCATTGCTCTGGGAGTCCATGCGCATTGAAAATGAAATCAAAACCTGTACAAATCTGACACGTTTCATTTTTCTCCGGAGAAAAAATGATGCAGGGAGTCAAATTTCTACGAAGTCAACATTCTCGGTGGTAAAGGAACTGACTGTACAGCCACAACAGAATCTTCCAATCAGTGTGAACCACTGAATGCAGGAAACAGGAGCAGTTTTATCTCCAAAAAGTTACAAAGAAAATTTTCCCCCCACGATCGTCATGGCATTGTTCCAAAAGGTTTTTCCGTTTGACGTCACCGGAAAGTCTCTCGTTTTGTCTTGTGACCTCTTCATTTTAATGAGTGCTTTTCCTCGTGTGTGTGTGTGTGTGTGTGTATGTATGTGTGTGTGTTCTCCATGTGCCTTTATGTGTGTATGTGTGTGTGTGTGTGTGTGTGTGTGTGTTTGTGTGTGTGTGTGTGTGTGTTCTCGATGTGTTTTTATGTACATATATGTACGTATGGCGCACGTGCTGATGCATATACACATGTGTACATTGATGTATATGTGCAAGTGCGTGTGCGTGGCGAGGAAGCCGGTTTGGAGTGGGAGGGTGGGGGCCGGCGCAGCTCCGCTGCGACTTGTGGTATGCACATTTAGTGCAGACATTTCATTAAATTTTACTGTTTTTGATATTGTATCTGAATCTGTGCGTTTGCTGAGCGAATTATTCGAAACTGTGGGCCATAACAGTTTTGTATGTGAACTCAGACTTACACACTTTTATATTGTTTTGAGCTAGCTTTGCATGAAAGCTCCATATTTATTTGACTTTGAACGAGACACTGCGAATTGATTTTTTGAAAACCAAATTCCTCCTCTGCTTTCTTGCTATAGTGATTTACGCTTCCCTCCCCTCCCTCCACACCCCCCCCCCCCCCCCCCCCTCAGGACCCCCACACGCCCCTCCCTGTATTTCAACAGAGGAACTTAAACTAGGCTCTTGATGTTGCCTGCTGTGACGTTAGGAATGCTGCCGTTCATGAAAATTTCCACTGACATAACACAGTCGCTGGTGCACTCAAAGGAGCTATGCTCAGTCGGCTTAGCCAAATGACACAGGTCAGTGGGATTGCTGTTGCTGGAATTCTTGTTCGACCTTGGACCCTTATGGCTGCGGTCATTTGTGTCCAGTCAAATGCTGATGCTGACCTGTGAACGTTGAACACCCCAGTGCTATGACCACAGTATTCAGTGGTTTCTATGCTTTCGTCAGTGGTGGACTCTTCACTATTCACCTGAACCGCTCATTGCTAGCAGTATCTTGTGTGGAAACGATGACGCCTGGTTTCTTATTCCTGTGTGACCCGCTGTTCTGTGACTTTCATCAGAGAAAGAAGGGATGGCTCAGAGGATGCCGTTCTCGTATGCAATGTTGCAGATTTACGGTCCCTCTCTTACATCGTGCTCGGCAATGCAGAGTTGTTAGATAACAAGTGTATGAGCTAATTGCTAGCTACATAACAAGTGTGATAAACTAACTGCAGATACAAAATGTAATCAACTAACTGCTAGTTAGGCAGCAAGTGTGATAAACTAACTGCAGATAACAAGTGTGATAAACTGACTGCTAGTTAGAAGACAAGTGTGGTAAACTGTTTGTTAGATAACGAGTGTGATAAAACTAATTGCAGGTAACAAGTGTGGTGAAGTAATTGCTAGTTAGATAGCAAGTGTGATGAACTAACTGCTAGTTAGGTAGCAAGCGTGATGAACTAACCGCTAGTTAGGTAGCAAGTGTGACGAACTAACTGCTAGTTAGATAGCAAGTGTGATGAACTATTGCTAGTTGGATAGCAAGTGCGATAAACTAAGTGCTAGTTAGACAGCAAAAGGGATGGACTAACCTGCTCGTTAGCTAGTAAACGTGATGAACTAACTGCTTGCTACCAGGATATCCGAATTTTGTGAGGCCAACGTGTTGTGCTTCTCAGATTGATATTTTTCTTGCCTACTGTTTGGCCAACTTTGGGGAAAGGCTCAGTGACGGTGAGGGAAAGACCGACTGACCACAGGGAAAGACCTGTTGACGGCACGAAAGACTTAAGTTGACGACAGTACTTCCATGGGATCCCATTGGCACCTTCGGGTGTACTTTCACTGAACTGTTGACTGTGGCCCTCCAACCTTTCTACCTGTCCCGGAGGTTTAATCAGGTGTTCGTCTACATCCACCCGAAGGTCAGTTCTCCCTTCCCTCCACCTCTCCTTCCCCTATCTCAAACACTCCTTCCCGTAAGCCTTAACCCGTCTTTCAGGGCCAGGGAAGATAGATTAGATTTAACCTTAGGTGAAAATGTGAGCAACAAGAGTTGTGTGTGTGTGTGCGTGTGTGTGTGTGTGTGTGTGTGTGTGTGTGTGTGTGTGTGTGTGTTGTGATATAAAACAGTGATGGCTGTAGTATATGCACACAGAAATCGGACACGTACTTCTCAGTGTACTTCGAAAAAAAAAATCATCACATTGCATAATACTATTGTTTTGAGTGATTTCTTTGTAACCATTTGATACAACATAGTGAACCTGCAGCTTGTTTTACACCTCTTGACGAAATACAGCAGGGCCATTTAACAACAACATTTTATCGAACGGAAACGCAAAAAAACAAAAAACCGCACTCATTTTACAATATTAATAGTTCAGAGACCCTTTTGAAATCGATTTCACTGATTCATGCTCTTACGAAGAGAAGCCATTCTGACCATGAAAGCGTCAATCAATATCGTCAATACAGAAAGGGTTTCTAAACCAGAACTTTGTCGGCAAAGGTTCTTCCATCTTATAAATAGTAAGACTGCCTTTGCATTTAGAGATTACGTTGATGTGCCTATGTGTTCACTTGGCATTGTATACAAAGACTGCATAAAGTATACAAAGACTACATTGATGCAAAGTGATTTTCTGTATTTCACTGCCAGATCTGATTGCGTCGGGGGCACGGGGAGGGGGGGGGGGGGGGGGGAGGAAGCTGAGGACAGTTTTGGGACGTGCCACTGGGACAATAGCTTGGCCAGCCGAGGCTATTTTTAACTCCTTCTGGTCATAAAAATAGACCTCAACAATCGCTACAATAACCATGTGCGTAGTTCAAACTGTTTTCAGAGCAGGAAATTCACACACACACTCACATGCACATTCACCAACACATTCACACATAAAGCGACAGATTGTCACACACACACACACACACACTCTCTCTCTCTCTCTCTCTCAGTCATGTTTTATAGTTTTTATGTCCATGAGATTACTGTCACAGTGTTACTGATGAGAAGTTTTGGTGTGGTGTGTGTGTGTGTGTGTGTGTGTGTGTGTGTGTGCGCGCGCGCGCGCGCGCGCGAAGTAAGTTCAAATGTTTCAATCCACAGTGCTTAGAGTTGGTAGATCTGTACATTATGAGGTTAAGTTAATTTCACGTGAGTGGGCACTGGGGCCTAGTAGTGCGAGTGTCATCCATGTGACTTTTCACTTGATTTTTTCAAAACTGCCAAGATATTTTCTGATGGGATCGGACAACTGTGCGACCCCTTGCAGCATCGGAATGGGTGGCTCTCGCTTCCACTAAATTGCGTTCGACGTAACTGGAGAGGGGAGGGAAGGGGAGTGAGTTGGAGGAACTACTTGGAGGGAACACTGCACATCTTCAGAGGAACACGGCATATACCTTTGTCCGACTGATCGCGAAATACTGATCTGACAAGTTAAGTTTAAAACTCAAGGTGAACATGCCGGCGCAGTTTCAAACAGGCCCTAGGCCTAACATTTGACGATCACGTTCTTCTGTAATTTTTACGTCACAGACGTGTAGTGACGACAATAAACCTATGAGTTACGAAAACAATTCCATTTGGCCTAGTAAATTGTGGCAAGACAACCATGAAATTAAATTTTAAAAGATCATGGAATAGAAAGACCAGAGTAAACAACAAAATCGTCATTAGTATGTTTTTTTTACTAGTAAGCAACAAAATCAGCAAAAGTAATTCCAACATCTACGAAGACAAATAAATGGAGAACAGACCACTGAGTCGTCGCTAAACACAACGTGGACTTACAGTATGACGACGTGCGACAAAGAGCATGGGTACGTAGCACACACAGCACATGAGCACAGTTTTGGCAACATTGAAGATGATACTTCTCCGAGGTGCTAAGAGTGAAAAATTAAAACCTCAGAATGAAATTGTTGAAGAAGTGAGAAACTCTTTTTGACGTACTGCCTGGATATATGCAGAGCTTTTCTAATCAGCTATGACGACAGAAGATCGGGAGACTGAAGGAGAAGATATTGCTACTTGTGGGAAAAAAAAGGGGGAAAAAACTGTCAACAATAACAACGAGGAAAAGAAAACCTTACCCAAAAATTACATGTACCATGGAAAACAGCAAAAGAAGAAGAATGAGTAGCATTCGGGAAAACGTGCTGAAATGAATAATTTTTCACTTGACTTTAGCTCATTTTTCATTTGACTTTTTTCACTTGATACGAGCTTTAGCTCCGAGGAAAAAAATCGAAAAGAAAAGATGTTCAAAAGTTATCCAAAACAGAAAGATGTTCAAAAGTTCAAATGTTCAAAAAACAGATGAAGAAACAGAAACGATGAATTCAGGCAGAGTTTAGACCAAGCTCAGGGCTTTGGTACTCTACTTTAGATTTAATAATGTTAAAATTATGTTTATTTATGTGATCGATATACATATACAGATTAGGCCGTAAAATTAAGGACAGTGAGCTTTTCGATATCCGCCAGTGCTACGGGGAACGTCGACTCCGTATAAAACTAACTCCACTGTTCAGTTTTATCCGGAAAAAAAATAACAATATCAACTTTCTATGAGTTTTAATTCAGTTTTTCTTCCTAGAATGATAATCGACTTCCTTTGTAGAATATTGTTTCCCAAAGTAACGGAGTACTAAATCCGTAGAAAAATTACTCCTGTTTTAATATTTAAAGGTTTCTATGTATAAGTATGATTTTATTGCCACTTTCTGACAGGGTTTGTTTGCAATTTTGACCCCTTCCCCTAAACCCATCTCCTTTCTGTAAGCCCTAAGATTATTTTACCAAGCAATTTCAGCTATTTCGGTCTACATTTACTGCGTCTCTAGACAAACTCCTGACCCTAATCGAACCCTATCCTTAAGACCCTGGGAAAATATAGGCATGATTGGGGAACTACATTCAAACCTTTGCCAGTACATGTGTTGGGTTATGGTTGTAGCCTCATCCCTCTCTCTCTCTCTCTCTCTCTCTCTCTCTCTCTCTCTCTCTCTCTCTCTCTCTCTTTGTTAAAAAGTGATGCCATTACGTCTCGGAACTGGTGCATCATCACAACGCCGGGCCCCATTGAAATATTGGGCCTTATTGGCAGTGGGACGCCATAGAATCAACCTCATCATTGCCATTCCATTAGGATCCAGTCCCACTAGGTTCCAGTTTTAATAGGGCCCATTGCCAGTAAAGCCTAGTGCCATTAGGGCCACGCGCACTTGCACATTGTTAAAGCTCGTCTAATCATAAGGCGGATAGAAGAGTGAGAAACAGAATTAAGTAGAAACAGACAGACGGAGATAGAGGTTTGTCTGCATGCGTTCTGCGGGCGTAAGGAAGTTTGGGGCGGGAAAATGGGAGGAGCGAGAGAATATAAACTCTCTCTCTCTCTCTCTCTCTCTCTCTCTCTCTCTCTCTCTCGTGTTCAGAGCAGAGCAGATTCATTTGTTTTTTCTCCGTTGCATGTATTGTGAATATGGATACTTTTAATGTGCAGTGTACTGGAATGTTAAATTGCATAGTTCCTTTATGTCAAGGCTAGTATGCCAGATATGTAAGCTGAGGGAACTGGGACCAGGAAGTCAGTTTTCTATGGAGTCTCTATTCTCTGTGACACCGGTTTTTGTTTCAAGTAATCAGGTTATTGTGGCACGAGTGGCAGAATAGAAAGGAAAAAATAAAGGGAAGAAATCGGTCACTAGGCAATAGAAAGTGTTGTCTACCAGGAGGAATAATGTCGTTACGAGGGTAAAACATGTAATTCTCAACAGCTCTTGAGATAGGACAATCTTCTCTGCGAGTATATTCAACATCAGTTCAGTTAAGTTTTCTCCCCTATCCCCCCGCCCCTCCCCTTCCGCCCACCTCAAACCTCTCCCTCTCTCTCTCTCTCTCTCTCCTCTGTCTCGGTCTCACTGTTTCGGTCTCTGTGTCTGTCTGTCTGTTTGTCTCTCTGTCTGTCTGTCTGTCTGCCTGCCTGCCTGTCTCTCTCTCTCTCTCTCTCTCTCTCTCTCTCTCTCTCTCTCTTACAAATCATTTAATTTATTCTTGTTCGTAATTTAAGTTTTTCCTTTAAATTCATATATGCGTCAATGTTGACTGACGAACAGCTCATCTACTTTTTTTTTTAAATGTATTTCTGAAAAGATGTATGTGTGTTTAAAGATTTGAAAGTTTTAGATAGTAGTCAAGCTCAGTTGTGAATCTCGCTTAATGCCTCACCAGGGCAAAGAACATAATAATTATGAAAAAAAAAAATAGCATGTATATGCTCATCTGTTACCCATGAAAATGAACATCATCATAAAAAAAAAAATCATCATCTCCCTTGTCAATTATCCAGGGGCGCACGTGAAAATGGATTTTTTTTTTTTGTTTGTTTGTTTTTCTGTTTTCAATTATCTAAGTGACCAGTTTATCCTAAGAAGCGTCAAAAGCAGCTTTCTTTATTTTGATACATTGCTGATGTCATGGAAATGTAAAGATATCATCAAACAGTTTGCCTTCAGTTGGTATATTAGGATTCAAAGAGCTCATAACTCTTATTGTTTACGTTTTCTCTGTTTCTGCCCATTCTCAGAAAGCCTGCCGTGCCTGTTTGTGACTTTAGCTCACACACCCTTTCAATTCGAGCGTGTTTGTGCTGTTGAGAGAGGGAAGGTGCTTGTGAGTTGACCTATATTGCGGTCTGTGGCTCATCAACGAATGTAGTAATACCGATTCAGTTCAGAATTAAGGCCGCACACACACACACACACGCATACACACACACGCGCGCGCGCGCAAACACGCGCACACGCACGCAGGCAAGCACATGCTCACTAACAGACGCACGCAAGCATATGCTCATTAACACACACACACACACACACACTCAGACACTCACTCGCCACAGATACGGATGCGGATGAGCTATCCGGTAAGCCATGTTGTGGCACTCCACACTGTACATCCCGTTTTGCTCATTCTTTACCGCCCTTTGCATTGTTCTCATCTTCCGTCTGTCGTCACACTTTTTCATGAGTGGGTGACACAGTCGACCTGTTCAGAGTAACAGCTGTCACAAGTGTTTCATAGAAACCGGGTGTGTGTGTGTGTGTGTGTGTGTGTGCGTGTGTGTGTATGTGTGTGTGTGTGTGTGTTTGTGCGTGCGTGCGTGCGTGTGTGTGATTTTTTTTTCTCAGACTAAACAAGACAGGACCACATCATACAAAGTGTCATTCATCTTTGTCAGTTTGTTGACATCGAACGGATCCCATACAATGGAGCCGTATTCCAGAGTGGATCGGATCAGATGTCTGCTAGGCTAAGAAACTCCGCTGTGCTTTTACCAAGGTAATCCACTGAGCTGCGTGTGGCACTAACCTCCTTGCTGACGTCAGTAACACGAGTCGACCACGTCAGGTCCCGTGGCACCAGGGTGCCAGGGAAGGGGTTCTGGTTGACATTCTTCAGAAGTCCCTCACATCATGTGTAGAAGTTATCGGACCTATTCTTTGCCGACTTGACGTAACGCTTTCGTCCACTGAGCTGCATGTATCAGTCCTTAGTCCGAATTGTGTAATCTGTCGAGGTTCGTCTGAGGCACAATGTGGTTCCCAAAGGTGTGAATTTCTCTGAAGAGCAGGCAGTCTTCAGCAAATAGGCATTCTCTGGGTGTTACAGCGTTTTGGGAGGTCATTGATATGGCACAGAAAAAGCAGAAGCCCTCATTCTGTGCCTTGGGGGACTCCAGATTCGACGCCGCTTCTACGGACCATTCATCCTACGGGACTTTCACTGTTCTCTTTTTTCATTGATCCATTGAGCAGGGTCCCATGATAATATTTCTGTCGTTGTGAATGTAGATATTGATGCAGTTGCATGATACACAACTATCATCTTTCCAGAACCGAATCGGTGAACCAGACGTATGAAAAACTGACGAATTTCCCAGCAGATATAGCCGGCTTCAGCTCCTCAACCTCTTGTAGAGAAAGACCCCTGGCAATCGTCAGAGGTCTCTTGAGCTCTTCGAGGGCCATTTCCTCGGGAGTTCCTGTCTTGCATGGTGCGTGGGACATGGGGATGACTTGGAACCAGCTGGAAAAAAGAGCCCAGGACAGAGACGCCTGGAGGTCCTCTGTTGGCGGCCTGTACCCCAGGAGGGGTAATAGGCGATGATGATGATGATGATGGTGGTGGTGGTGGTGCGTGGGATTTCCAGTCACCAGCGATGAAACTTGCCGCTCTCCTGTGAACTCGATCCAGCATATCGGTGTCCTTCTTGGTGTTGAGGTCCCGAATGACCGCACCATTCTCAAGGACGGAGCGAACAAGTGAAAGGTGCACGTTACATTTGCAGCCGGTGGGACAATGGCGGGAGGTTTCTTCGCAGAAAGCCCAGGATAGAGGACTTTTTTTGCTGCTTCAGCTACTAGTCTAGGCGATGTGGACACTCCACCTGAAATCTCGGGAAAACCAGGTAGGCTACCTGGGTAGGGGGTTATTCAGCACATGTTTTGAGATGGTGTTTTGATAGATTATTAAACCTTGACGGGCTCCTAATGCTTTTAGGAGTTGCATTGTCCCCTAATGCTTCTTGAGGTGCTGCATTTAGTGGTATCAAAACTCGTCCCAAAGCTGTCCGCCCATGCCGCAAAGTTGTTTCAAGTCACGCTGAAGAGGAAGATGGCCCATGAGGATCAGCAGCAGCACAGAAAAGGCCAAATTGTGTGAGCGAGTCTCTGGCAAATGAGATGAATTTTTTCTTGATCAAATTTTTTTTTTTTTTTTTTTTTGTTTTTTTGCGTGACCTGCAAATTATTTTGTCTGCATTGTTTGGTTGTTAGGGAGCTTACTTACAAATTTCATCTTCGATATCGCTTTTCTGTTCAGATATTCCATACTTTACCATGCACCCAAACACTACATTCATGATACTAAATGCTTCATTAATGGTTTTTGCTTCCACACTCTGAACACTACAATGTAAAAGCGTGTGCGCATGCTTCCAAACATTATATTTGCTCCATTAATTGTTTAGAGGATGATTTTTTGTTTTCACAATCTGAACAATGCAATGCAGGTGTATGTGACAGCGTATGCGCGTGTGTGCATGCGTGTGTGTGTGTGTGTGTATGTGTGATGTGTGTGTGTGTGCATGTGTGTGTGCGAGATAAAGAGTGAATGTGTGCATACATTTCAGTGTGTAAGTGTGTATGTGTATATAAATGTGAGAGAGACGCGGTGTGTGTGTGTGTGTGTGTGTGTGTGTGTGTGTGTGTGTGTGTGTGTGTGTGTGTGTGTGTGTTGATGGCCTCAAATAACTAACTGTATGCTAAGTGGGTCGTTGTATAACTGTTTCACTGTCATCTTTTTGTATTATTGTCTTACTAACTGTTCACACATGCAGCACACACACAGACACGCACACACACTGAGAGAGAAAGACAGAGAGAGAGAGTGAGACAGGGAGAGAGAAACAGACAGACAGAGAGACAGACAGACAAAGTTTGTGTTTACATGTCTCAAGCATAAATGACACATCTGTGCAGTTTCCACATTTTCTCTTCAGTGTGAAATTAATATGTTTGATAAAAAAACGCAGAATTTTAATTCCAAAACCAGCTTTCAATACATGAATTATTGTTTTTATGTAAAAGATGTAGATATCCATATCTGCACTCGTGACAGCCCTGATATGGCCCTTTGTGGTCGGCTGGGCTATAAGCAACATTATCTTACCTTACCTTACCATATCTGTACACACACACACACACACACACACACACACACACACACACACCCTACTTTTTCCCTACTCTGTATGCATTTCAAGCTCACAAACCAACATCTCTTATAAAGTGGACTCAAAGCAATCAATTTATTTTCATCAAAGCATTTTTTTCTCTATATTCTTGAGCAACTTCAAATCAGTTACAGTGTCGGAGCACACATTCACACCAATGCTGTCTTTGTTCTTATTCATAACATTCATTAATGTAAATTGCATCTACATTACATAAGCAATCAGTGAAGAAACAGAAGAAGGTACAGCAATTTCAATCACCTACAAACTTTGTAAATGTAATGTGTCCTTACTACTAACTTTCACAGAGCAAGACTTCTACTTCAGTGAATGCTTCCGAGCGAATACATTTCAAATCATATACCTCGATATTTATTTCCAGTCACTGAAAAAAAAAGAATAAGGAAATAAAGATCTGTAGAGTTTCCTTGTTTGTTCAGAGTGTCTTGTGTCTGCATCTGTGCTAGGGCTTAAGGGAATAGGTGGCTGAAACAACACGGTTTTTGAACGTTCGGCATGTTCCATCATGGTAGAAAAAGTTGTCTCCCTTATTCTAGTCTACAGAACTGTAGTTCTCCCAAATTTTAACAGCTTTGCATTACAAGAAATATTTTGATAGATAATTTTAGTTCTTATCTATATTCTTAATTTCATTACTTCTTTACTTTTATTTACATTTTTTCTCAGAAATTAACATGGTTGGGCATTAAAAAAAAGGCAATTCTGAGTACTGGAAATAATATGTGTCTGTGTTGCAGACATATCGGTCTGTCGGGTACGTATGAATGACTCCCTGAAAATTTTTGCAAAGAATGGCCAACATCTGTGCAATCTTGAGTTTTCTAGATGAACATTCTTAGCCATCCGCAAGATGTTACAGGTCCATTTCCCAGTGACTATCTCACACCGTTTGTAATCTAACAATGAACTTTTTTTCAGTAATTTTTTTTTTTTTTGGGGGGGGGGGAGGAGGGATGTTGGGAAATTGGGGTGAGCGGAAAGGGGCAGATAATGTATTTCCAATGCTGAATTTTTCCAATAGTGGAGTAATTTTAGCCCTGGTTTTCTTTTACTTATATTCATCTATCTATTTTGTCTGTTTCTAATTCTACCAGGTTGTAAACTTTTTTGTTTATGGATGTGATAGGATAGGATGATGTATAGTGTGATGGGATTTTTTTTTCAATTCCAAGCTTACATATTTCTGCCTTTTTTGCGATGTCCATGTTAAAAAAAAAAAAAAAAAAAGGTACGTTTGCTATAGCAGTGCAATATAATCACAAAAATATGCATCACAAAAATATGCACAATCAAGCAAATTTACAATAAACTTTTCCCTCTGATTCATTAAATTACAGCTGTACTATTGTGACAATAAAACATTTCACTGAATCCATTGACAAATTTACAGCTTTACCTGGAATGGAAAGTGTAAATGTGACAGCGATTTGCAATTATTTTGTCAATACTTGTTGACTCCTCCTCTTCAATCATGCTCTGCAGCAAGTCAGTGTGCACCAAAGATGTCAATTACAGATCTTGATTTTATCCATCTATACTTCTAATTCATTATTTTCAACAAGAGTCTGTCTGAAAATCAGATCCATATTGCAGTCCACAAACATGTTATCAAAGACATAAATAAAAAAATCAAAATATATTAGATCTCTCTTCTTTACTTTTGTGACCATTAAGAATGGGTATTCCGGTAAATTAATTGTTTTCTTGATTAAAAAGAAATAATAAATCAATTGCATGAATAAATAAATATCTTTGCATGTGCACAATTTAAACAGACACTTGCTGAAACTGGTGAAGAAAAATCATGTTGAAAACATCGGACCGTTTTATTTTTGAAAGTTTTTATTCCTGAAAAAGGCATTGTGGCAAAAACTTTAATTTCATGAAATTTGTTCCTATGGAAAAGATTGCCCACTTGTTTTAATCTTTATTCTATTTTGCAATACCTGCTTGAAATTATTTTGTGATGCGGTGTCGGCATCCCTAGAATTTTATCCATGAAATCACACTTATCTATCTATACTTAAAGTAAAAGCACATTGAAGTTTTGTTTTTCAAGAAAACAAATTTGAGCAACAGAAATCAATAGAGTTTAATACCTCTTTTGTTTTTCAAAACAACAAATATGAGCAGCAGCAAATTGCAAGAGATTAACATCTCTCTTTGTCTTAAAAATAATACACTTGTTCTATGGTGAATAAAAAGTTTCATAAGTTTTTCAAAATTTTTGTCTCCCTGTTTCTGAAAATATAAAAAATCTGACATATGTAAAAACAAAACGGAATGTACACTAGAACACCTCAATAAACTTTAAAAAAAAAAAACATATCTCGAAAGAGCTGACAAACAAATTCAAAGCATAATACAAATCATAAAACCAGCAAACATGTTAACAAATGTCTTTCACTTGAAATTCTCTCCATTTGATCTCTTTTAACCTTTCAGCACAGATTAAAAGAATGAAACCTTTCACAGGAAAAAGATCTGTAACAATGAATGTTATAAATAAAAAGAATCTTTAAAATATTGACGAAACATCAGGTCATATGCTTGATATTCTTTCTCAGAGCACATAAGATCCAGCTCCTCAAAATGAAATTAATGTAAGTAACTGAAAATATTTGTAATAACACCAACACATCTATAAGTGTACATACATGATGTCACACACACAAACAAATCTGGGAAATACCTTCATGAAGCTGCAAAAGTACAGCAATGAAAATGTGAAATGAATTAAGAGAGTACAGGTAACTTTCAACTGCTTAATACTAAGTTTCACAAAGCCGTGAGCCAACTGGATGGTATTCAGATGTCTCTGAAGCCCCAAACGTTTGTTATCATGTATTGTACATGGAAGAAATGTATGGCGAGCTGCACAAACTTTCCAGTCTTTCAGGTACAATCATTTGTAATTGTGGGTGTAACCACTGGATTTCTAACAGCCCTGGTTCCTTGTATTTAACCACTGTGGCTGCAACCACAGCAGACAAACACTACCACCCTGAATAAAATGTCTCTTAGAAAGACTTGCAAAGCTTTAGAAAAGCTAATGTAAAGAGTAATACGTTGTTAAAGCAGACGACAACAATCTACAGGAAGGGAATGAACAATGTCTTATCTGACAGAGAAAAAGCAACATCACGAATCATGCAAGTTCACCAAATCAGGATAGCATCCACAAGTACTTCTCAGACGTGCAAAGGCATCAAACACAAAGCATAGCGTTTTGACATTTCAAATGTAGCATTCTGAAGCACAGCATTCATATGCAATATCACAAGCCTGGCTCAGCAGCACTTTCATTTGCACTTTGTTTCATACACAGTATGATGGTGAACTAACAAGAAAGAAACCTCACCAGTTATTGCATAGTTTTTGGACTTGCTCTACAAAATCAAAATGGCTGACAACAGAACAGGTTGCTGAGGTAGCATATCTGTAACTGCCTTTAGTGATTTCTCTTCTGTTTCCACCCCCCCCCCCCCCCCCCCCTCCCCCTTCCTCCTGAGCTTGGCTTTGAAAAAAAAAAATCAGTCTCTGTCCAAAGACCTGCATTGTCTTTGTTTCATCTAAGCTCTGGTTAAGTCCATGAGGAGAGTTTTTGTATTTTCAATTATTGTCTTTAGTGTAGCAGTTTGTCACAGAGTGTAGCGGCATGGTATCGTCAACAAAGCTGTAGCATATCACATAAACAGTAATGTACTTGGCAGATCTGAGTCTTCCACCTCCCATTTTGGTCTTCATTGGTGTTTCTTTTTCCATTTTTATTTGGTCTGTTCTATCTGTGGGTACAAAGGGTCTCACCCAGTGGACTAATGAATTAGCCTTCTGAACAGTCCCCAACAAGAAACAGTAAAAACAAAATTTGCAAGGCCTGCAGTGGCAGGTTGGGAGGGGGTAGCCATAGCAGAAAGTCACTCCATTAATAGTACAGTACAATTCATAAGCAAATCTGGACACCAGAATGGAAAAAAAAAAAAAAAATCACTGTTTGAGTAGAGGCTGAAGTTACACACTGCAAAAGTGCCTGGATACAAAATGTCAGACGCCTGGATACAAAATGTCCCCCTAACATTTTGTTAACATCAGTGGGGAGAACTCTTTTATTGTAAATGATATAATTCTCGTAAAAAACTCATCAACAATTAAGCATCATAGCACCACATATCTGTCAAATATTTTGAAAACACAATCAGCAATTCTTTTTGGAGTGAAGTTGGGAGAACAATGAGCCAACTTCTTGCGACTGTGGTGTTACAGGGTCCCAGGCGCCTCACACTAAAGCACTTCTTGGGCTTCCCTCTTTCTTTGTTATTTCAAACAGAAAAATGTTGCAGAAAATGGTGTTGTTACACTGGAACTTCAATTAAGACAACAAAAAAAAAAAAGGGAAAAGAACAACAGGAAAGGGCTTGGGACAGTCGGCAGCAATGACAACATACCTTGAATCCTGCACACACGCACACACACACACCACACACAACATACACACACACACGCACACACACACACACACACACACACACACACACAACACACATACACATACACACACAAACACACACACACTAACACCAACACACAAGAATCAAACCTAGGAAAGTTTCAGGAAATGACAGCATCAGCCTTGGACAAAGATGACAGAATTCTTGATCTGTCCCCTTGAGAGACAGAAAGCTTAATAGATGGAAAACTTGCGCAAACTTGGATAGTTACTAACTTGCAGATGTAATGCAAAGTTTCTGACTTATATTTCAGCAAAGATTACAAAATAAAAGGAAAAAAAAGTGATAAAACCTTCCATACATCAAGAAACACTATCACAAAACTTTTTTAAAAGCCAGCAATGGAGTTACAGGATCTTTCTTCTTTAAACGAGAGTATGGCAGGGATTGCTGATCTTGGTAATGAAAGTGACGAGAGAAGGGATTGGATAGAAGAGGGGAAGGGATAACACACCTTTCAATGCTAACTTCTTGTGTTTTTTTTTTTCTCATTCCTTTAACCAGGGTGGCAGAGAAATGAATTCCTAGCTCATTTTCATTTCATGCTCTTTACTACCAAGCCGATTACAGGGAGATACTGTTCATTTTCATTTCAGGCTGTTCATGTCCAAGCTAATTCCAGGGCGGCAAGATCAAAGCTGTTAGCACGTCAAAATAAATACCATTTTTTGCATGTAGAAAAAAAAATTTAAACAAACAAACAAACAGTAAATCCCAAACACTTTAACAAAAGATTTAAATCAGATCTGTTTTCCACAAAGTTTTTGATCAATCCAAAATTTTTCGCCTCTTTTATATAAGAAAGAATGATTTGGGTGCATCCTGGTTCACACTGCGGTAAAATTCAAAAATTCCAAGCATTAAAAATTTGTTTGAAATCCCAATACACGTGTAAGGAACTAATGAAAATATGAATAACAAAATAAAAGAAGAAAAAACATGAAAGGCCAATGGTTGGAAATGTAAATCTGAAGACAACAAGTGCATAACTGCAAGTCAAATACTGTTAAAAGGTTTACTCTTTTTTATGTATATACACAAAGATTATCGATTTTACAACCTTCAATGTAAGTGGCATGGCATGACAAAGAAAAAAGACTGAATTAATCCTCCACAAACAATATTTACATGTGTGTCAGTGTAACTATCAATCAACAACAACAAAATAATAATAATAATAATAATGATAGCAATGATAAACAAATAGATAAACAATACTAACAATTGAAGAAATAATAGGAAATAAAAAAGAACGACAGAATGTATACCAGGAAGACTCAAAACACATATGACCAATATGGGATGAAATCAGGGGAAACAAAATTTTTTAATGCCACCAGGAAATATTTCAAACAGAATCGGTCATCAAAAAAAAACGTTTCCTTGAACTGCATCTTAACTCAAGGGAGTTCTGGTGGGGCAATAAATTTGGCATGCCCCTTAAGTACTGTGAAGTTCCCAAATGAAGTTTGAGAAATGGCAGAATATGGAATTTGTTTTAATATGCATACAAGCTTCAATCCAAGGGAAATTACCCATGCCATTTAGCTATTTGCAGTTCTTTTCTACAGACCATAAACAGAGTAGTTGTCTCATCAAAAATGCTGATCTGAGACAAATGTCAGATTCTCCCTAAAGACGTTGTCGCGACAGGTTAGAGATTGCTCTTTTTTCAAACAAAAACAACAAAAGCAAAGGCAGATCTCATTTTGAAAGGCCATCAAATTTTTTACACATAAAACAGGGATCCCCATGTAGTGCGTAATGGCGTCATACATGCGTTAAAACTTGTTTCAAGATATCAGATAGAGGTTAGAAACATACAACAAAATGTTTGCGACTAAGTATATATCTGCAAATTACATCAATGACAGCCTCCATTCTGAATGGCTGACGAGAGAGTTTGAAACTCGGCAACATTCAATTTAAAAATGTGCTTTTTCTCTGTTGAACATAAGCAGACTACATTCTGACAAAAATTTCGCTTTGCAGTCGTCATCATCATTGGTGTCCGTTAGTTCATGAAAATGCACTCATACATTCTACCATAACAGAAAAAAAAAAAAATTAAAAACCAAACAGGGGTTTGCAAACATCCTGACAAAAGAAACTTGCACAGTTGCAAGACACAAGACGGCAAGTTGCAACTGTATAGCGGCCAATACAAAGTCAGCTGCTCTTGCTGAGTGCTAAAAATGAAAATTCTTCTGTCGCTGAGACATCAGACTTTTGTCAGACTTTTCAATGTTTGGCAATGGAAAATTTTTGGTGATCTTTATGCTCTCTAAAGTGTTTAAATTTAGGTATAAACACACTATACTTTCTTTTTTGCGGGGGTTACTCTAATTTCTAAAAAAAAAAAAAAAGTGTGGAGCGCTGGTGAAAGATCTTACAAACAAGCAAAGAACATGTTTATATAATTATGAGGACATTTCTTAGATGGATAGCTCATCTATTCTTCACAGCCCATTTGGAAGTGGAAAGGTATCTTTGTGTCATTTCAGAGTTCAGTCACATTTTCCAAATTTGCAGAAATTTACAAACAGCATTCTGGAAAAATCTGTTTGTATAATTTGCAAGTAACATAATGAATTATTATATGCTTTGATTATTTTGTGTTACTCTGTGGAATTTTCAAAATATTGCCAAAATGTGATTAGTCCCTCTTCTGTATGTCACCATTGAGTTAACCCTTGTGATGCTGTATCATTCAGCTGCTGCTGAAGCTTCAATGGTTGAATATTATTTTATACAGTGCTTCAGGACCAAATCTCTTTTTGTGCGCTACACACATTTCATGTTGGATATCATTTAAAAAAAAAAAAATGCTGGACACCATGTCAGTAACAATGCTAAAAATGTTGCTGTTATGCCCAAACACACACAAAACTGATTGACACTACACTTTTAAACCAGTCACATGAGAAACTACAGCTGTCCAAATCAGATGAACATGATACTGTCGTCCAGGTGAAAATGCTCATCACATGAAATAAGGGTCCTTTTCAGCACTTTTTTGGTGTAAAAATGTGTTCTGGTAACTTAATTAAAAATATTATTAAATGACAATTGTTTTTAATGGACATTCCCACAAAATGGCAGCATCACAACTTCTGCTTTGTGTCATCTACTAGAAAGTTGTTCAGGAGATCACAGGCCTATGTCAAGGTCAAGGTCAAGCAGATCCTGGCCCCACCCATGTATAAATTCTTACCAGTTACCTTCCTTAATATCAAAAATACATTTGATACCATGCCCTCAGAATTTTACCATTGTAACTGTTTCAGAAAATAACAACCATTTTCTCTGGTCAAATGCTGCAGACCCTTTTTTTTTTTTTTTTTTTTTTTTTTTTTTTTTTTTTTACAAAATCAGACTTATAAGGCATTTACCAATATTTTGGTATGTAACATTGCATAGTTTCATGTGTGATATTCATTTTATGATCAATAAAATGTCATAACCCAATTCTGTTTAAAAAAATTTTTTTGAAATGCACCAAAATCCAGTTAATCCATATCCACACACCAACATTTCATCAGTTCATTCTTGTTGCACATTCCATTTTTCAAAATAAAAAAAAGTTTCCTTAAAATAGCCATTTTTTTATTTTCTTTTTGTGACCTTTGTGACAGAAAAACAACAACACCAGATATTGTTGACAAGATAACCTCTTTAGTAAAACGAACAAAATTCACCAGATCATACTTATGTGAACCAAAAATTTATTCATATCATGAACAGACCAATAACGATATGTTGCAAATATTTACACTGAAGAAACTTTCTGAATTTTTTTCATTCATGGAGAATCCAAACACAATACTTCGGAAAAAGACATCCCTGTCCAATTTTTCCATCGTGGCTGCATAACATGCTTGCAACCGTAAAGTTGATCCTGTTTCAGCAATTCGATGCCTGTTTCACTGCAACATGTCAACGTCGTTGTCTCCTTGTTCCATCGCATCATTCCTGACACCCATGTCTTGCTCTGAAAATAAAAACAATCTCTGTTTAATCCTATGTGCAGGGGAGGTGTAGAAAATTGATATATCTGGAACAGCACTTGATAATGAAGTGGTGCAAAGTGGACAAGAGATGAAATGCAAGCGTACATAGATGTACACAGAACTGGAGATGGGAGGCATCAAAGCATCTACAGTGTAAAGTCAAAATATATGTGAAAAAGTCTCATTGTACACACTTATGCAGAGTGTAATTAAAAAGGAAGCACTAAAACAAGTTTGAGAGTCATGATATCACAGGAAGAAATCCTTGAAAACTCGATTCATTCTGTCAAGATGTCAGAAAATGGATAGATCTTCTATATGTACCTGTGAGCACAAATGCGTGTGCAAGCACACACACACACACACACACACACACACATTTATACCCAAGTATGCACCACACATATACAAGCACACACATATATACGTATATGTGTATATACATATATGTATATATATATATATATATATTTGTTAAAAATAGGATTATAAAAGGAAGTTTTAAAAACCAACAGATCTGTTTCGAGCCAGCGCTTTCGTCAGGATGGTTTTTAGGGGCGCCTACTGCCGGTGTTATATGGCCTGATGTCACTGTTTGCACGTGCGGATTGGCTGCACGTATTGTTCGTTTTTTTTGGGGTTGTTTACAGTTCAGGGTGCGTTTGCTGACAACAATTTCCATTTTGTGCCTGCACTTGTTTACTATTTCTACTTTAGTATTTAGGGTTGCTAAGTATGGTTTGCATAGTATTAACATTTTTCTGTTGAACATAGGTTGCATCTTTTTGAAAAACGTTGTTGTATGGTGATGCCCTTTTTTTATGATTTTCCAGGATATGTTATTATAGTTTTTTTTTTTGTCTTTAAGTCTCCAAATATATTTGCTCAGTTCTGTTTGTTTTTTTTGTATTTTTCTTTGTTGAATGACTGTTTATGGTTTGCGTATCTGGTTTTGAAGTGATTTTCAGTGATCCCTATGTATGTTTCTTTTTCATTTTCTGATGTCACAGTGGCTTGGTATACAATGTTGTTATAGAGGCATTTTGTGCTTAAGGGACACTGTTCTTTTTTAGCACAATCGCAGGATTTCCTTTCTTCACCCTTCTTTGCTGTGTTGCTTTTCATTTTGTTGGGTGAATCAATTATATTTTTAAGGTTAGGCATGCATGAATATGATAGTTTGATGATACTTGGATCAAGAAAACGAATAAAAACTCAACATTTGATGTGACCATGGGATCGTATGACGGTGCCGAAACATGTGAACTAGTCGGACTGTTTATACTATCCAACATCCAAAAGCAACTCGGAAAACAAGTCGGACTGTACAGAGACGACGGCCTCGCCACGCTAAACAACAATCCAAGAACCATTGAAAACAAGAAAAAAGAACCATGCAAAACGCACCCTGAACTGTAAACAACCCCAAAAAAACGAACAATACGTGCAGCCAATCCGCACGTGCAAACAGTGACATCAGGCCATATAACACCGGCAGTAGGCGCCCCTAAACCATCCTGACGAGAGCGCTGGCTCGAAACAGATCTGTTGGTTTTTAAAACTTCCTTTTATCATCCTATTTTTAACAGATGTTGCTCCCCAAGGGGTTGAGCACTTTAAGATTTTTATTAGGCGTTTTAGCAGTATTTTATATATATATATATATATATTAAAAATAGGATGTTAAAAGGAAGTTTTTAAAATCAACATGTCTGTTTCGAGCGCTCGCTCTCCTCAGGATGGGTTTTGGGTCACCTACTGCCGGTGTTATATGGCCCGATGTCGCTGTTTGCGTGTGCGGATTGGCTGCACGTGTTGTTCGGTTTTTCAGGTTGTTTACAGTTCAGGGTGCGTTTGGACAACAATTTCCATTTGTGCCTGCAGTTGTTTACTATTTCTACTTTAGTATTTAGAGTTGCTAAGTATGGTTTGCATAGTATTAACCATTTTTTCTGTTGAACATAGGTTGCATCTTTTTGAAATGTTATTGTATGGTGATGCCCTTTTTATGATTTTCCAGGATATGTTATAGTTTTTTTTTTTGTCTTTAAGTCTCCAAATATATTTGCTCAGTTCTGTTTGGTTTTTTTGTATTTTTCGTTGTTGAATGACTGTTTATGGTTTTGCGTATCTGGTTTTGAAGTGATTTTCAGTGATCCCTATGTATGTTTCTTTTTCATTTTCTGATGTCACAGTGGCTTGGTATACAATGTTGTTATAGAGGCATTTGTTGCTTAGGGACACTGTTCTTTTTTTAGTACAATTGCAGGATTTCCTTTCTTCACCCTTCTTTGCTGTGTTGCTTTTCATTTTGTTGGATGAATCAATTATATTTTTTAAGGTTAGGCATGCATGAATATGATAGTTTGATGGTGTTCTTGTTGAATATTTTGGACATTTTTGTGTTCTTTGGGAAGGATGCTGTCAAAATTTTGAAAAATTCTTTCCCTACGTTTTTTTTTTACTCGTCCATCATATGGAGGGTTGTACCATGTGATTTTCCTTTTCCTGCTTTTTTTTGTTTTTGTTCATGTTGTTATCTGGGTTGTAGTGTAGTTTGTAGCTGTAACCACTTTTTTGCAATGCCTCTTGGTATTCTGCTGCTGCGTTGTTGAATACTCTTTCATTATGTGACAGATTAGATAATCTCTTGTTTATGCCATTGGGTATGGTTTTTAGTATAGATGGTGGTGTGTTTGCTATTGATGTTTACATAAATGGGTTTGTCATTAGGTTTCTTGTATGGTTTATATATGTGGTTGTTGAGGTCAAGTGATATGTCTAAGTAGTTCACTACCTTTTTGTTTGCTTCAATGGTGATTTTTAAGTATATGGTTTGGAAAATTTTGCATAGTTCTTTTTTTCTTGTTTTCGATGGTTCTTGGATTGTTGTTCAGCGCGCGGAGACCGTCGTCTCTGTACAGTCCGACTTGCTTTCCGAGTTGTTTTTTGATGTTGGATAGCATAAACAGTCCGACCAGTTCGCATGTTTCGGCACCGTCGTACGATCCCATGGTCACGTCAAATGTTGAGTTTTTATTTGTTTTCTTGATCCATGTTTCATTTCTGCTGTAGAGTAAAGTTTTTTCTTGGTGTGTGAAGAATGATTTCCATTTCTGACCCTGTTATGTCTGTGTGTTTATCAGCAAATTTCAGAGCTTTAGTGAGTAGCTCTTCATCTATGGATGGGTAGAAGTCTACTATGTCGAATGTGATGAATACTGTGTTCTTCTTGTTTGTTAAGATTTTTTTGAACCGTTGGATAAACTCATATGTGTTCTTCCAGAGGTTGTATTCAGTGTTTGATTTTATGTTTTTTATATGGCTTTTTCTAAGATTTTCTTACTTATTTGCCCAGTTCAGATTTAAATGGGTTTATCAGTCTACATGTTGGGTTGTTGTGGAAATTGGGTTTATGGTCTTTAAGGGTTATAAAGGCTTCTTTTATTGCTGTTGTTTCCACCCTGTCACCTAGATCAATGTGGTGTACAAGTTCTTTTTCTTTTTTTTTCGGATGTTGTTGTGTATGGTTTTATCAGCTTTTTTGTAGTTTTTCTGAATGTTTTTATCAAGAAGTTGTGAGTACTCGTTTAGTTCCATTTTGTAGTAGTTACTGGTTTTATCAGCCTTCACGAATATTTTTTTGTCACTTTGTATTTGTTTTATTTCATTTTTTAATGACACCGGCAGTAGGCGACCCAAAACCATCCTGAGGAGAGCGAGCGCTCGAAACAGACCTGTTGATTTTAAAACTTCCTTTTACCATCCTATTTTTAATAGATGTTGCTCCCCAAGGGTTTGAGCACTTTAAGAATTTTATTAGTCATTTTAGTGGTATTTTTGATATATATATATATATATATATATATATATATATAACTCTAATAAATCCAAGGATAAGTAACCAAGCACCATTCGAGCAACTTACAGAGCAGCTTGGTGTTGCAATGACTGCAAGAAATATTGAATTATAAACAAAGCTTGCTCTTATGTCTTAGATTGAAGAAATAGGTGGAGATGAGCATTCATATCTGCAGTGGTAGATAATTCTGCCTAACTAACAGTATGTGCTTGAGTGGGTGAATGCACTTGTGTCTTAAGAGGTTATCTTTTTATATTTTCTACTTTTCACTAGTAAATATAGCTTTGTTTTGCTCTTTCATTATTTTCTTTTGCTTCTTAGGTGGCACCTTTGGTTGGTTCTTTGAAAACTCAACAAACATACTACAGTATTGCACACCAGCCTTTTCTGGGATAGCATTCTTCTTAAAACCGAAAAGGCTGAGGAATCAAGTTACCACTTTCCGCAGTCACTAAGGGAAAACAATCAGGTTTCAAAATACCAGTATCTGACCAGGAGTTATATGTTAATGAGTTTCCTCCCCATTGAGATTGTCTCCCCCTTGGAGACTATATAAGCTTGCTGAAGACTCATTTTGAGACTGGACTGCAAGGGAGAGCACACTTACAGAGTCCATTTACTCTGAGTGTTACTGTCTAATTTGGGTAAAGTTAGGTAGAAAAACAAAAATCAAACCTGACCAATAAGAATTTTTTTATCCCAAGTTCAGTACTATGATTGATTTTTCATCTGCGTGCATTGTCATGCATCTGTTCAACAAGTAAAGCGGGTTTTTCCCGAAGAAGTTTGCTGGGACTAATTCATTTTTTTAGCCAAGGTTCCATCTCCAAGGCTGTTGTCATCCAGTCAAGAAAAGAACAAAGGGGGAGGGTAGTCAGTGGGTAGGTCAGATCGATCACCAGTACAGTTGTAGCTCTGATCAGTCAAGCCATCACTATTAACCCCTGCAGTGCTTATACAGGTTGCCTATGATCCAGAAACACAAGAAAATCATTATATCTCTTGATCTATTTATATTTTTTAAAAAGAAATTTAGGTAATTGTCAAATACCTAATCAGCTGATTTTTATGTATGTGCATCAAATGGAAAAAAAAAAAAAAAAAACCAATTGTCATTCGAACAATACACTTCTAATAATGTGGGTTGTGTTAGACTTCACTTAAAACAAAAGTAATCAAATACAGTAGCACATCGAATATGACCTTAGGTGACCCGAATCATCGATTCAGGAATACATTCTGGAGGACTCCTTGATGGGAATAGTACAACCCGCATCATCTAAAGGGGGATAAACACAGTAAGAACACACAGTAAAACCTCTGTAAACAGTATGGGTCATGGGCAACTACATTTCAGTAAAGACTGACGTCAGATACATAAGCGTTTTCTGTTTCAGAGGGATACACTTGTATTTACCGTCCATCTGAACATGCTCAGGTTCCAGCGGATCGGCGTTGGGAGGAGGAATAGGATCTGGGCGGAAGATGGCGGGTAGAGGAATGACATCACAGTACACCAGCATTCCGATGGGCACCAAGATGTAGCCAATGATCTGTTGGTCAAACCACAGGTGAAAACGTACTTTCAACAGTAAAGGCTAATCATCTACTTCACAGGCTTCCACACAATTCTATTTAAAAATGAGTTAGTCTGTACAAAAGATAAATTACACACACACACACACACAATACTTTCTCACTCTTGCTTTCATACAAAGAGCTCTCATATATAAACAAGCACGCATGCAAGAACACACAAATAACTAAAATCAGCGTCCCAGAAATTCTACAGAGCATTTCTGTAGTATCTCAGAAACTTCTATACATAAATTACAAAGCTGAAACAATCCTTTCATCTAGCAGACATGAAATGAGACATACATACAAAATGTGACTGAAATTGTCACTATCATGAGTATGTAACGCAAGACTCAACAATTCCATGCATTTCAACTTTCATCATCAAAATAGACAGCAATGTTCACTGAACCACTGTTGATCACACCACTGAAGATCTTGTGTTGCTTAGATGACATGAAGCTATAGTCTGGTGATTAGACCTAAAAAAAAAAGTTAAACAATTGAATAAAAGCTGAAATCTGAGTTGGAAAAAAAAAAAAACAGTCAAGAAATAGAGTTTACAGAGACTAACTCTGACCTGACCTCAAAGCAGAAATAAAGAATATGACACTTATAACAAAGCCAGAAATGACGGTGTCTATTTGCACTTGTTTGTGCAAGTCCACTTGACTTGGTCTAAGAATAAGACTCAATCATATCTCATTATCATACTAATTTTTATTTTAATTTTCTTTTTTGTTTTTCTCCAAACCTTACATATATTTCAGAACTGAATAGTTTTCCTCGATTGATTTTTTTTTTTTTTTTTTTTTTTTTTTTTTCCAGCTTTACACTGCAACATGATTCATGTTTCGGTCTTTATATGCACAATATTCCAAACTAGTTCTGATATGGACCAGAAATTGCTAAAAATATGACACAAACAATGCTCATGCTTCATTAGATTTCTTTTTCTCTCTCTCACACACACACACACACACACACACATACACACACACACAGAGGCACATACATGTGCATCTGTGATGTTCTCATGCTATTATAGTTGATCAAGAAATGAAGTCTGATCCCTTCCCCAGCTTTTCCAGAAAGCATTTATTCATGTTGTTCCTGTCAACAGAGTTTTGGTGTGATGTCTGGCATATGGCTTCAGTAAGAGACAGCAAACATCATGTGCCCCCATTTTCAGAAGATCTTGTTTTTTCTATACAACAGATTTTACGCATAGAAAATCAAAGCGTGAACTTTCAACACCAGAAAGCCTTGTGGATGGAAAATAATAGTATCTTTCTGTAAACATTTATTTAGCTCTTTTTAACAGATCACTGTGAAATCATTTACAATCAGATGGAAAAGCTATTTCTATTTACTGGATTCTTCTGTAGCCCGGTGTTTAAAATGCTGTAGTACTACACCAGCATTAATCATACCCATGCAAAACTGGAAGTAATAGATCAGAACTATTTTTTTGTGTGCACCAGAGAGCTACCGCCATACCTGAGGATAAAAGTAGTTCTGCCAACCCACAAGCAGTGAGATGGTCCAAATGATGAGGTCATGGTGAACATCAATGGTGATACGTTTGGCGGCATCACGCTGATTAGTCACAAAGCGCAGCCCAGAATAGTAGTTGACAGTCTTGCTTACAATCCTCCCTGTAATTTCAATTTAACGAACACGATGGTAGAAAATGATGGAAATGAAGCAAAGAAAACAGGAGGAAGGAGGGAGAGTATGGGGTAGGCTGAAGGAGGGAGGGGATCTCTAAAAATAAAGAAAATGGACGCAGTCACTGCCCATAAACATTCACAAAGA
>JADBJO010002449.1:2500-7500 GCA_016801955.1 Conus betulinus
AGAATTTTTTTCATTCAAGACAGTCATGCGTTAAAGCACGCGCGCACGCACCCCTCCTCCTCTACACACACACACACACACACACACACAACACACACACACAACACACACACAATTTCCGCACCCTCTCCCACTCATTCACTGCCCGTCTCTCCCGTCACACTTGCCATCTCCACCACAACTCACGTATGTTCTCCGATGCCCAAATCTTTAAAGTGATGACACAACGACTTCTCGTAATTCTCCAAACATCATGGCGGCCGTGCCCAGGAAACTGTGGAGTTTGGCCACCAGGGGCAAGTACCTCATCTCTCCTAGCTCCTCTTTCTGTGTAGGAGTCCAGGGCGGCCTGAGCTTTACCAGCACCCTTCCGGGTCCTCTGCTTTCAGGGCTGTCGGGAAAAAATAGGTTATGGTATGGTATGGAGGATGTCAGAGGAGAGACGAGAGAGAGAGAGAGAGAGAGAGAGCGCCCCGAGAGAGAGAGAGAGAGGAGAGAGAGAGAAACGAAAAGAGCGAAAAATAAAGAAAAGAAAGAAAGGAGGGAAATTAGAGTCCTATCTCACACACACGCGCACACGCACACAACCAACACACACACACACACCACACCACAATGATATGCGGAAACAACACTCAGCGGGAGAGAGGAGAGAGAGGGGCGAGGGAGAGAGAGGAAGAAGAGAAGGAGAAAAACGAAGAACAAAGACAATGCATATGCCGAAAACAGCGAGGAAGAAGAGGGGAATGAGGAGGAGGGAAGGAGGGATGGAGGAGATGAGAGAGAGGAGGAGAGAGGGAGAAGAGAGGGAGGGAGAGGAAGGAGGGGGTGAGAGGGAGAAAGAAAGAAAGAAAGAGAAGAGAGAGAGAGAGAGAGTCACAGAGACGAGATGCAGACGAGAGAGAGAGAGAGAGGAGAGAGACCGAGATATCCGCAGAAAAGGAACGAGGCTAGGAGTGAGGACAGAGAGAGAAAGAAAGAGAAGAAAAGAGTTGAGTTTTCTGAGGGTGAAGGGGAAGGAAGAAAAGAAAGAAAAGAGAGGAGAGTTTTGGGGAGAGAGTGACGAGAGGAAGAGAGTGAGAGAGAGCGTGAAGTGAGAGAGAGTGAGAGGAGAGGAGAGGGGAGAGAGAGACGCGGAGAGGGAGGAGAGGGGAGAGAGTGAGCCGAGAGGAGGAGAGAGAGAGGAGGAGGGACGAGAGGAGGCAGATGAGGAGGAGGGAGAGAGAGAGAGGAGGAGAGAAGAAGAGGGTGGAGAAAAGAAGGACGAGGAGAGGAAAACCGAGTGACGACAGTGAGTTGAGAAGTGTGAGACAGATTCCTCCTAATTTTTTAATGGTGTTTTTTGTTAGCGGTATTTACAGTTTAGTATAGACAGTAAGACAGACAAGACAGACAAACAATCACAGACAGACTGACAATGAGAGATACAGAGCCAGACATAGAGCAGAGTCACTGACAGAGAGGCCGAATGAGGAAAGAGAGAAAGAGGAGCAGGAAAAGGGATATTCAGAGAGACAGACACACAATATACAAAGTCTTCAACCAGCGCACCCTCTTCAATTCCTTTCAGCTCGATAGCCAGGTGACGAAAGACAGGGTCCACACTGGGCGTTCTGTCTTCTTCCTCTTTCTCGTAGTTTTCCTTCTCCCCATCAGTGAGTTCCCGTTGGTTGCTGTCCTCTTCAGTGTGGTGTTCAGGTAGCGCTGCCTCTGTGGTGCCGTCAGCTGGAATTCGCTCTGCAGAACAGAACCGGCGTAACACTTTGCGCATGAACTACTATAGTCAATTATCGCGTTCAACAGCTCAACTTCCAAAAAAACGGCTGAAGTGCTTGTGACGTGCGCCATAAACACTACTCCTCAAAACGTACGCACATACCACCGCCCCAGCCTACCTGGATCGCATTAGAAAAGAAAACAGAGAAAAAGGGGGATGAGGAGGTGGAGACGAAGGCTGAACGAATAAAGTCTGAAGAACCAGAAGAAAAAGAGAAAGGAGGAAAAAGGTAAAAAAAAAAAAAAAAAAGACGATGATGATAATGATAATAATGATGATGATGGGACAGGATGATGAACAGCAGAAGGAAAGGAGGAGAACGAGAATGAAGAGATTAACACTTCAGCGACTGATAAAGATGTAAAATAAAGTGAAAAAAAAAGTTAAAAAAAAGAAGAAAAAGAAAATCCAAAAGAAGTAAAAACGAAAGCAAAGTGAACCAGGAAGATTCAAGATAAAGGATTATTTCGCAGAATCACACACACACACACACACACACACACACGCGCGCGCGCGCGCGCGCGCTCTCTCTCTCTCTCTCGCACACACACACACACACACACACACACACACACACACACACACACACACACACAATCAGCGAGAAAGAGATAAAGACGAAAAAGAACAAAAAAACACAGTGAGAAAGAAAGAAGGGCGGCAAAGAGAACCAGTGAGGAACAGAGAATGAATAAAAAGTACCCGAAAGCAACGAAGAATATAAATAGGAGAAGATGGAGGAAGAAAACAAAATTAACAGCACTGACACCACTCATTTTCATAGTGGTTGGATAACATGGTCCATTATTGGTAAATTTCATGCTCATAGGTGAAACACTACGATAAATGCAGGAATATGTCAGAAAAGATGTTGTATTACACTTTTTTTAACGAGCCATCAGAAGCTGCAGTCAGAAGGCAGTAAATGTTTTGAGAGGGTTGATTATTTCTGGAAAGCATACAGACGTCAGATGGGATAGATTTCTAGCTCAGGAAACGAACGCATGCGACAAAACAGTAAACGGACGACCTGTTAAATCCTTTATTTCAAATGTCATTAAAATGATAAAGATATGCTTTGAGCTGAAAAAGAGTGTTAGTACAAGGTTCTGTGTTGCAAGCAAAAAGTTTCAACGATGGTTGTAGTTTAGAGGGTGAAAGCTTACGGACTGCTCCTTTGTTGCTGCATTATACCTGCCAAACCATGAGGTCAGAGTTCATATAGATTAAGTGGTTGTCAAGAGGCAACCCCAAACAGGGGACACCGCTCTGCGGCTGAGTTCCTTCTGTGTGTGTTCGGTGGTAGCTGTTCTGCTCCACCGCATGACCACACCTGCCACTAGGCCCATTGCTGACGATGAAAACTGCGCATTCTTGGACAAAGTGAGAGTGAGCTTCCAGGGGAATTGTTCTACAGCGTCCAAGTGTATAAGATGCTGCAGATATCTGTTCTATACCCTTCCAAGTTTACTAGAAATGCACAATTCACAATAAGAACACAACAAAAAACACAGGGACTCTCACAAAGGGAGGGCGTGCTTGCAGACAAACCACATGTTGCACAGCATGTTTCACTTCAAAACTGTATCCTACTGTGACCGAAGTGTGTTCGCTGCTACTGTCATCAGAGAGAGAGAGAGAGAGAGAGAGAGAGAGAGAGAGCGAGAGAGAAGAAAAGAAAAGAAAAGAAAAGAAAGGGGCAGGGGAGGGTAGACAACATGCGCAGTGTGAAAGAATTAAGCTTCAGATTACAAAAGAAAGCACTCTCTGCACCACACAGCGGCAACTGATGATAGACACCCACTTCAGACTGCAGAGGTGGAATTGACCTCCACGTTTTGCGTTATGCACCTGCCAGTCTTTCTATGGCAATGGGAAACAGTTTTGTTGGAGAACTGTTAATAGATCAGTTTTGCCAGTGCAAACGGTCTAACAGTTCTGAAACAGCCTTTAACAAAAGATATCAACTTTAATGTCAAAAGTTTGCACTCCAAGCCAAATTAAGCAAATGTTTCAGCGTTATTCACTGCAGAGTCCTAATGAAATCTAAAAAGTACATTATTACCACGTCGGTAGGAGTTAGGAGTTACGTGTTAAGCCACTGTAGGTGGCTCCGTACAGACGTTTCTTCCGTTATTCTCCACCCCTACCCACCTCTTCCGTTAACTTGTCCCGTGTCTGAGAGGTCAGTGTCTTCTCTGGCTGTTGTGCCCCCCACCCCCCACCCCTACCACTGACCATGGATACCTTCTTCCCTGTCTCCTTTTCTGCTGCAGTTTCTTTCATAAACGGTTTCTTCATTTTTCCTCCATCGTCGGTTCGCTGTGTTGAGTGATATGTTGCTGATACTGACCAATCCGGCCTTTGTCCTGGCGTGTCGTTTGGAAATGTGTCATCTTGTTTCCAGGTGTTTTTCTCTCTGGTCAGGCGTGATGTCTGACACACATTTTTTGATGCGTACGGCTAGAGTGTTCACAAGGTCTTCAGAATGGTTTCCGTGGTTCTGGAATTTCCGTTTGCCCATTGAGCGACTTTGCTTTGTCGACTGGGGGTTCCTCCAGTTCTCTCCCATCTCTGATGTTCAGACGTGTCTCTTCTGACTGCCTTGAGGTCAGGGCAGTTTCCGGCTCGTTGACAATCGCAGTATCTGTAGGTCTTGTTGTCTGTTGTTCCTCTTTCACGTCTTCTTTCTGAGCCCTGAGGTCTGTGTCTTTCATCACACGTGCCCTTGATGGCCGTGCATCCGGTATTCCTGGGCCCTTCTTCCTACTGCCATGATCTATAGGTATAACACAAGGAAATCCCTGAACGAATGCAACACAAAAATCGGTTCGTCTTCGAAGGATTTTTCTGCATACTGCTGGACTGTGTGGTATACTCGTGGCGCAAACAAGGTGACAGTGTGTAACGTACTATTTTGTGTTGACTGAAAATAACGTGACGTCGATTATGTTTCCATTGTAAGGAGAGAGACGAAGCTATAAAACGAATTAAAAATCTAATGCAAGATCTTATATCATGAGTAACTGTGGTTTTGAGAAGTCTCTTTCTTTGGTTTACTGAACTAAAAGAATAAATATGCAAGCAAAAGACAGTGTAGTGATAAACAGCATGTGATATAAACTACGCCAAAATAGATTTGAAGTTTTGTCCTGTTAAAGACATACTTTAAGATCGATTTATCGGCTTTGTTTCAGTATACAGAAAACAGAACTGATGAATC
>JADBJO010002449.1:15000-20000 GCA_016801955.1 Conus betulinus
TCTCCTTCTCTGCCGTGCTGTCTGCACCTTCTCTGGCAGTCATGTCTGATGGCATGAAGGCGCTGTCTCCTCCTACGCCTGTCTGGATTCTTTCACCATCTGGTGAATTGGAATAAGACCCTATTTTACACAAAAAAATATAAAAAAAAAAGAAAGAAAAAAGAAAAACAACAACAAAAAAGGCAAATCAAATTTGTGTACATATATTAAATTCGATTTGAAAAAAAGTCATTCTTTCTTATGCAAGAAATTCGGTTCAAACATGGACATAATCGTATCCCATCCCTATCATTCAGTCTACTTTGTCTCTCTCTCTCTCTTGTGTGTGTGTGTGTGTGTGTGTGTGTGTGTGTGTGTGTGTGTGTGTGTGTGTGTGTGTGTGTGTGCGCGCAAGAGAGAGAGAGAGAGAGAGAGAGAGAAGGGGAGGGAGGACAGTGAGTGAGACTGAGAGACAGACGGAGAGAGAGAGACAGAGAGTGAGTAAGAGAGAAAGGTTCATCTCTCTCTCTCTCTCTCCTATGCTCCGACACCGTCACCGTCCCCCCCCCCCCTCTCTCTCCCATCCGCTTCTAAATCCCTGTTTCTCACTGTCCCCACCCCGCCTCCCCTCTGCCTCTTTTCACACGGTGTTCGTTTCTATGCGCAGAACAAGCAACTGATTAAACCCGTTATGAATGATCAAATTAGGCCATTGTATCTCTTCGATCTCACGCACCACCCAAGACACCTTGACGTCTGCCTGGTTTGTTGGCGACCTCGATGTCTTCCTCCTCCCAGTCGTCCCACTCCGAGTCCCACTCGTCCGTGGACAGTTCGTCCAAAGACCTCACCAGTGGAGGCACAAGCGTTTTCTCTGGTGGGGTGGTTGCAAGCTTGGAGACGGCCGATATGTATCGAAACTGCACATCAAGTCAAATTCAAGCAAAGAATGCGAATCAAGACCAAAATCACACGTAGGCTATACCAAACTGCAACAAAACAAATGCCCCCAAACAACACAAAACAAAACCACTTCGATCCTGTCCAGTCTTTTCGTTCACAATCAGGCGACCTCTCTGCGGTTCAAATAGAATCAAGACATGGCACACCGTTTACAACCTCAAGTTCAGTTTCAGTTTTTATCAACGACTTGCCGATTACAAACTGTCCTTCCAGGATTGTCAGCACGCCCACAGAGACGGTTATCAGTGAATATTATTACCATGCTGAGAGACACGTCACATGTCACTTATATTTTGTAATCCAGTTCATCGCATAAACACTGAGCTATTGACCCCCCTTAAAGAAATAGAGACTCATGCCGAGCTAAGGGTCTAAAACCATTCCACTTGGTTTTCACCCGCTAAAAGGCTTAACAAATTAACGAAATAATGACGCCACACACAAAAACAAAAGGCTATATGAAACAAACAGAGCACGCAAAACAGTCCACTGTAGGCAGTGTGTATAATCTGACTACCTATTTGTCAGATAATGAACAACTTCAACTTCTTCTTCTCTGCGTACGCAGGCTGATACTCCTGCGTACACTCCCTATATGGACAGACAAGTATTAATCCCATCTACCCAACAAGGGAGTGGAGTTTTGTGTGTATGAACGGTTTTTTTTTTATCCCGCCATTAAGACAGCCATACTCCATCTCGGGGAAGGTGCATGCTATGTGTAACCTGTCATCCATACCAGCTACGGCCAAACTGGCCTTCTCTTCCGAAAGTTGGTGATGGGATTTTACGTGTGTGCAAGATGTCATGCGTGCGTTCACACACGGAACCTCGGTTTATAGTCTCATTCGAAGGACTGTATGGGAAATGGAGTCAGAACTAATGTTAACTCCGTGGGAAAAAATCCCCCTGTACCGAAACGGCCCGGCGAAGATTCGAACCCCCAACCCTTGGATTACGAGTCCGGCGCTCTATCAACTGAGCTATTTCGGCCCCCAATGAGCAACAATACCAGGTAGAGCACAATACAAGGCGCGAGATAAACACAATACACAATACGAATCAGACAAGCGAATTTACAACAAAACTGCCTTCTTCAGACGTCGCATATGAAACACACAGTACACATCGAAATGTTCCAGCGTACTCCCAAAATGGTTGTCTGCAGCAGAACAGCAATATAGATGGACAGAAGTTGAGAAGCACAGTCCAGAAGCAGGAAACTGGAGCAGGGACTGTAAGAGAGAGAGAGAGAGAGAGCAGAGGGAGAGGGAGAGGGAGAGAGGGCGGGAGGGGAGCGACGGGGTGGCATAGGAGGAACAAAGCGGGGTAGGGAGGAGAAGGAAAGAGTGAGCAGATCCTAACAGAAAAGTTGAGTGGGATGACAGAAAAAAAAAGTGCAAGACCGTCTATACACACGGTGAATTAACTATAACGACGAAAAAGAAGTAACTCCAACAATGCTTCAAAGACATGTTCACGTCAAACTGTGGAGGAAAAATAGGGTGGCGACGAGGATAATAGATGATGGTGATGACAAGGAATGCTGGAAGAGGAAAAAGAAAAAAAAAGGAATAAAATGATATAAAAGAATGCCTAGGGTAACATATCTGGCCAGCAGCTGTTACAAACTCACCAGGCGTTGTTGTTCATCCAAAAGAAATTGCACTTACTTTATGCACTACCTAACTTAAATTTTAGAAGAGAAATGATAACAAGGAAAATTACTTGACTTTTAATCTTTAAAGTGGAAAAAAATACTATTGTATTTACGATTGTGCACATTTTTTTTTAATCAAGTGAAAATAAATACACCGATAGAAACAGCTAAAAATGAGGAAGGAAAGAAGGAGAAAATAAAGGAATGGAAGAAGCAACAATGAAACAAAGAAAAAAAAAACTTACTTAAACTTTAACTTCTCAGCATCCGAACTGGACAACACGGTCAGATCCTCTTCCTTTGTGGCTTTCTTTTTACGTCGTTTCCTCAGTCGACGCTGTGTCTTTGGCATATCACCGGAAACACGTGACTTGCCTCCTTCCGGGTTGAACTTTGCCAGTGAGTTGTTGCTGCCCCTCTATATCCATTTCTTGATCTTGGATCTTATTTGACGCCTGCCAACACGTCAAATGCATTTGCAGGGATCAATGAAGTGGCTATACAACGCTACCATGATGACTAAAAATGAACTTAACATCCAGCTGTGAAAAGTTTAGGGTCTTATTTATTACATGAAATATTGATTTTTTTTCCGCGTTCGGCTTCCCCCCTCTGTTATGCGCTCTAGTATGATGATTCAACAGCAAGTTCTACCATATGATCGGAGGATGGGCGTTTTCATTTTTATTTCCATGACGAAGAAGACGCTAGGGATCCTGCAATGGAAGCCCATCGGATTTTAGGCTGCGTGATAAAACTTTACATTGCATTTCGTTTAGTAATGTATTCTGAAACCAAACATTTTTAGCATATACAATGCAAATACCTATACCTGGTCATCTGCTCTGGGTTATTCAGATGTGCTTTCAAAGACTCATTGATAGTTGTAGGACACTAAACCGCGTGGGTTCAAATTCTCATCCGAATCACGTTCTACCGTCAACCTTTAGAGACAAAAGCAGTCCAGCCTTAATACAATTCAGGCTTATTTTCCTTCTCATGGGGATCGAACTGCGGTCCCTAAGTCGTCAGTCAAATGTGGTAACCACCCCGCCATAGTGGCTGGTAGATTTGATTTATATATTCATATATTATAAAGTAGCTGGCAGACACCTCTCTCTCTCTCTCTCTCTCTCTCTCTTGCGTGCGTACGTGCGTGCGTGCGTACTTGTGCGTACGTGCGTGCGTGTGCGTGTGTGTGTGTGTGTGTGTGTGTGTGAAAAAGTCTTAAAACAACAATGAATCCAAATAATCCGTTCCAAATACAGAAAAGTAACCAACAACAAAAAAAATTGAAGTAGTGACTGCTGTACTCGTTTCAAATAGATAAAGGGAAAAAGGGAAAAGATGGTACAAAGAGTACCTGAAGAGGGGATGACCGACGTTTCGTGTCGTAGACACTTCAACAGGGAATGACAGCAGCGGGAAGATGTTGATGGTGGTTGACTTGGGTCACTGAGCGCAGTTCATCATGGTTTGAAGGGGTGGAAAGGGCATGATCACCCCTACATTCAGTATTTGCCCACCACTTCCACCTCTGCCCTTTCCACCCCTTCAAACCATGATGAACTGCGCTCAGTGACCCAAGTGAACCACTATCAACATCTTCCCACTGCTGTCATTCCCTGTTGAAGTGTCTACGACACGAAACGTCGGTCATCCCCTCTCCAGGTACTCTTTTTACCATCTTTTCCCTTTTTCCCTTTATCTATACAGAAAAGTAACGTTTTGAACAGATAGTGGCATTACAAAGTGACAAGCGAGAATGTAAAAACACCACATCATCACAATACATCCCCTCCCCCCTCCCTAAAATGAAACCGATAAGCACGAAACGTCTACCTCCTCCAAATTTTGCCCACGTCACCGCTTTCGCTTCCCCACCCCCAGCACTCCGTGACGTCATGTCATACTCGTACGCCTCTGGCGTCACCGCGTTCTCCCCGGGTGACGCATTACGGGACTGACGCTGACGCGCCGACAGGCAAGGCTGGAGACCGGCATCACCATCCATGTGGGCTCCTCGGGTTGTGAAGCAGACGTCGGTGGCCGAGGCGGAAGGATCGGGGGCTCCGAAGCGGGCCCAGAACAACATGCGTTCGGCGATAAAGGCCAGGCCGTCGCCCGCCATGTGGCCCACTTCCTCCTGGAAGCGGCCACTGCTTTCTGAATGGACAGAGGCGCCATTCACATGGCAATGTGAGTTTGCCTGGAGATACCGACATCTGTTTCTTTGACATGTCAATAATTTCTGAAGTATTGCTTATGTGTTGGAATGTCGGACATGCTACGTTACGGGGATCGAGGGAGGGAGGGAGAAGATGAGGAAGGAGGAAGGAAGTGAATGAGAGAGAGAGAGAGAGAGAGAGAGAGAGAGAGAGAGAGAGAGGGAGTTAGG
>JADBJO010002449.1:30000-47500 GCA_016801955.1 Conus betulinus
AAGGGGAGTGTATTTATCTCCCTTACTTCTAAGATCCTGTGTCAAGTTGCATTGATGGATCCAGAAGAAAAGTAAATGGATCTAGATTCTAAGCCTCGAGATTGTGCATTGTTATTTCTTGTATGCCTTTGTTTCAACAGGATAACCATATGCCAATGCTTGGCAAAAGCTATTAAGATAATTAATGAATACTGTTGATTGTTTAAAAGTTTTGTGGTAGGTAGGTGATTAATCAAAACTTACGTTTGTCTTACTTGTATGCAAATAGTTAAATATAACTCGTGAGTATTAAATGTGAAGAATTATTTCCCTTCAACGGACCAGCAATTTCTTCCTGTCTCATAAAACTTGTGAACTCCACTCAACACGTGAGTGAAGAAAAGAAAGTGGAGACACAGCATTAAAGGTGATTGTTTGTCTTAGTCTCCTTGTGCCCGCTGACACCTTACACTTTCCTGAAAGTTCAAAAGGCAAGTGTGAGGATTCTTCAAGCCGGAACTTACCACTCACCCACCAACTAGGGTCTACTTACCAATGAATAGCTGTTCACGGCTTTCTTGTATTTCCTCTTGTAGAAGAAACTGTCTCCCTCCCTTTTGTAGATGTCGAACAGACAATGTTCGTGCTCTGGCCGTTGCTGATTGTTGCTGCCGACAGTTGTGGAGTTAACGAATACAGGCTCCTCCTGAAACGGTTGGTGGTGCTCACTGTCTCCATGGCGATCAGTTTCTGGCCCTTTCAGTGGCTGGCAGTTCAAACCTCCCGACGTCTCTTTATCTGTGTTCTGGAGTGGGGGTAGGGAGAGGGTGGGTAATGACATTATGGATTATGTATCAAACAGCGAAATGATATGTCTGAAATTAAATTTACACGGAATTTCACTTATCTAGAGAAAAAGCTGAACAGAATCAATTTCACAACAAATAATAGATAATAACACAAACAGCAATGATATCACGAATGATACTAACGATTATTATTACAATCATAATGATGGAGATGATTTTTTTTTTTCTTTTGCTGTCCCATCTTCTGTGCCACCACAGTGGCAGTACACCCACACCGCTCATTCCGACACCCCGTCCACAGCCACAGCAATCCATAGAGAGCGGTCAATGTCAAATCGTCAAGAGGCAACCCACCGAAGGAGACACTGCACTGCAGCCGAGTCACTTCAGTGGTGTTCAGTGACGCCTGTCCTGATCCAACATACGCAAGTCACCTCCCACTAAGCCCCCCCCCCCCCCCCCCCCCCCCATCCCCCCAACACACACACACTGCTGACAATAATTGCTTTGTTGTGGAGCCGGCGTGAGTGAGCTCTCCCGGAGGGCGCCACCACGTCCGTCCAACGACAGTCCCCATGGAATCGCCTATACCGGTGACTCCGATGGAACCAAACCAAGGCCACATACGTGGAGAGGACATCAAAACTGAGATCACCATGAGAGCATCTGCATGAAGGGCCACAGGCTCTGAGATAATTTTAATGCTAATCGATGAGAATGAGGAGGAAGATGATGCTACTGATTGATGGTGATAATATTAATAACGATGAGATGGTGAGAACGAGAACAACAAACTGACTCAACAATAACAATACCACCACCACCACTACCAATGATAATAAAAACAATAATAATGACGATGATGATGATGATGATGATGATGGTGATGATGATGATGATAACGACTACAACAATGACAACAACAACAACAACAACAACACCAAGGAGGAGGAGGAGGAGGACGTCGATGACGAAAACAACAACAAGAGGATTATAATGACAGTGATCATCATCATCATCATCATCATCATCATCATCATCATCATCGTCATTGTCGTCATCGTTGTCGTCGTCGTCATCATAATCATCATCGTCATAATCATCATCATCAACATTGTCTTCTCTCAGTCCTTTGAACATAGATACGACCTGCATGGCCCGTTAGAGAATGTTACGCAGTACAAGCTTTATGTCTCGCTCAGCTTTTGCATCTCTAAAAACGTTAGGGCAAACACACACATATTGAGTCTCAGTTGGCAGAAGTAACAATCATAATGTTCATTAGAAGCAGTAGCGGCCCGTTCCATTATCACAATATATTGTAATTTATTAACATTCAAAATCATAGTGATAATAGCTGGGAGTAGAATGCAATGATATCAAAACGTTATTATTAACAGCAACAGTCATCATAATATCTGGCTTTAGCACATAAAAATTACATAGTAGTCAACAATATTAATAATGATAATGATTGACTGTAGCTGGCAATAAGAATTTGGTAACAACACAAGCCATGGTGACAATCATCAATTAGCGAAAAATACAATAATATTAACAAAATTTAAAACTATTATCATTCTTATCATCTAAAGTCGAATTAATATCAATGTTTCCTCCTCTGTGAATCAAAAACTGGAAAACAGACTCATACACCTTCATCGCAAAATCAAAACGTAGTTATTATTGTCATTATCAGTAACTAATGTGGAATCCCCCCCCCCCCCCCCCCCCCTCCCCCATTGTAAATCCGGATCAAAATGAACAAGTTCGCCTGTCTTTAGTTCTATGTTGTGAGCTATCAACAATAACAAACCCGCCGCAGCAGCCGATGACAACGACCCCATCAGCAACGACGATCAACGATGACGGTTTCTACACTGCAAGCAATTCACATACTACGCCACACGTGTCAGTCTCAAAACCATTCTGTGGGCTGTGCCAGAACCTCGCGTTACCTCGAGTGTACGAACACCGTTCAAACCAAACGACCAATCAGAACACGTGACTCTTTGTTAGGGGGGGGGGGGGGGGGGGGGGGGGGGGGGGGGGGGGGGGGGGGGGAATATGACGGTATGACGGTAGTTGGTTCATTGTTAGAAAAGACTTCTCCTCTGAAATCTGACTCTTTAGGACAAGGTTCTTCTTGTTTGCATGAAAACATTCAATTTCGTGCATTGAAAAAAAGCGGGATCAGAAGGTATACCAAGACCTGTGTTGGGCGACGCGATTCACCGCATTCTGTAAACTTACCTGCAATTGGTAGCCAACAAGAGCTCTATTCATAACATCTAGTCTTTTTTTCGAAATCCAAATCCACGTATTTGTCCTTGCAGGAAAAAGTATATAAACAAAAACGTAAGGAAAGAAAGAGTTGATTCTAACAGGATCATTTCAACAGCTCTCTGAGCCAAGAGTTTGCGGGGAATTTGGCATACAGATGAAATCCCCCTCGCCACAACATATGGGTTAATCTTCTTTTATCCTTGAGATTAAAAGCTGTGAATTAATCGCTTCATGGGTTCTGGCTGGACTGTTTTAAGTAGGCTCCGTTAATCAGAGTAAAATACGACTGTAACGGTAAGACGTTTTTTTTGTGCTTAGTATAGTAGTCAATGACCGCTGACCAGGTCATGTAGAGCGATGTGACGATGATAACGCGGAGCAGGATTGAGGATGACTCCTGATAATGATGATGTCCAGAAAGAAGGCGATGATGATGACTATGGGTATTCCAGTGCCTCTCTCTCTCTCTCTCTCTCTCTCTCTCTCTCTCTCTCTCTCTCTCTCTCTCTCTCTCTCACACACACACACACACACACACACACACACACACACACACACACCACACACACACACATATGTACGCACGTACACACACACGCGCACGCGCGCGTGCGCGCACGCACGCACGCACACACGCACGCACGCACGCGCGCGCTATTTCCTAGCAGGTACATCTGATTTATGCAGCTTACTTGCACTTTGTTGACGGAGCAGAGAATCTAACACGCGCGCAGGACACCAAGGGTTCAAACCCCTAGCAGACTAACGTGGTGTAGGAGAAGGACTAATGGCTGTTTGGATGACGCCCGCCCTCCTTACCCCTTGACCCACTTTGTTACAACAGCTGAAGGCAAGGATCGCCGAGGGTTTACATGTAAGAGACAAAAGTCAACACTGGTCAAATAAAAGCCAGTGGTTCTGGTCAGACTACGGACTGATTTCCATAGCTGTCAACGAAGGAGTTGATATCAATAATTTCTAATGGTGTCGCATGTTTGGATGACGCCCCCGCCCTCCTACACCACCACCATACCCCATTGTGACCCAACAGCACTGTTACAACAGCTGAAGGCAAGGATCGCCGAGGCGTTTACATGTAAGAGACAAAAGTCAACACTGGTCAAATAAAAGCCAGTGGTTCTGGTCAGACTACGGAACTCACTGATTTCCATAGCTGTCAACGAAGGAGTTGATATCCATATTTCAACGTCGTCGTTTTCATCCCATCTTCTTCCCTATCCCCTCAGAATCCAGCTCGTTCAAGTCATTTTCAAAATGACTGAGGACTCGTTGACCCTCATTTATTTTTCTCCACTATATCTTTCTTTGTTTGTTTGTTTGTTTGTTTGTTGTTGTTCTGACTGGAGAAGACCAACAGGCCCCTTACCTGTTTTCTCCCACTGCATGTTTGTTTCCATTATCTGTTTGTTTGTTTTTGTCCTGACTGGAAAAAGACTAATAGGTCCAGGCTGATTACTTCAATGTTTGTTGTGTTTATCTGGCAGTTCCCGTGTTTATTTTTGTGTTTTGACCTCCGCCTGCAGTCATTATTATATATTGAATATGTCTCCGTTTTGTTCCGTATTATCCAACCCAGGGTTCAGTTTGGAACAAACCAACTTTTCTATTTTACACCACGTCGACGTTGTCACTCTTGTCATTAACAGTCTAAATATGGGTTGGTGTGTTTTAATACTTTATTCCATTGTCCGTAAAATCCTGTATCAGTTATTCCTCTTCAATGGAAAACTTTCGTTCCTGCGCTTTACTTATTATGATTACTTCGGCCAGTGTGTGTTCCAAATGCCTGTGATCAGGTACCGTCCACACTCGGTAGTAGAGCGATGATTTCATTTTTGACAAAACTTGTGGTGGTCTGATTCTTTGACACTGATATTTGTTGCATTTTGGATAAAAGCGAGCGTTCAGTCCGGTTTCAGTATTCACACACACACACACACACACACACACACACACACACACACATCACACACATTGCATACAGACAAACAGACAGACACACACACACACACACGCGCACACACACACACGCACACACACACGCGCGCGCGCGCGCACACAGGCCTCGCTAATACGTCTCACCGCACTGTGTACGAGCTTTTCATTGAATGTGGACAAACTGTGACAGACAGCCACAGGGCACTAAGGGTTCAAAGCCCAGAGCCCCCCCCCCCCCCCCCCCCCCCCCTCCCCTATTGTCAACTCTTTACGGAGAGCTCGCCACTGGAGAGGCGCCTTCGCGAAGACTGCCTCCAGGCTTGGCGGCGCTGCGGTTCTTTGCAATGGCGTAACACTGGAGATTGTGTGTGCAAGTGGAGGGTCGCAAGGCGGGAACGCTGGGGTGGGAGAGAGTGGGGTGACGGAGGATGCGGAGGATGGGAAGTCACGGAGAGAGGGCATGTGTGGTGTGGAATATTGGGGAGATAATAGGGGGGAGGGGGTTCAGCAGTTGCACTCATTGAATGAGAAAAAGATTTGAAAAAAAAAAAAAAAAAGCAAATAGGACGACGAAACGAATGTAGTTTACATCTTAAAAAAAAAAAAAGTATTAGTCATGACTTCGGGGATTATCGGCAGAGCAGATCTTTTCATTCAAATAAGGACGAAGAAAGAATGTAGTTTATATAGTAATCAAAAGGAGAGTATAGATCACGACTCCTGAAATTGTGAGCAGATTTTTTTAAAACTCTAATAAGGACTTACAAAGAATGCACTTTATATTTTAATCAAAAGGGGGAGTATAGGTCATGAATCCTGGCACTGCCAACACAGTAATCTTTTCACTCAGAGCTGGAAAAGAAAGATCAGTCGCGCCAGATGTCCCAAAACTCAAAACTTGCATCTAGTTGCAAAGTGAGACGACTGCAGGCGGAAATCTAAACAAATCTTAAATAAATGTCAGCGAACCGCCCAGAGAAACGTGGAAAAACGAGTCACAAGACAAAACACAAAGCGTTTCGACCTCTTAGGTCAGGTGAAACAAAAACGAATTCCGAATTTTCGTTTTTATTCGTTTTTGTTTCACCTGAAGAAGACCTAAGAGGTCGAAACGCGTTGTGTTTTGTCTTGTGACTCGTTTGTCCACGTTTCTCTGGGCGGTTCGCTGACATTTATTTAAGATTTGTCAAAACTTGCAGTTAAAAAAAGTTATTGTTAAAAACGGCACCAGGTGTGTGAACAGCCATGTCTTGCATTTTATCCTACAATTCATAATTTTCTTTTTATATCAGTGTAGACATACGATAGTAAAACGCATCCTCATTGTGTATTCAGGAGAGAACTGAAACATAGATGTGAAACAGAACTTTAGGATCAAAAGATAAACATGACGCCAGAGACATTAACAAGTAAGAAAATAGATAAATAAATAGATAAATAAATAAGTAAATAAAATCATTAATTGATTAATCAATTGATCAATACATAGGCATTTTTTCTCTCGCCTACAGATCAGTGATCAACCTCTTGTCATTCTCGTTGTTTGTTTGTTTTAATTTTGATTCTGCTAAAAGTAAGTCAGTCACCCGACTATGGTCTTGTTTAAATACTTTTCAACAGATACAACTCCATCTGTTTAAAAGACTTAATGACTGTAGTTCAGAACTGGTCAGACAAAAGAGAGAGGGGGGGGGGGGGGGGGGGGGGAGGGAGGGGAGAGAGAGAGAGAGAGAGAGAGAGAGAGAGAGAGGGTTAAAATAAAAAACGAAAAAATGGTCAATACGTTAGTAGTTCTCCTTTGCCTTTTTGTCATTCGTATGCATATCTTATCATCCACTTTATTTGATAATGTTTGTGCCTTCTCTGTGTTTAAACTACATGCAAATGCAAATACTAAATAATGCTGTGCTTTCCAAGACCATAATTTAAAGAAAAGTGGAGAGAAGAAACATTGAAAAAAAAAAAACATGGAAACTGTATTACTCATTTTTCATTTGGTTGCAATATTATTGTATATCCACCGGCAATGTCATCACATCAGGGTAAAAAATGAAACAAACCCGAGGTTAAACAAAAGAAACAACAAAGAAAAACTACTGATAATAAAGTTTTGGGGGAAATGGATGATGTTTACAGGACGAACAAGTGAGCGAACAGGCAAAGCCGTTTGCCTTGGAGGCATGCATCGCTCACATAGTCCGAGTTGAGAGAGTGAGCTATCGAAACCTCCCTTTACGCTTGATCTCTCTCTCTCTCTCTCTCTCTCTCTCTCTCTCAATTGACCCACTTAAATCATCACGGTAGAGACGTAGTTCGAGAGCCACTTGGACAGACAGTGAGAAGTACTTGCAACCGACTTCGAGTCCCTGACAAGATCAAGGGACGACGCCGACGCTTGCTGCCCCTAGGAGAAACCCCTCGAGAAGCGGACACACAGCAATTGACACCTGTCAATGGCTCTCAATGGTGACGATCGGCAGGCCGGTTGGCTGCTGGGGAGTCAACAGACTCTTGATGATCAACAAGGCGTTGAGCAGGTGAAAAGCCGACGTAGTCGTCCTGTTGAAAGTTGTCTGTGCGGTCGCAGTAGACCTCTAGGCAATTTGACCGTCTCAGCGTCGGGGCTTCTTCAGTTTCAATTTCATCAAGGAGGTGTCACTGCGTGCGGACTAGCCCATATACGCAACACGACGACATGCACTGACGTTTTTCGAGATCCTACCGTGACTAATCACTGGGGCTAATTACAGTTAAGGGCTCTTGACAAAAGTCATGTCCAGTCCATTTACAGCGACACCATTACCTGTTCAAAGATTTGCCGCACCGTCACACACAATGGCTTTCCAAAGGGGCCAGCTAAACGGTTGGCAATTAAGTGGATGACAGTCAGAGTGGCCGTTGGTGAACGGCAGCTGGAGATCACAGCCAAATGAAACAAACTGCAGCGTTACCGGAAACACGACGAAAAAGCGGAAGAGCACACAAAACAAAGTGTGAAAGTAACGCAGTTTTAATGCACGACACAAAACAAGACAAGAATTTTTTGGTAATAAGCCTTCCTCAGCGACAAGACAATAAAAACAGTACAGACATTAACATGCGCAATACTGCCCTTGTGAAGCCAAAGTGGCGAATGAAGTGGGGAGAGAGAGGGTGAGTTGTGTTCGAGGAATTTGGCACGAGGAAAGAGGGAAGAGTTAAAGAGGAGGAGAGGTTAAGCGAGAGAGGAGGAAGAGAGAGAGAGAGAGAGAGAGAGAGAGAGAGAGAGAGAGAGAGAGAGAGGGGGGGGGGGGGGGGGGGGGGGGGGGAGGGAGAGAGAGAGAGAGAGAGAGAGAGAGAGAGAGAGAGAGAGTGAGAGAGAGTGGAGAGTGAGAGAGAGAAGAGGACAGGGAGGGGAAGGGAGTGGGGGGGGGGGGGGGGGGGGGGGGGGGGGGGGGGGGGAGGTGTGATTGTGTGTAGTGGGGGGTGTGTTGCATATGAAAGAAATGAACAAGAGAAAACACAATAAATGAAATACAATCTGCACCAAAAAACAGACCCAAGTCTGACCCTAGGGTAGGTTGCCCTACCCAAGCACCAAGGGGGTGAGAGGGAAAACGGGAGAACCCCGAGAAAAAAAAAAAAAAAAAAAAAAAAACCTAGCCAGACGCAGCTAGGAGCTGCAGGGCTCGCAGCGTTTTCTATTCACAGATCTGAACAGCATTCCACACCTCAGGCAAGCAAAACCGTGTGAGCTTGGAGAATCGTGTGTAAGGCCAAAAAGTCGACTTCCCAGGCGCCAAACATAAAACGGGAGGTGGAGGGAATGGGGGGGGGGGGGGGGGGGGGGGGGGGGGGGGGGGGGGAAGGGAGTTTCTCTGCTCGTCTTAACGACTTTGTCCCCAGCGAGGACTTCAAACCGGTTATACAATACTAACGTAATAAGTGAAATTCTCAGTTTGAAATAAGAAATGTGTTGGGACATAATAACGTAATAAGTGAAATTCTCAGTTTGAAATAAGAAATGTGTTGGGACAATACTGAAAACGTAATAAGTGAAATAAATTCTCAGTTTGAAATAAGAAATGTGTGGGGACAATACTAACGTAATAAGTGAAATTCTCAGTTTGAAATAAGAAATGTGTTGGGGACAATACAATATAAGTGAAACGTAATAAGTGAAATTCTCAGTTTGAAATAAGAAATGTGTTGGGGGACAATACTAACGTAATAAGTGAAATTCTCAGTTGAAATAAGAAATGTGTTGGGACAATACTAACGTAATAAGTGAAATTCTCAGTTTGAAATAAGAAATGTGTTGGGGACAATACCAACGTAATAAGTGAAAACACAATAATAAGTGAAATTCTCAGTTTGAAATAAGAAATGTGTGTTGGGCGTAATAAAAACTAACAGAATGAGAGCAAGAGAAACAGACAAAAACGGAAAAATCTTATTCATCATGGACACTAACAATGGGCAAGACTAACAGTATCAAAGCAGACAAGGATGTAGCAGAACACGTTGACTAATGAACAGTATTAAAGCAGACAAGGATGTAGCAGAACACGTTGACTAACTGACATTTATACTGGTCATTGATAACACTGCCAGTCGACCGTGTACGTTTTTGATCGTTTATTTGATATGATGATGCATTAAAAGGACTGATGCGTTCAACAATATTTTGTTTTGTGTTGATAAGATTAACTTTGAGTGTCGACTGGCTGCCTGGTTGCTTACTTGCTATATGCATGCTTACTAGGCCACTGTGTGTGTGTGTGTGTGTGTGTGTGTGTGTGTGTGTGTGTGTGTGTGTGTTGTTTTTTTTTTTTTTTTTAAGAATCCGTACGGGTGCCTGACGGTTTCCGTCGTTTTATTTGATGTGATGTTTGTTAGACAGGGGCTTTTCAAAACAACTATTTCAATGTGATTCTATAGCGCGTAGCGCTAGGCTCTATGAATACTTGCTACAGAGGTCTTCTATAATACTAATAATGAAAGTAATAATGTAACAAATAGAGATAATACAACAACAACAAAGCAACAATAGATAATAATGATAATAACGATAATAATCATAGTAATAATGACAATCACAATAATGATGATGATGATGATATAATAATAGGGGCCTAATAATAATAATAATAATAACTAGAAGGAGAAGAAGACTGATAAGCCCCCCCCCCCCCCCCCCTCACCTTCCCAGAGAGATGGAAACAAAAGTCTCTACAGGTATCTTCTTTCCTTCACCGTTGTAACCAACGTGTGGAGCTAATTCCCAATGTCACCCACACCCCACACACTGCAAAGTCAGTCAACCATGCGAACACTCCGTGACATGTGGAGTTTACGATTATTACACTATATGAAAATTAACACTTTTACATCCAGCGTACAAGATTAAACTTGCTGGAAGAGAGAGAGAGAGAGAGAGAGAGAGAGAGAGAGAGAGAGAGAGAGAGAATGTACCTATGTATTCACAATCACGCCAATCCCACATAAGCCTGTGCTTACACACACACACACACACACACACACACACACACACACACACACACACGGAATGAATAGGCTCATAACGCACTGAAGCACTTTTTCTTCTTGTTTTCCTTCTTCTAGATTCTCTGGGTTTTTTTCTTTGCCTCCTCATCTGTTCCTCCGTACAACTGTATTGCGGCAGTTGAGATGCCCCTCGCCTTTCCCCCTAAGGAATATTATCTCCCCCTCATCCCCTAACAACCCTCATCCATCCTCTTGCAACCCCCCCCCCCTTCTCCCTATCTTCCACTCGTCCACCCACCCTACCACGTTCCCCTGTCTCCAACACTTTCCCACGTACACCGTTTTCGACCATTACCTGCCAATCTTAAGAAGTTCACAAAAACGCCTCGAAGGCGTCCTTCAAGTGGACAAGGCTAGGGAACTCGAGATCTGCGTGAAGCGGTAATTACTGCAGGTAATTTGTCCATCGCAGGGTCTTGAACCCTCCGCGCCCTGTGGCTACCGATCGTCGCACGACCACTTAAGTACTTGACCCTTTATCTCCTCAACATTCCACGAACAGATGGCGCCAACTTGAAGAGTCAAAGCAACCAGGCTTAAGTCCCTTTGTTATTGCCGCCCTTGTCGCCGACTGCAGTAGTTGGTTTTCTGATTGGCTGACAAATTGTTCACAGGACAGGTGGACGTGTTTGCTCTGTAATTTAATTGACTAACATGCTCCCGTGACTGAACGGGTAAAGGGCGTCTTTGTGAATGACACATGACTGGTGCGTATATAAACGTCACGACCGCGTCAACTAGCCACTTGTTATCAGTTCATTTCAAAGTGTGAGCGGACACGAGCAAGGTTTCAAGAAATCATCAGTTTGGTGTCTGTCCATTTTAGAGTGTGAGCGAATACGGACAAGGATTTGGCAGTCAGCTTCAAGAAATTATCAGTTGTGTGCCAGTTCAATTTGAAGTGTGAGCGGTTACGTGCAAAGATTTAGCTGTCAGCTGTCAGCTTCGAGAAATCATCACTTTGGTGCCAGTATTTCATCATAATGTCGTGAGTATTCGTTTTTTTTTTGTTTGTTTGTTTTTTTTTAATGATATACATGGTGAGTTTGAAAAAGTGTGTTCATCGTCGTTGTTTTCACACTGAGTAAAAGTGCTTGTAAATTCTATTCCCCTGTGCACAGTGTTTGGAAATCGTCAGGTGGATGTACAGTTCTCAGTCTGTTAAAGATGATGACTTGCATTATAGGACATACGGTCTCAGCAACATTAGGTAGAAATCAAACAGAAACCAGCAAGCTATGATCACGGCTATGATTTTAATAGAAACTGAATACCGATAGCTCACCTGCATCAAGTTCTAAAGACACAACGGATGGTTTTCAAACCACTGGCCACTGTGTTGATAGAGTATCGTATAATAACGGCGAACCTCTTTGCAAGGTGCTGATGGCCGTTTAGAAGCCACTAGATGCCAAGTTTGTGACACCATCAAAGAAAGGGTCCATGGCTGTGAATGTTTCAGTCATTCTCCGACTCTAGAATATGCGCCTACTTTTGTGAAGTTCTTCACGGCCTACTGGCCACAGGGACAGGGAACCGTCAGAGGTTCGCATGTGCAGGGCATGGTATGATGGAAGGCGGAGCCTATGCTCCTCTGTCCGCTGCCTTTATCTTCCCTGACTTGAATCAAGTACCCGTTTACCGCTGGGTGAACAGAGAGGATTTTCAAACCGAACAAATCCGACCTTATGAGTGGTTACAACTCAAGACCCTCAGTTCCGCAGGCAAACACTCTGTTTGAACCCCGGGCACTCTTGACCAAGGGCAGCTCTCCTCTGATACTGTCATAAAGAATCTAAGTAGCTGTAAAAACAAACAAACAAAAAAAGAAAGAAATAAAATAAATAAAAATAAAACAAAAATCCCAAGGGGAACGAGGTGGGTGGGAGTGGGGATACTTTGAACCTCAGCATTAATTTGGACCGATGGTATGGTCGGTTTTCCCTCATCACTTTAATAAGTCGGGTTTTCTGGTGTGTGTGTTACAACCCTCCCGCACGGAAGATCTCATCTGGATAAGAGGTTTAAAAAAAAAAAAAAAGAAAAAAAAGAAACAGAAAAAAAAGAAAAGAAAAAAAAAAGAACCCCCAACGTGAACGGGGAATTATATTGTTTGTTCATATCAGTTGTGTAATTCTGCATTCTAGGTCTTTGACAGAGATGTTGGAACAAGGACTGGAAAAAACTACTGACTACGTCATGCTTGTTATTTCGTGAAACATGAGTACAAAAGTAAAGGATTGATAGATCCGTGTTTGAGACAGGGATTTTCAAACGGAGATGGTGTAATTAACAAAACGAACTCCCCTGTATATTGAAATGCTGGTACAATTTATCAGATCAGGTTCAATTTTACTAACGCATGTAAAAAGCCCAGTAGAAAAAGTGTTGTTTTTTTCCTTTAAAGAAAGTCAAAGGCAGATTTTTAAACCATGACAATTTGATGATGTTTTACTCTCTCTCTCTCTCTCTCTCTCTCTCTCTCTCTCTCACACACACACACACACACACACGCACGCGCGCGCGCGCGAAAACATGCAAACATGCGCGCGCGCACGCGCGGATTCTGTCACGTGCGTGCACGCGATAAAGGAGAACGAGGTATCTCTGTTGCCATTCAGAATAAGGTACGATTCAATGTGACAATCTAATGTGTCAAAAATGGATGCATGTCGCTTGCGCCCAAGTTGACCCGAGCTTTTTTTCTTTTTTCATATGCAATTTTCATCCCCCCCCCCCCCCCACCCCCACCCCAAAAAAAAAAAAAAAGACAATGGATAAGGTTTACATCGTGTTCAAACAGTCTATGGCTTGCTTGTTTGGACTTTTTCACGTTTTCGTTTCGTATCTTTTCTTTCTTTCTTTCTTCATGTCTTTCTTTCTTTTTCTTTTTGTTTTATTTTTAAATAAGGCGCATTTGGCATCGATGACTTCTTTTGCCTTGAGACTGTCAAACAAACAAAACAAAAACAGAAACAAGTAAAAAAGAAAAAGAAGAGTAAACGAACGTACTGAATATACTGATCGAAAAGTTTAATATCTGGCCTTTGTTTATTTTGTTACGTTGATGGTACACATAAAAACACCACGCGCGAGCGCGCGCAGATACTCGCACATACACACACGCGCGGGCACACATTCACACACACACACACACACACACACACACACACACACACACACACACACACACACACACACAAATTATAGCTATGCTGATGGCTTTGACATATCTAACAGACGTACCACAATCAATTTTTCAAGAGTTGTTCTGCGTTGATTCGATGCCAGTATTACAATCCCATTCGGATAGTTTTTTTTGTGATGGAATTTTGTCATTATTTTAACTCATACCTCGATATGTAAACGAACTAACTTAACTTTCTTTTGGGTTCCTTTACACTGTAAAATCTTAGGTAATGAACTCGCTGACAAATGTGCGAAGAAAGGTGCTAGAATTGAAAGGTGTGCACAGTAACTTACCATGGCCTTCACTTTACAAGAGAGTCATCAAATTTTAAAGACAAATGGCTTGCCCTTCACTTTACAAGACTTCATCAAATTTTAAGAGACAAATGGCTTGCCCTTCACTTTACAAAGAGAATCATCAAATTTTAAAGACAAATGGCTTGGGACTGTTTTTTAAAAATAGTCAGAACAACCGTAGTTCTCATGTCAAAACATAAGATAGTCAACTTTTCAGAACTGATTATGTCAAAAGCATCTAACGCCCGTAAATTCGTGATACGTATCAATACAGAAATTTTGATTGAACGTTTTATCGACTAAAAGTATGTGCCCTCAGAACTAAGATTATAACGTTTCAACGTAATGCATATGTGGCGTAACAAACATATCAAGACGCCATGCTTTGTTTGAGTGTGTAACTCTCTGGGCATATTTACTATGTTTATAAGGCATATCTGTAAGTTGTTGCTTTTTTTCCTGATACTCATCTTGCTTTTAAAGATACCTTTTGTTTGATATGTAGTTCAGTTAGGTATTTATTTTGATACAATATTGGCGGTCGTTCTGTAATTATATGTGCATACACATACGCGCGCGCACGCACGCACACACACGCACGCATGTAAGCACATTCTCTCTCTGACTCTCCCTGCCTGTCTCTGTCTCTCTGTCTGTGTGTGTCTCTCTGTTTCTGTCTCTCTGTCTCTGTCTCTCTCTTGTCTAGTATCAAATAATTTTGTGAAAAGACGTGAAATAATAGTATTGCGTGCGCGCACACACACACACAGTGACTTGCCAAAAGGTAAACCTATTTTAGTTCATATTGGTTAAAAGCCGAACCATGGATTAATCATGGCGTAATTCTGGCTGCCAGTGTTGTCTCTTCCTGTGCTAAATGATACAACATCCAGCAATTGTGTGGTACATTCTTGTTGTGCATGTGTTGTGCGAGATGAATAGATATTAACTGATTAAATTTCTTGCGTGCTAAGAAATAAAGATTACAGTTTTCTTTGGCAAAAGTGCTTGTATAGTCCATTTGCATCTATATGTATAGGCCTACATCAGTTGAAATTTAACCCAATGTGTAGGCTGTTTACACACCATCGCTTGTGTAGTCCATTTGCATCCGTATGCATAGACCTGCATCAGTTGAAAATTTAACCCGATGTATAGGTTGTTTACACTCCTGATATTTGGACCTTTCATATCTTCGCTTTTAATAGTGATGATACCTTATCTGGCCATGTTCGAAGGTTTTGTTTTGTTTTATTGGTTTGAATATAAAGCTGGGGGCATTTGTTTTTTTTTATACACAGTTTTATGGCATTTGTCTGGGCTAAAGTTACTGAAACACCAGATTAAGTGCTTTAGGGTTTAGATTAATCCCATACCACCCACCCACCCTCACCATCCTACCGCACCACCTCGTCTCCCCCTCCCCCCCCCTCATTCTCATCTAGTCAGATTTCCTCACCACACCGTTTTTGTCTTTTGAGGGAAATGATCCAGCAACATTTCTCATTTTGCAATAGGTGTAGCTTAATCATAATTAAAGAGCGCGCGCGCGCGCGCGCGCGCGCGCACGCGCGTGTGTGTGTGTGTGTGTGTGTGTGTGTGTGTGTGTGTGTGTGTGTATTGCCCTTTAACCCCCATTTTCCCTTCAGCTCCCCCCTCCCCATTTTTCTAAATTTACTTTCAGAATTGAAATCACAACAAAGCGACTCAATCTTACAAGAATGGACAAACTATACTGATTGCACAATTTCTGCTGTGATGTCCATGTCTTGAGCAGGCGTAAGAGATTACAGACGTCTGTTTTCATTTACCTTTTTTTAAAAAAAAACATTTGCCTTTGTGCGGATAGCATAAATGGTTTTTGTTAGCATGGTTATCATATACCGCTGAAATTTGATAAGTCCCCAAGTCCATTGCATTTTAAATCAAAACTAACAATGAACGGCATGTAGCTATGGGCAAACTGTAAGAAATCTGAGAAGAAGACATATATTTGAAGGGAAGGTATGCCCCCATTCTCTCCCCCCCCCCCCCCCCCCCCCCCCCCCCCCCCCCCCCCCCCCCCCCCCCCCCCCCGTCTGACTGCAAATTTTCTGTAATTCTGCGCAGTTTTAAGGATTCAATAATGATTAAGAGATTGCAATTGCAATTAACATGCAGCCGTTGAAGACGGGCAATGGTATTCCTGTAACTAATTCTCTCTCTCTCTCTCTCTCTCTCTCTCTCTCTCTCTCTCTCTCTCTCTCTCTCTCTCTCTCTCTCTCTCTCTCTCTCTCTCTCTCTCTCTCTCTCTCTCTCTCTCTCTCCTCGTCTCTCTCTTGATGAACCTTGATTTATTTCTATAGGGTCAAATCAATGGGGAAAAAAATCAATGGTTCATATGGTCTTATGCATCTTTTTCGTACTGGATCAATTGCCGATGGCAAGAATGGTCGACTCGCGTTCCAGATAGAAACAGGTCATATTTGTACGTGCAAATCTCTTTGCCTCGTCGCATTCCGATTCATTGATTTATGAGTATTAACAAACATCTATGTACGTTATATCGAAGTTCAGATTTGAAATTTTCTATCTGTTGTAACATTATCATCATTACGGGCGACAAACTGGCTGAAATATTATTTGTCCATTGAGCGAAAATGCCTCTAACAACGGTTGTTGTGTCAGTGTGTCCTGTATTCCATTCTCTCAGTTGTCAATAAATACCTCGAACGGATGTTAGGCAGCCATCGCTGTTCAGATAGTCAATGCTAACATTATCTACGTACGAACAAATTACTTGTCTACACAGTTTCCGTAATCAAGAATTCAGCATGCAACTGTCTTATACTGAATGTTACTATTAGTTTGCACATTATTTGACATGTCAGAAATTAAATCTATACCATCCTTTCATAAGGGACTATGACCTCTGTCTGTCTGTCTGTCTCTGTGTCTATCTATCTGCCTGCATATATCTCTCTCTCCCCTCCCACTGTCTATCTGTCAGTCTCTCTCTCTCTCTCTCTCTCTCTCTCTCTCTCTCTCTCTCTCTCTCTCTCTCTCTCTCTCTACCAGTTCAGACTTGCCCATGTCTCCCTTCTACAGAGAGCTTTGTGTTATGTGGCAGGTGCACGGCGTTCTGAATCTAGCCCATTTTTCACGGCTGACTGGAACAGCTGACGATGATGGCGTGGATCGCATCAACCACCTCTACACCGTGGTCATCCTGTTCATCTTCACGTGCGTGGCATCAGGCGGTCAGTTCGTCAACAGCCCCATCGAGTGCTGGATGCCGGCCAACTTCCCTGGCACCCACATAGGCTACACCAGGTCCTACTGCTGGGTGAAGAACACTTACTACATCCCCCTGGACCAGAGCATCCCTATGGAAACCGTCAGGCGGGAATCGCGGCAGCTGACCTACTACTATCAGTGGGTGCCCTTCATCCTCA
>JADBJO010002449.1:50000-55000 GCA_016801955.1 Conus betulinus
TCAGACTGCAACAAATTTGCGTGCCCAAACAAACAAACGTCCACAAGTTGAAATAATTTGCTGGAGAGTTGTCAAAAAGAAGATCTGCTTCACTTTTTGCCATCAATGAAATCATCGCTCTCTCACGGAGAGTGAGCGCCATTATCTGAGGAGTGTGGAAAGATAAGGTCACGTAAGGAAACATATTCGTCATCGTCTTGGGAAGAACACGGGTGGTATTGTCAGTTAGAGGCCCTTCCACTACCACGGGCGACGATTGGTGGAAAGCCATTTCAACCGTCCAGTGGTAAGGGAGCTAGAAGCGACAAACATCCCCACCCCTTTCAGCCATCCTTGTAGGCCTGCCCCAGTTCAGCCAATCACGCGCCGCAATATGAGTAGCTGAGGGCAAGGTCCATGTTACATACATTCCCTGAGGTGACATTGCCAAGGCGCCTAGGTAGCAGAGAGATGTAGGACGGCGCAGCCTACTTTGCTCCTACCAGCAGTGAAGACAGGTCTAGCCAGTGGTGCACGGGGGGGGGGGGGGGGGGGGGGGGGGGGGGGCGGGGGCTGAGGCTGAGGGGCTGTCCGGCAACGTGGCGCTGCCCTTCAGTGACTTCACCATGGCCAGCACGATTCAGCGGCGGCCCTCTCAAGTAAGGGAAAGGGAATGGCTGGAAAGTCCCTCACCGACCCACAGTGGTCATGGATTTTCGCGCATCGGCTTGGCGACTTCTGTCCGATCCTCCATATTTTCTGAGTCGGCTGCTGCGGCACAGGACCGTCGCCACTCAGCACGGACACGGCCGCCCGGTAGCCCTGACGAGGCCTTGGGGGGGGGAGGGAGGAACACACTATCATCACGACAGACTGCAAAAGGACACCAGCAGTATCACCCATGTTCTTCCCTACACGATGATTATTATGTTTCGTTGCATGGTCTTACCGACTAGCAACGAATGAACAAAACTGACCCGGGCTTCTGCTTGAGGGAACTGACTACCCCGGGTGCCCCCTCCCCAACGCAGATACAGACTCCAACCAAACCTGCCAGCCAAGTCTGCCAGACAACTGACTCTTAAGTGCTGCAGGTTGCTGCAGCTAACAACTTGTCCCTAAAAGTATCTGCTACGACAAAGTAGAACTCCATCAGCTAACAACTTGTCGCTCAAAAGTATCTGCTATGACAAAGTATAATTCCATCAGCTAACAACTTGTCCCTAAAAGTATCTGCTACGACAAAGTAAAACTCCATCAGCTAACAACTTGTCCCTAAAAGTATCTGCTATGACAAAGTAAAACTCCATCAGCTAACAACTTGTCCCTAAAAGTATCAGCTATGAGAAAGTAAAATTCCATCAGCTAACATGTCCCTAAAAGTAACCTATCTGCTAAAACTCCACTATCAGTTAACAACTTGTCTCTCTATAAGAACGCTAAAAAAACTCCATCAGCTAACAACATGTCCCTAAAAGTGTCTGCTATAAGAACGTAAAAACTCTACCAGCTAACATGTCCCTAAAAGTATCTGCTATGAGAACGTAAAACTCCACTATCAGCTAACAAACTTGTCTCTAAAAGTATCTGCCATAAGAACGTAAAACTCCACTATCAGCTAACAACTTGTCTCTAAAAGTATCTGCTATGAGAACGTAAATCACCATCAGCTAGCAAACTTGTCTCTAAAAGTATCTGCTATGAGAACGTTAAAACTCCATCAGCTAACAACTTGTCTCTGAAAGTATCTGCTATGAGAACGTAAAACTCCATCAGCTAACAAATTGTCTCTAGAAGTATCTGTTATGAGAACGTAAAACTCCATCAGCTAACAACTTGTCTCTAGAAGTATCTGCTATGAAAAAGTAAAATTCCATCAGCTAACAACTTGTCTCTAGAAGTATCTGTTATGAGAACGTAAAACACCACCATCACCGTCCGTGTCAGGACGTTAATTTCACTGCCCACCCCCCCCACGATGGCTTGGATGCCAGGTTGGCTGAGTGAAACGGAGTTAGCAGTGGAATCGTCGAGTTCTTGTCACGCTGGCATCAGACGTAAAAGTGGCCATTTTCGCTGCCACTCTTGGTGTGCTGTCGTTATGATGGTGCAGTAGAGTGTATGCTGTGTAGCGTGAGATAGGTCCCCGACCCCACTCTCCTCCGATGCTTATTCCTGTCTGCAAAATGGGAGCATCATATCAATGCTGCAGTCTAAAAAGGCAAGTAAAGGTGTGGCAGGATCACTCGTTTCATCCACTTTAAAGATAGATAAAGAAACACGTCCCCACTCCTCCCCCACCCCCGATAAGGTGATCTCAGATATCATAAGCAAGACCTATTAGGCTAAGGAGCGCAGTGTGTGTGTGTGTGTGTGTGTGTGTGTGTGTGTGTGTGTGTGTGTGTGCGTGTGTGTGTGTGCGCGCGCGTGTGTGTGTGTGTGTTTGTGTATATAGTGTGGTGTGAGCGTGCGTGAGTTCACGCGCGCGCGTGCGCGCGCTTGTGTGTGTGTGTGTGGTGTGTGTGTGTGTGTGTGTGTGTGTGTGTGTGTGTGTGTGTGTGTGTGTGTGTGTGTGTGTGTGTGTGAGAGAGAGAGAGAGAGAGAGAGAGAGAGAGAGAGAGAGACAGACAGACAGACAGACAGACAGACAGACAGACAGACAGACAGACACACCCTCGAGTAGTGCACCACTGTATGACGTTGCTACACTGTCGGTGACATCCAGGGAGAAGGTCTGACACACAGCAACACGATGGGTCATACGATGGGGCACCAACTGGCATTGTCGCATGTTCTGCATCATCTCTTGCTGTCTGGGCTGGCACACCCTGCAACTGAGACCCAGCGACGAAAACGAACACGTCAAGAGCCTGATGCTCTACAGAATCCATCATGGGCTCATCTCCACAAACTCCAGGTACCGCCTGCCAAGGGCCATCAGGCAAAACTGAGTTCCAGGCCGGAAAACTCAGCACAGGCAGGCACGATATCGCATTCTGCAGGACGCATGCATCTAAGCAGGTCCCCCAGATCACTTCGGTCTCTGGACACACTATCACAGGAGGTTGTGAGACGAAGTCATTTGGACTGTTTCACGACCAGACTGGCATCCTTCTCTGACATTCATTGTTGGACCCATCCCTGAAACATTCCACAATTCAGTCATCATACTGCCTATCAGACGTCTCTCGTCATCAACTGATTATTCAGGAACACAACTGAGTTAAGGGTCTCTTGCCGGGGGGCCGGCATTAATATCAGGGTCCGCTACTGAAAAGCGCCCTGATTGGTCGGGTCACTGAGTCGAACTGAAATACACCTGAAGGTGCCAGTGGGACCCAAAGAAGTACTGTCACCGATCAACCACCGAACCAACCAGCCTGGAACAACGCTGCACCACCTTTGGAAGCCTGTGTTGTGTTGACATAGTGTGCACGCATGCACAGGGCATGCCATTAAGACGTCAAAGGACATAAGTGCTGTTATGTAATAGCCCAAGGACGCGACACAAAAGAGCTTCCATGAAAGCATCCCCACAGGTGTACCAGACCGTATTCCATGACTGCAGAACCCACCGGCGAAAGATGCTATCATCGAGCAGCAGCAGCAGCAGCAGCAGGAGTTGTAGTGGTAGTAACTTTCGGAAGAGAAGGCCAGTCTGTTCGTTGGTAGGAGCAGGCACATTACGCAGCAGCAGCAGTTGTAGTGGAGACCTTTTGGAAAGAGGAAGGACCGTTGGTAAGGATACATTACGCATAGCATGCACCCTGTGAGAACGATATTGAATGATATGGACTGTGAACGACACGGGAAACGAAATGACTGAATGAAGCGCCAACTGGCAGCTCTTCAGTCGGCACTATCCAGGTAGGCAGCCCGTTGTGTAAACGAGTGTGGTTTGTAAAGTGCTTAGAGCTTGACCTCTAGCTGAGGATAGGCGCTATATAAGTATTTATAATAATAATAATTATAATAGCAGCACAGCAGCAGTAGTAGTAGTAGTAATGTAGTAGTAGTAGTAGTAGAGTAGTAGAGTAGAGAGAGAGAGAGAGAGAGAGAGAGAGAGAGAGAGAGAGAGAGAGAGAGAGAGAGAGATTTTATTCATACAGGCCATAGCCCCTAATGAGGGGGGTAATGCGAACGATATTTTTCATAAGAAGAAGCAACAATAAGTCAATCAAATATCCGTCAATATGCAACAGGTAATGGGAAAAAAAAAAAAAAAAAAGAGAAAGAGAACCAAACATCATCAAACAGTAGGCCTACACAACAATTAATTCTTAACTGCGTGCTGTACTTCGAATCCTAAACGCCTTCTACAACAAAACAGCAAAACGCTTTATGGTAGTTTCGTTTGTGGATGCCATGAGTAAAAAATTGAAATAAAGAAGGATGTTTGGAATATTTTTGATCAATCAATTGACTCCTCAGACAACAGAACACAAGTGAACCTCGTTTTCTCCGGCGGTTTTACAGAGCGGACAGATAAGATTACATTTGCTTTTTTTTCTATAACGATAATCATGAACAAAAAGATTGAAAATACTAATCTGAACTTAGTCATAATATACCTTAAATGACTGTCCATTTTAATTGACAGGTATGTTGGGAACACAATGCATAAGCTGACGTCTGAACTGTCTGTACAAAGCAAAACGGTCGCTTTCCTGAATATGACATGGACGCTCTTGCCATCTGCCGTCGATAAGTCTGTTCCGAAATGTCCCAAGAAATTCATTTATGTCTCCGACCCCTGTTGTAACCACACGAAACCAGAACCAAGTTCATATGATTTAACCCTCCATTTGAAACCCATTTTACTCTTCCTCTCGCATCCAAATCATACAACATATTGCATGCTCTCTCTGGGCAACCTTGAAATTTCCATCAATGTTATTTTCAACCAACAACTATACACTTAGTGGCAGAATTCAAATAGTAAGCTTACTATATATCGGATATCTATTTACTTCACCATAGATAAGGCGAAATCGTTAGGTGTTTGCATTCTCACTCGTAAA
>JADBJO010002449.1:57500-102500 GCA_016801955.1 Conus betulinus
GAGGTTTCATGGCATTAGCACTAGCAGAATCAAATAGTGTTGAACAATAATTGATTGAAGAGAGAACATGTGCGTGAAGGAACAATTTCCTGGCATGAAGGTTTAAGAAATGCTTAATCCTGCACAGCTGATATGTTTGTCTGGGATTGATTTACATAAACTGCGAAGGTGAGAAGACCAAGAAAGATTATTATCAACATATACTCCTAGAACTCGATGGCTATCCACCACTTCAGTTTCCTGATTATTGATAAAAACAGATGGAGGCTGTGTGGTTATGTTTTGTCTTCTCTGCCTTGTTGTTATCAGCATTATTTTTGTTTTGTTAGGATTCAATGACATGTGATTTACATTGCACCAATTACTTAAGATATTTGCATTCTTCTGTAATGAAGTGAAAACAGCTTCCAGCTGGAGCTACTTGTATGGACAGTTGTATCATCACAAAAGAGTTCACATGAATCCTCAATATAAAGAGGGAGATCATTTATATAAACTGAGAACAGCAACGGACCTAACACAGAACCCTGAGGTACGCCATGTTGGATAGGTAGCTTCTCTGATAAGTTGTTGTTGACACAAACGATTTGTTGACGGTCTTCTCTAGGAAAGATGATATCAGTTGTAAGGTATTTCCTGTTATACCATATAATAAAAGCTTCCTGCATAACAGTTTGTGGTCAATTACATCAAAAGCCTTTGCAAAATCAACAAACAGTGCACCACAATATTTATTCTCATTAACACTGGCTAGCCATTGATCTACTAGGTTTGTAAGCGCTGTATGACAAGAATGATTTTTCCTGAATCCTGATTGATTTTTATTTAGTAGGTTGGAGGAGTCAAAATGGTGGCAAAGATGTTTATTTATGTGTTTTTCCAAGGGCTTGGACAGAACTGGCAAAATGGATATTGGTCTGTAGTTCGATGGCTCAGATTTGTCTCCAGATTTGGAAATGGGTTTTACTTTTGCAACTTTGAACTGAGCGGGAAAGTGACATTTATCAATGCATAAATTGTAAATATAGGTAAGAGTTTCACATATAACAGGTGCTGATAGTTTCAGTATTTTTCCATCAATCCCGTCCAGTCCGCGGCTTCCTGTCTGCTTTAATTGGCATAAAGCTTGGCAAACATCACTAACTGTCATAGGCGGAACAGGTGTTGCTGAACGAGTGTTCTTAGCATTACAAAATTTTTTTAATTTTTGTAATTCATTTGAGTCGGTATTCTTTTCTTTGACAATGTGTTCTGCAACTGTTGTAAAGTGTTGGTTGAGTTCATTGGTGTTATGCTGGTAATGGGACTTGTCTTTGACTGAGAAGTTTTATTCGTAAGTTCATTTATTGCTTGCCATATGGACTTCGAATTTTGTTTGTTGGCTACAAGTTCACGAAAAAATTTAATTTTTGCTGTCGTTTGAGTGAGTTGACTTTATTACGTTGCCTTTTAAATCCATCCGACTTCCCTTCTGCTTCAAGGAGATCGTCGCGTAAGAAACAAGCAGCTTGTATTTCATCAGTCATCCACTTTGGTTGTGCACTATGTTTAACTCGACGCGTTTTGAATGGCGCATGCTTGTCATAAACAGAATTAAACGTGTGTAGCCAGTACTCTAGCGCTTTCTCTGGATCAGTGTATTATAAACATTAATAAAAGGGGGAATTCGTGAGGTCAGTAAGAAAGGTATCTTCGTGGAAGTGTCCAAAAGATCTGTAAGTGATGTATTTGTGGCCAGTTTTAGGAATTTTGATTCCCCTTCTTTTCCACGTAATACATACTGGAAAGTGGTCGCTGCATCCATTCAAAGGCACACATTTCTCTATGACGTTTTGTGGTTCAGAAAGATAGATGCGGTCAATTAATGTTTTGCTAGTGAGTGTTACTCTGGTTGGCATGTCTATGATTTGAGATAAGTTGTATGAGGTAGTCCTCCTATCTGACCATGATGTTTGGCCCTTCAATAGATCATGTTGAAATCACCTAAAAGTATTAATTCTGTGGCATCAAGCGATGCTGCATCCATCATGGCTGTAAACTTGTCCATCCAACCAGCATTTTCGGCTGGGGTTTCGATATACAAATCCTATTTTGATGGGTTTTGTTCTCTTTAACTTGATTACTAACCAAACTGCTTCAATTCCAACACTTTCAAGATGATACAAACGTTGGGCATTTATGTTTCATGAACGTAAAGTAATATATGCTGTAGATTTTGATTCGGTGGGATCTCTGCGTACAATATTGTAGCCACAGATTAAGACAGCGGCATCAGGGACATTATCTGAAAGTCTTGATTCACTGAAGCCAAATATATGAAAGGGTTTGTCTTGATTGTACAGTATAGTGGGAACCTCCTGTAACTTGTTTTGTATATGGTTTATATTAAGATGTCCAATACGTAGTCCGTCTTCCTGTGCCACTTTGAAGATGATTGCACCATTTGTAACTAAGAAAATATAGCAAGGATACACTTGAATACAAACTCAATGTGTCCGTATGGCATACACACACAACTATTCAATTCAAAAGGATAATGAATATGAGAAACAAGCAAGTCAAAACCACATACAGTGCGATACAACACACTTACACACCAAATCCAACCATGCTCAATGAAAAAGGATATGAATATGAAAAAGGACAAAGTTAAATTCACAAAGTTACGTAACACGCTTGTTGCAATTGTCACCGAAACTTTATCCACGGACACAGGAGGTTTCTGAGCGTGCTCACACACCATTCAGGTACAATAAAACTATGATATAAAAGTCTTGCTGTCTCACAGATGCTAATAATGTAGTTCGCAATAACTTTATCTTTTCAGCTTATCAGATGGTCGGCAGATTCGGAATTACACAGTCCACATTGGCTGATGCATATAGTTCAAGGTCTGCACTTTCAACACGAGTGTATATATATACTAACAACACACACACACATACACACACACGCGCGCGCGCGCGCGCGCGCGCACACACACACACACACACACACACACACACACACACACACACACACACTGATTCAAGTCTATGAGAACTGGCCATAGTTTGGTGGCATTGGTATGAAGTGCGGCCACTGCCAAAAAGCAGGTGGGAAGCTACGAGGAAAAGAAGGGAAGAACATAGGAGGATACACAGGCGGTGGCATCATGGGTGGTGGTTGTGGAGGCGAAGTGTAGTCCTCTCTACTACCATGCGAATTAGTTCCCCGCGTGGTAGTAGGCCAGGCCTGCTGTCCGGTCGTCGAAGTGGGTGGGTGGGGTTTAGAGTGGGGGTAGGGAGGGGAGGAAAGACTTCCGAGTAGTGTGGGTCGGCCGGAGAATGGTGAAGAGTAGCAGGGTTCTGGGGTTGAGAGGACTGTGGTGTGTGATTGTTTGTTGGTAACATAACATGCGTGGAGTAGGTGAATGGACGGGAGGAGGAACAGAGTGGTGATGTAACAAGGGGGAAGTGGAGAGACGTCCAGTGGGGCGAGGCCTGTGGTCACTGCCCCTCTTTGTGCCGATGCTGTCTGCCTGTTTCCTAGCAAACAGATTTTCAGCAAGGCGTGCTGTCCCTTTCTTCGTTGGCAGAATGGCATTTTGGTACAGTGCCATTCTGGGTGCACCACTGCTGGTGGTAAAGACAGCAGTGTGGTCCCTGTAGTGCACCCCCATGCCGTCACACACCTGCTGCAGGTTCCTGTTGCTGTGATGAATGACTGGATTGAAGGGGTGTCGTCCTCTGGCAGCATGATGATAGCAGAGGCTAGCAGTGACGCTTTGGGAAAGACCCTCCGACACTGGGAAAGAAGGTCTTTCCACTTGTCACTGCTGATGGCACTGTCTGCTGATGCCTGGATTTGTGCACAGTCGTGGATCCCAACATGAACTGCAGCCAGTCTCACGGTAGTTGAGGGTGTCTGGCCACTGAGCCACTCGGTCAGTTGGGTCACTGTCAGGTCACTGACACACACTTTTTGGGGCTTGCTGTTGGGAGGTGAGGAGCGGGAAGGATCCACCCCTTTCACTACATCATCCCCCAGCAGAATGGTAGTGGTGTCCTTAGTGACGCTGACATGTTGGAGAGGGTTGGGGGTGGAGGTCTACTGACTGAGGGACTCAGACACTGGTGTGGAGTCTGCTTTGCCTGCGCTGTGTCCACTGTCAGCATTGTTCTCTGTGGCAGCGGCATTCGGCTGGGTGGGCAATATGGGAGATGATGATTTGGGGGGGGATGATTTGGGGGGAGGGTGGTTTGGAGTATGCAGTCTTGGAGGGCAGTTTGTGATTTGAGGAGCGGGGGAGAGTTTTTTTTGTGTGTTTTGGGTTTGTAAGTGTAGTAACTGAGTGGTGATGGCATCTATGTCAATCTTGAATGTCTGTCTTGCTTCTTGCAGTGCTGCACGAAGGGCTGAAACTTCAGCTTGTAGGGATTGTGTTGTTTGTAAAAACTCCTCCTTGGACACACAGTCATCATGGCAGCAGCACACATCTGGCATATTCCCTGGCTTTGAAGCTTGGTCACCGTCTTTGTCACTGGAAACGCTTTCAGTGTCTGTGCTGGTGTCTCTGCTAACGCTTTCAGTAACTGCCGTGAAAGTGATGTCTTGTTGGGAGAGGGGAGGGGCATGACTGAGTCAGTACGTGGGGCAGAGGTTACAGTGGAGGATGGTGAGGAGGGGGGTGAATTATCAGTAGATGAGAGAGAGAGAGAGAGAGAGAGAGAGAGAGAGAGAGAGGGTTTAGATTTGTAATGGTCATTATCCAGCAGTGCTTCAAATTGCAACAGTCCGCAAAAACAACAGAATCATCAGAATATCAATATTGATACTGGTCGTCAAGACGTAGAGGCAGTAGAAACAGATGAGCCCGTGTTTCCTGTTGACCGGTGTTACGTAATCTTCAGCTTCCAGTAAAAAGATATTTTCCCGGCTTCCTGTCTTCTTTCGTAGCAGTTTGCTTTTGGGTTCCGAACAGACAAGTAAGTATGATTGGGGTGATTTTAGACAAGTTCAGTATAACAAATCCAGTGCTGCTTTTTGTATTTCTGCACTTATGTAGAGTCTTGAGTTTATTTGTCCGTATTATTGTTTTTTGTGTTCAGATTCTCCAAGGGTCAACAGACTTTCAGTTTCACTTTCATGATTCATCTGTATCATATCAGTTCAAACAGTCACAATGAGTGAGAGAGACGAGTAAGTGCAATTAGTGAGTAACCGAGTTAGTAGGAGGTAAGTCTGCTGAGCAGCCGGCAAGCATTGATGTAAATGCTCAACGCGTAACATAAGTCATTATGATGAGGATAGTATGAAACGTTCAGTGAGATTACTATCACTGAACAAAGTGCACTTGATCTTGTAGAAAAGTGGGGAGAATAGTTGAGAATAACGATCAGTGCATTGATCTGCCAACCATATCTTTCCAAACATTGACTCGATTGAGATTTTAAATTCTGATATTATGTTAAAAAGAGATTTAATTTTTTTTAAACTGCATCACTTAATGCTCAAACACACAACTTATGGAGACATCACACCTGTATATATCACACACTCACACACACACACACACACACACACACACACACACACACACACACACACACACACACACACACACACACTTTCCTACATGTTATATACAGGGTTTCACATCATTAAAGATGCAAGGGTTTTCAAACCCCCATTCATTTTTTTTCCAAAATGTTTTTTGTATTCACAATAAAATAAGCGTTTTCGACATGCAAACCATTCTGCTATATTTTATTGAAAGATGTGTGTGTGTGTGTGTGTGTGTGTGTGTGTGTGTCATTGATTGTGTTGTCACTGATTTGTGTCACTGTTTATTTATTAGTTATTTATTATTGTTTTAACCATTAGCTGGGCTGTGTGTAATCATGGACTGTAAAATTGAACTTCTCTGGCAATTGTCATGAGTCTGCTGCCAGACAGCGATGATTTGATTTTGAAGTACAGAGATGATCGGTATTACGTGGGCTTTTTGATGGCAAATAAATGCTGATCACTGAAAGTTTCCAGATTCAACTATGGTGAATAAAGTGCAAGATTCATCAAGTTTTCAAATTTAGCACATCAAGTTCATAGAGGGATACTTCAGCCTGCTGTGGAAAATCGTTGTTGTTGGTCACCTCTGCTGATGTCAGATCAGCACTGATGGTTTTGTCAATCTATTTGGGCAAGATTTCTGGTTGTGATGGTAGGAAATATCTGAATTTCAACAAAGTTTTATGTTTTATTTTGGTTATATTTGACACCATTGCCTTAGTCTGACTTGCCAGCATTTCTTTGCATTTCACTCTAGTGCAAAAAGGAGAGCAGATTTCAAGAACCAGTCAGCGTTTCACTTCCAATAGATTTTATGTGAGCTCTCTGCTGATAGGCTGCCTGATGAACAGGGATATATTAAAGGAAGGCACTCTTTCACAAATGTACATGTTTCTAGCTAGCACACAATCATCTCTTTCAGTTTTTATGACTGAATTCATCGGTTGTAACGACACCCATGCTGTGAAATAGATAATATTCCCATCCTTTGATCATTGTTCTTTTTGAGTTCATACTTTGTTGCTTTTTTTCAAGTGTGTGATTTTCAATTTCAGTATGTGATTAACACTCATTTGTACATGATGTGAAATCTTGTACATATGTACATGATCATACAAACTTATAAAATACGCATACAGTTTTACTTTCATTCTCTTGATGGACACATAGCTATTTGGAAATAGTTAATTTTGTGAAAATTTCCTCTCTCTTTGTGTTTTCTCTCCTGTCTCTTGTCTGTCTCTGTCATAAGTGTGTGTGTTATCCTTCATGGCAAGTGGCTGTCATGAGAGACTGAGGGGTAGAGCACTACTGATGAGTGTAATCTGTCAGTTTTACATCAGTGTCTGCTGCACACAGCAGAAGCTACCCGTACAGGAACACCAGTTTCGCCTGCGTTTGGTCTGATCCAGCCTTGAAAGGACCCAGTGTGGTTGACAGGTCTGTAAGAGGGATACAGAGAGTTTTGAAGTTCAGAAGAATGGTGTGTTTTATTAATCTTGAAATGAATGTGTGTTAAAGTGAACTGCTCTCAGTGAATTGACAGGTCATGAGACAGATTTATCACTTTCTGATGTCTGCTGTCTGCCCCTCCACCTCCCTTTCCCTCCTCCCTGTTCCCTCTTTTCTCAGTCAGCATTAGCATCTTAGCCTTATTTTATGCAGTCCTCACTAATTCCGATCCCTCAGCCCCCCCCCCCCCCCCCCCCCTCCCTTCCCCAAAAAACTTTGGTATGTTTGACAAAGTGTTTTTTGACAATGCACTTTATTGCAGTAATTTTTGGTGGCATCACTGTTGCAGACACACACACATGCACACATGCATGCACGTACATGCACACACACACACACACACACACACACACACACACACACACACACACACACACACACACACACACACACACACACACACAGACACACACACACACACACACACACACACACACACACAAGCACATGCACACACATATACAGACATACACACACACACACACACACACACACACACACACACACACACACACACACACACACTCACACAAACACACACGCACAGGCACACGCACACACACATAAAGGATGGGCCTTTTGTGGGTTTCCTCAGAAAGAGCTGTACAGGCTGCGATGTCTTAAACCATTGCGCTGCCAGCCTGTCCAAATCATTGCTCTCTGCTTGACAGTGTGCGTGCATGCAGTGTAGTCTGTGAGGCTGAGCTGCCAGTCACAGATGTGTCATGAGTTCCTTTGTTAAATGAGTAGTATCTTAGTAAACCAACAAATTCATTTTCATCATTCCTTTGTTAAATGAGTGGTATCTTAGTAAACCAACAAATTCATTTTCATCATTCCTTTGTTAAATGAGTGGTACCATAGTAAACCAACAAATTCATTTTCATCATTCCTTTGTTAAATGAGTAGTATCTTAGTAAACCAACAAATTCATTTTCATCATTCCTTTGTTAAATGAGTGGTACCATAGTAAACCAACAAATTCATTTTCATCATTCCTTTGTTAAATGAGTGGTATCTTAGTAGACCAACAAATTCATTTCATCATTCCTTTGTTAAATGAGTAGTATCTTAGTAAACCAACAAATTCATTTTCATCATTCCTTTGTTAAATGAGTGGTACCATAGTAAACAACAAATTCATTTTCATCATTCCTTTGTTAAATGAGTGGTACCATAGTAAACCAACAAATTCATTTTCATCATTCCTTTGTTAAATGAGTGGTATCTTAGTAGACCAACAAATTCATTTTCATCATTCCTTTGTTAAATGAGTGGTACCATAGTAAACCAACAATTCATTTTCATCATTCCTTTGTTAAATGAGTGGTATCTTAGTAGACCAAAACAATTCATTTTCATCATTCCTTTGTTAAATGAGTAGTATCTTAGTAAACCAACAATTCATTTTCATCATTCCTTTGTTAAATGAGTGGTATCTTAGTAGACCAACAAATTCATTTTCATCATTCCTTTGTTAAATGAGTGGTACCATAGTAAACCAACAAATTCATTTTCATCATTCCTTTTGCATATTAATCGGAAATGCCTCATTTAAAATAGGAAATATATTTCATGGTTGTACACTGAGTCATTCCTTCACTGAATTGACATAGATGTTGCTTGGAACCACAGAAAAAGTGGTGCACTGCAAAAACACAGACAAAAAAAAAAAAAACTTGTACCCACAGTTAACACAGTGTTACATTGTAAAATGCCAAGTATCACATGACCACATATCTTTCTCCTATCTTTAATGTGAGAAAGCAGAGAGCTAGTTAAAATCGTTACCCCTCTGGTCTAGGACCATCACCTACAGTCTCAGTATGTTACCGAGTGTCACCAGCAGGAGCTCCCAATGCTGTTGACATTCATCGCCAGCTGCAGTGATAGTGTTAAAAGCATTTCTTTGTTCAGTGAGAATGCACTTTGCTTTTGTTCTGTCGCACAGGTGGAGGAAGTTTAAACAGACTCCTGTCACTTTGGTTTCTTGTTTGGATGTATGCATCATTCTCAGATGAAATGAAGGTGTATCAGTAGTGAGAAGTTGTCAAAGTTGCAGAACCCTGCTGTCTTCCTTGCTTCACACACTTTAGACAAAGAAAAGATCTGATCTGAAGATGCTCCTTTCTTTTTTTTTTTCCCTAATGCTCTCAGGATTGTACTTGTAGTGTTTCACTACAACACAGCCATTGTTGTGTTCTGTTAAGTAAATGTCTGCAATACAGTTTCTGAGTAACTGCTTCTGCACCATGGCGCAGGGGGACAGATACCTTTCTGATTATTGTTTGTTAACCCATTTCCGTCTCAGATGCTAAAACAAACTGCATCCTGTGGCCTAGGCAGCCATGAGGAACACAGGGAAGAACAAGTCGCACAGGAGAAACTTCCATCCCAAAATTCAAATGCTGTGACAAGTCAGATTCTACATTCTGAAGGGAGAGTGGCGCAAGGGTGATCAACACAATAACAGAAAAACATGGTCCAAATTGAAATGATTGAACTTGTTGAAGGATATGGGCCACGCATTCTATTCCAAGTTATCTGTTACATTGACAGGTGCTATGGTTATTTTCTGCTGTTGACGGGACTATAATTTTAATCTTAATCTTAATCTTAACCTATGGTTATTCATCTCATAAATCATCCAAAATGATCTAAGCAACAGTTCAGTTAATACATCCATTGTTATTGGTGGTTGAGTGGTTGTGTGTGCTGCCTGTTAGCAGGGCATGGCAGAGCCAACAGAACCGGAGACTGAGTGCTGTCAGACTGTGGAGAATGAGGTGGAGGATGACGTCTCTGCCGCCGACATGTCCTTTGTCAGCGGTGACCACTCAAACCAGCTGATTGACAACATGGAGCGCCTGAGACTGGATGTGGGCTACACCGACCTGACCATCTGCATTGACAGCCACCGCTTCCCCTGTCATAAGGTGGGTGGAGTGTGCCTACATGCAGAGAGTTATGCCATGCAGAGAGCTTGAGATCAGTTTCAGTTTCAGTTTCATCAAGGAGGCGTCACTGCGCGCGGACTAGTCCATATACGCTACACCACATCTGCTAAGTTTTGAGACCACACTACGCATGATTTGAAGCTGATGGAGAAATGAATTAACAACAAAGATGAGACAATTGAAGAAGAGGGTCTCGTGGCTACAACTCAGCGGATATCTGACCTACGCATTAGCCCAACGCGCAGGTCAGACCTTGAGTGCCTACCTACTATTTGTGTGTGTGTGTGTGTGTGTGTGTGTGTGTGTGTGTGCGTCGGTGTGCAGAAGTGTGTGTGCATATGTGTGTGTGTGTGTGTGTGTGTGTGTGTGTGTGTGTGAGAGGAATGTCTTTATTGTGTTTATGTTCCCTGTTTTAACATTCTTGGGGAAATCTGGTGCATTCATATGTCCCTCAGTTTTGTCAGATCACTACGTGCATTTTAGAGGATGAGAGAATGGTCTGTAGGTGACTGACTGCTTTGGATTACTATACCTTATAGGCAGCAAGACAAATTCAGTGCTAAAGTTCCTGATTGCCATTCTCCATGGGAAGAGGCATAGTGGGAGTGGAGGTATGGACGGGGAGGGGAGACGTGTGGCATGTGTGTGTGTGTGTGTGTGTGTGTGTGTGTGTGTGTGTGTGTGTGTTTTCTTTTCTATAGATTTTCTTTCCAAATAATGCTCTTTGCAATAAAAGCTTCCATTTTCTGTACATTGTTAACTTTGTCTATGTAGAATTAGAAACTAGATTTACCTCCCGATGAAAGCTTACTTTTTAAGGAAGATTTTAAGTCTTAGTCAATACAGAGACTGGATTTATCACCCAAATAAACCTGTCTTTAAAGATTTGTTTGTAACATGATTTGATCTTCTTGTCTAAGCAAGAACTAGAGTCACATTCTAACAAAGACTCTGCCTATTTAAAGACTTGTTTAAAAGGAATTCTGTTTTCCTTTGCCAGTGGAGAAACTAGATCTATCTCCAGATTACAGTCTTCTTCCCATTGAATTCCCCATTTAAAAAGGGTTTCTGGAGAGGGCTACTGGGCTTTCTGGGGGAGGATATTGGGAGGTTTCTCTATATCTTCTATCTTCTTCCAAGAGAATGACAGTTGTTGCAAATGCTATAGGAGTTTGCTGTGGCTGAAGACAGCCCCAGCTATACTCTTCATCATCACAGAACAACAGTGTGAGAAAGATCTGTTGTATCCAGGTTGTATCAGACAGGGGATTGTGTTTCATCCTACGGCCAGGTTGGGAGAAATAAAATGTGTCATTTGGGAGGCGTGGTGAATCAGGGGAGGCAAGGACAGAGGGTTGAAAAAGGCAAGAGTTGTGAAAGATAGTGACCCTTTAATGCCTGTGTGAATGTAAAAAAAATCATTTGCAGTGTGTTCAGGGATATGAAGGGAGGATTTATGGGATGTAGGTTGGTCCCAGGATGACTGGGTATATTAAACTCATCACGGGCTGGGGAAGGTGGGGGGAGGAGCAGAAAGAAAGTTTGTTCTTTGGTGAGCTCTGCAGGTCTTCTGTTGTACTGCCTTTCTGTCTTTCAGTTTCTAAATTGGGTGATGTACTGTACTTTTGTTATGCTAGCTATCTTTCTCTCAGTTTCCAAATTCTGTGATCTACAATCTTTTTGTTATGTGATCTTTTCTTTCAAATTTCCAAATTCAGTGATCCACAGTTCTTTTGTTATGCTTACTTTCTTTCAGTTTCCCAATTCCATGATCTGTCATTCTTTTGCTATGTTATTTTCTTTTTTCAGTTCCCAGATTTCATGATCTACTTTTTTTTTTATTATGCTTTCTTTATTTGAGTGCCGAAATGGTGTGATCTGTAGTTCTTTTGTTATGGTGTCTTGCTTTCTTTCAGTTTTCAAATTCCATGATCTGTCGTTCATTCATTATGCTTTCTTTCTTTCAGTTTCCAAATTCATTGATCTGCGATTTTTGTGGTATGCTATCTTTATTTCAGTTTCCAAATTCCTTGATCTGCAGTTCTTTTATTATGCTATTTTTTTTTCCAATCAGTTTCCAAATTCGGTAATTTATAGTTCTTTCAAAATTCTGTTTTTCTTTCAGTTTTCAAATTCTGTCATCTAGAGTTCTTATGGTCTGTCACGATTTTCAGTTTTTGAATAAAAGATTTAGACTCAAAAGTTGTATATATTAGTTTACTTCAGTCATGCTTAAAAGAGTCGGGAGATGACAAAATTAGCAAAAATTGACTGATGCTTTAAATGATATTAGATTTTCTCAGTTCAGTAATAACCTCAGTAAACAACAATGCACATAATGATTTGCTAGTGAACCCATTCTCTTCCTCCATTCCCTATTCTCTGTCTTTTGTGGAGGGGGAAGACAGGATGCACTAACAAGTAAATACACAAGTCCAAGGCTTCAGTAGGCATGTTTACTTATATACGATTTAATCATATTTTGTACTTATGTTTGGGGAAGATATGACGATTATGAGGAAACAAAAAAAAAAGAAAAAAAAAAAGAACTTAGAAAAAAGAATTTAGACATGAGGTTCATGAGCAGCAATCACACTTACGGAGTATTATGGTAGTGCCTAAGCATGTCTATTCTGTTGCTTTAACCAGAGTAACAGCTCTTGCTAACTCGTGCCTATGAAATCACATCTGGCTATGTCTACTTCGTCAGCATGCTGATTTGTAGGAACAACTGCAAGGACTAAAGGCTATGAACATTAAGAAGTTTAAAAAAAAAAAAAACAAGTAGCAAGACAGCATGAATTTGTGCTAATGAACCAGGTATGAAAGAAATTTGATGTTTGAAGAACATACTTTTAACATCGGCAAGTGCAGTGTAACTGCGTTGCTGTGTGATGGCCACAGGAGGAATGATCCTCACTCCCACACTCCTTCCCTTTTCCAAATACATGGAAGATGAGCCTCCACCCTCACCCCAAAACCTGCCCCCTTTCTCCCTTACTTTTACTAAAATCTGAAAACATTCAGCACATGTTTTGGCAGCAAATAGACTCATTTTTATCATTAGTGCACCAGTAGCTGTTTCAGGTAAACAGGTCTGCTTCAGAGAGGTGGGATGGGGGGGGAGGGGGGGAAGCTGTCAGAATATTTGTCAGAATATCAGGCCAGTAGAATGGTGCTTGCTCCACAAAGCTTAAAGAGAAAGTGACAGGTTACTAGGGTGGTACCAGTCAAGTGCAAAATGTGGATGTAGCCTCTATTTTTAGATTGACAATGCTGAAATAGTGGGTAGGGACGTAAAGTTAACGTTGCTAAGCAACAGTGTAAGGGTCAAAGACATGTATGTCAAAGACACAATGACAGCACTCTGGACCAACGGCTTCCTGTGCCATCACTCAGAATAATTCCTACGTCATTGCTCTGTCTGGAAATGGAAGCTTAACACTTTGAAAAGTTGTTAATTGTATTCCTGTTGCTTGTTTATTTATTCATTTATTTGTTTCATCTTTAAGTTTTGGTGACTTATTTTCTAAATATGATATTCAGTTTGTTTTGAGAAAAAAGAATGTGTGGGAATGGAGGAGAATTATCTGTCTCACTGATAGTTGATAACATGAAACAACCTTTTATATCACTTGTATTGACTGTGATTCAGCATGTCATCTTCATATCACAAGCTGCTGCAGCATGTTTGGTGTGAGTGGAGTTGAATGCTGACAAAATCTTGAACCTTTCCCATGATGTAGTCTGCATGTAATAGAGGCTTCATATGATTTCAGAGGATGATTCAGTGCATCTGGTGAAAATGACATCAGATGATGTATTCAACACTGAAACCATCAATGTTTTCTGTTTTGTATCTCATTTTCTTTTTCTGCACCAGTTAGTAATTGCATTGTAATTGTGTGTGTGTGTGTGTGTGTGTGTGTGTGTGTGTGTGTGTGTGTGTGTGTGTGTGTGTGTGTGTGTGTGTGTGTGTGTGTGTGTGTGTGTGTGTGTTGTGTGTGTGTGTGTGTGTGTGTGTGTGTGTGTGTGTGTGTGTGTGTGTGTGTAATATGTGGTCTGTTTTTTCCCCTTTGATACCAGTTCATCATCTGTTTTTGTTTTAGAAATCTTTTTACTTTTCTTTTTTTCTCTTCCTCAAATTTATGAATACCATCTTTTCTGTTTGATCTGAAACTAGATAGTAACACTGAGCTGAATGGATACATCTGTCCATTCTGTAGAGTCCATTTCCCAATGTGGCTAATTTAAATATATTTTTGTTACATCATTATACTTGTAATAACTTCTGTTTATATTGCTACTTAGTCAGAGGGTGAAAAATCAAGTGAGGTGATGCGCTAATGGACACCATCAGTACAGCCTAGTACTGTGTGCCAGAAGGAGGTAGTTGTTTAGCTGTTATGTTGTGACTGGGTGTACATGCGTGTGCTGACACATGGATTGATTGAATTGTCAGGACTCAGGTGTGGGGATAGTCATGAAAGGGCACAATGTGATTAGCTGGGTTGTTTAAACTTGAAAGTATGTGCTGGATAGAAAGGCCTAGGCAGGTATACAAGAACATTAGGCAGTGGTAACCATGCGAGACTTGTTGTATCATGTGATTATGTTTCACATGCTGTCTGTCTTGTCCCCTTCCAGGTGGTGCTGGCAGCAGGCTCTTCCTACTTCCGCGTCATGTTTGCCTCAGGGATGGAGGAGAGTCGGAAGGACGTCATTGAGATCAAGCAGATCGAGCCTGCCGTGTTCGAACAAGTCCTGCGCTTTATCTACACTGGGCGGGTGGACATTGGTGGCGCCACTGTGCAGGAACTGTTCATGCAGGCACAGCTGTTCCAGATCTCTCACCTGGTGGAATTGTGCGTCACTTTCTTCCAGGTGAGAAAACACGAACGTTACTAGTCATGAAGGTTATGACAGCAGAGGTAAAGATTGTAAAAGATATATGGGATCAGTTTTAGTTTCATGGCTCAGTGATATCAGAGATTATGACATTGATGGCGATAGTATTGAATGACTGTGAGAGACTGTGTGATACTGTGGTGAGTGTCAGTTATTGATGAGTGGAGGTTGTAGTTCAGTACTCTGTAGGAAATATGAACGTTATCATTGGACTTAAGCCCCACCCCCTCCCCCCCCCCCCCCTTGCTTCCACCTTGCCTCCTTTAAAAAGAACTATTACAGTAACTGGACCACTCTTTTTTTTCTTATACTAAACTTTTATATCCCACAGGTTGAAAAAGAAAATTGCAGATATTGTGGAGAACAAATTGCTTGCTCTGTGATCTTTTATTTGGGGCATTGAACCGTGAGAGAGAAGGTATGTCATGCTGTCCTTTGTTGAACCGGCAATGAAAGGCTTCTTTGATATGACTAGACTGTCTGCTTCACGGACATGTTTTTAATGCAACTTGTGTATGGGTAAAAGTAAGTATAGAAAGTTATTCTGACCAGATGACAGCCTTGAGATGACTCTTTTCAGTCGGCTGGGCTATAAAACAATGAATTGTACGAAGTGAAGACTAGATGCTATGGAGTTTCAGCTGTCATGAGAATCGGCCTTCACAAAAGCTTACTTAAAAAAAATTTCAAGCATATTTATCGCAACCCCCCCCCCCCCCCCCCTTTTTTTTTTTTTTATGTTACCATACTCATGATTTTTGTTTTGGAGGCCTTACTGGTTTCAGAGTTGTTTGTGCAATGAAAAAAAAAAAATAATGTTAATGAGTGTTATCCACTAGGTGGATGTGTGTCCATGGGGGAGTGTCATTAAAAGCATTCAGTTTTCATCTTTTTATGCTGACTTTTTGTACTGAACTGGTAAGTACCCAACTATCTTTTAGTCTCATGGCAAGAGCTATATGGAAGAGATTACGCACACGCACACACACACACGTGCATGCACGCGCTCACGCACGCATGCACACATGCATGCATGCACGCACGCACGCACTGTAAACATAAACCTAAAAATGTGTTCAGAAAATTTGAAACCAAAATTTGCTGTGACAGCTTCATAACAAGTACAAACACTATCAGCCTAGTTAGTGACACTGATAAGGCAATATATCCTATCCAATCTATTCTGGTTGAATTTCTCAGGACTGCATGAACGAAGGAAACTGCCTTGCTGCAATGATGCTTGCTGACATTCACGGTCACCGTGCCATGTATGAGTTTGCCAAAAAATATGCCTGCAAACATTTCACGTCAGTGATGGGATGACGACTTCCTACGTCTTTCTGTCGAGTGCATCACAGACCTACTTCGAGATCGTCGGCTTAACTGTGGGACTGAGGAACAAGTGTGTACTTTGGGGGATACCCTTTGTTTGTGTGTGTGTGTGTGTGTGTGTGTGTGTGTGTGTGTGTGTGTGTGTGAATAATTTTACAGTTGGGTGATTAATCGTTGTGTTGATTGTACATTTAGTGACTCAGAACAAATTGCAACCCTGCTTTCTGAAAATTTTATGCTTGTGTGACTGCTTTTTAAAAATTTTTGTCTTTCTGTACTGTTACCTATTGTCTTTCAGTCCATTTTCTTCTCTGTACTCTACAAAATATTGGCTATTTTTACAATACAGTTAATAATATGCAATCTCTTTGGTCATAATCTGGCAGCTAGAAGATGAGACTGCTTGCTCTGTTACAAATGGACATTAGCTGTCCATTTTGGAGTGTCCATTTGACCCTGTGGTGTTTTCACGTTTTTTTTGTTGTTTCTTTCTCGTAACATCTAAAATTTTCAAATAGTTTTTAACTTTTTTTTGGTGTAATCTGAGGGTGAAGAAGTGGAGTGGAAAGTCTGGTGTCCACAGTGAGGCCTAGGCTTATCTATGTCAAAAATGTTGAAAGAACAGTTATCATATTTCATAGAAAGTAATATTTATTGCTATTGTTTTCGGCAGGATAGGACTTTTTTGTTGTGGCAGTCATGAAAGGCACTGTTTATTTGCACAGGTCACAATGATAATAACCTTAAACTTGTTGCAGTGAATTAGAAAATAGCTGAATGAATTCTAAACTAACTTTCATTAACAGCCTGGATCTGAATATGACATTGACTCTATATATTCTGTCATATCTGTTGATTATGATGTTGTAAATCATGTTGATACTAGCTGACATATGCCTGGTGATCTATCAATTTTTTAGTTTCAAACTGTTCCGCTCATATACAGAACATATTTATTGGATGGTATCACAAACTATGTAACAGATTTTAGTTTACTTACCTTTTCAGTATATGTGTCTCTCTATCTTTTTTTTTTTATATACCAGTTATTGTAGATATCTACGGAAGTTAATGACTTTCATGTTAGTTTATCATTTAAAGAAAAAAGAAAGGGATGGTTGGTGGTGATGGAGAAAATCCAGGGGATGGAGGGGAAATGGGGAGAGGGAATAAACAGAGAGGGGAGGAGGAGGATAAGGGGGGGGGGGGGGGGGGGGGGGGGGGGGGAGGGACAAAAAGGGGTGTGGGAGGGGGTTGAGGAAGGTGGAGGAGTGAGTTGGATAGAGTGAAGGGGCAAGTAGGGATGAAAAAAAAAAAAATGGAAGAAGGAATCAAAGGTGAACATATGAAAGATCTTAAGTACAATTGCAGACTATTACTGAACTTAATGGACTTTTTTAAAGATAAGTCTTTATTTAAGAAATGAAACAAGCGATAGCATGCGTATTTTTATATGTATGTTGTGTGTCTCTTTTTTGTCTGTCGTCTGTCTTACTCTTTCTTTCTCGGTCTGTCTCTGTTCTCTCTGTCACTTTGTATCCGTCCTTTTGTCTATATCATTTTTTTTTTTTTAAAGAAACTATTTTGAGTTTGAAAATGCATTTTTTTCTTTTATAGAAATGAACTGGTTTACTGTATGCAGAGGCAGTAGATACAAAGAGAGAAAGAGAGGTGCTTGGACCTGGTGTTTGTGTCTGACCAGGTCTATGAGGCGGCAGTACGGTGGCTGGAGCATGACCCGAAGCGCAAACAGCAGCAGAGTTTTGAGGTGCTGCAGTGCATCAAGTTCCCACTCATCAACCGCAGCTATTTCATGGACACTATCGCCACATCAGAGCACCTGAGTGGTGAGGAAGGGAGAGAACTAATGGACTCAGCTGTCTTGTATCACACGGTGCCGTCACGGAGACATATGCTGCCATCCTATCAGGTAATGTGTCACTGGTTGGTGGTGTGTCTGATGACAATGGATGTCACTAGCCCCACATTGGAATCATGCTGAAAATATCAACTTTTTTTTATTTGTTGATGTTTCTTTCTTTACCATATTCCATTCATTAAGTTCCTAAGTTTTACACAAATAAACAATATTACTGTTTTTCCAGTGATAATTTCAGGGAAGATTTGCAAACACATTTTTTGACCATCCTTGGAGTACATTTTTATTCAGTAAGAGGGCAAAAGTAAGCAGAAGAACAAAAATTCTTTCAGCTGCCTAGCATTGTAAGCCCTACTTTTTATTGCAAAGACTGTTTCACTGTGGGAATGTAGGAATCAGTACTTGTGTGAGAGATATGGTGCTCGGTGACCAGTTGAAATCAGGTTCATGTGCATTGCTATGGTAACCTGCTGCCCGTTAACATGATCCACTGGCAGACTTCAGGCAAGAATGTCCACAGACATCACAGTTTTGATGCAGGGATGTTCTTCAGACAGCCATTGCTCCTACTGTCTGCATCACATGCAAATCACTAGGTGATCAGTGCTGTGTATGGTACAGTCAGTCTCCTTTGTCAGAGCAGCAGTACTGTGGTACAGTTTGTGATTTGAATGAAATGATTGCTCTCTGTCCCTGTACCCGCTGGTGTGGGTGAATGTGATTAATGCGAATGTGGGCTGTTTTTTTAACTGTTTATATATTTTGTTGCACAGGAAGGTTTTATTCTACCATGACTACATTATTTAGGGCTTGGTGGTACAGGGGGATTTTTCCCTCAGAATTAAATTTGATCCATTTCCCAAAAGTCCTTCGAGTGAGACTACTATAAACTGGGGTTCAGTGTGTGAATGTGCGCATAACATCTTGCACACACTTAAAAAAATCCCATGACCAACTTTTGGTAGAAAAGGCCAGTTTGGCTGTTGGTATGAATGACACATTACACATAGCATGCACTGTGTGTGAGAAATGGAAAGAATGAAGTAAGAAAATTGAGTGAATGATAATGACTGGATGACACAAGAAATGACTGAATGAGGCACCGGCAGGCAGCTCTTCAGTTGGCACTACCCAGGTTGGAAGCTGGTTGCATACATGAGAGTGTGGATTGTTAGCGCTAGAACCTTTGGCAAGGAACTTTATAAATGATATGGTATTATTATCAGTTCTAATCTGCAACAGTTTTTTGACAAATTTTGACTTTACATTTATTGTGCTATATTTTTTAAATCTGTTTTTTATGTTCTGAAATTAATGTGCTTAGCTTAAGATAAGAATGGGGCTACTTAGACATATAGTCTTAGCATGACCTGAAATTGATAACAACAAACACACTGATGGAATGACGACTACAGATTTTATCTGATCAAGACTGGATGTATGTGGAGGAACTAAGATAGCAGCGTTTGGGTAGTGCCTGTGTGAAATACTGAAATATAAAACAGGGGACAAAAGAGTTCATCAGACCTTTTGTTTACTCACACAGGATCACGCCTCGTCTGTCCTTCCCGTACTTTTTGAGTGCGCCATTCTCCTAGGTGGTCGCCTGGGCGAAGGTCTCAGCAACGATGTTGAGTGTTACCGCTCAGACACACAAGAGTTCACCTCTCTCAAAGCCCTGCCATTCAAAAAACGAAACGAGTTCTCTGCCTGTGCCATTGGGGATGAGATCTTTGTGTCAGGAGGCCTACGCAGTGGGGAATTTTGGAAATATGACCCAACGTTTGAGTCGTGGCTGCGGGGGGCCAACATGGTACAGCCCAGAAGGCGACATGCCATGGCCGCTGTGGATGAGACTATTTTTGTGCTGGGAGGGTTTGATGAGGACCAGGTGCTGGATCTGTGGAGGTGTGGGAACGCAAAACTAACAAGGTGAGAGGGCAGATTGCTCTGAGGATTTCTCTTTAGTTCCCCCAGAAAAATAATTATGCATGACTGAGACTGAGAGAGAGAGGGAGGGGGGGGGGGGGGGGAGAGGGGGGGGAGAGAGAGAGAGAATGAAAGAAAGAAAGAGAGAGAGAGAGAGTGAGAGACACTGTGTGTGTGTGTGTGTGTGTGTGTGTGTGTGTGTGTGTGTGTGTGTGTGTGTGTGTGTGTGTGTGTGTGTAAAAGTTTCTGTGAATGAGTGTCTGTGAATGAGTGAGAAAGTGTATGTGAATGTGTGTGTGTGAGAGAGTGTGTGTGTGTGTCGTTGTGTTTGTGTGTGTGTGTGTGTGTGTGTGTGTGTGTGTGTGTGTGTGTGTGTGTGTGGTGTGTGTGTGTATTTGCCAAAGCCTGCAGGCAGGCTGTAAATCATTTTTCCAAATCTCGTCTTTCACTGAATTGTGCACAGCATGTGAATTGCCGCATTTGCTTTTTAAAATTTAAGAGTAAGGAAAGTGTCAAAAGATATGGAGACCTGACCAAGCTACATATATCATTTAATTGACTTTTGTTCTTTTACTTCTGTTTCTTTATTGTTCATTTTGTAGTAGACTGGCTTAAGAATTGTTCGAAGATACCTATATTCAAGGTTAGAACTTCCAGCTGAGCAAGTGAGAGTGCTACTTTAAGACTTTAAGACAGGCATTTTGAAATTCTCCTCACATAGTGAAAGATAGAGTATATAGCCTCCATTCATACTTCGCAGGGAATGATTTTATATTCTTGAATAGAGTTTCTTTGCTACAGTCCACCATTGAGACTAGATTAACAGTGTGCAATGCAGAACATGCTAGGAAATGTGAAAGATAGCATCAACTGTCATTCCATTGTTCATCATGTTCAGTTAACATAGAGTTTTCTGTTTACAGTGGTTGATAGACAGTGGTTGATAGTCACATGATATGGATGACAAAAATTGCTGGCTACAGCAGAAGTCACATCAGCCCGTCACCATGACAAAGATAGCTGTGATCTACAGCAGAAGTCACATAGTCTGTCACCATGACAAAGATTGCTGTGATCTACAGCAGAAGTCACATCAGTCTGTCACCATGACAAAAGATTGCTGTGATCTACAGCAGAAGTCACATAGTCTGTCACCATGACAAAAGGTTGCTGTGATCTCAGAAGTCACATCAGTCTGTCACCATGACAAAAGATTGCTGTGATCTACAGCAGAAGTCACATAGGCTGTCACCATGACAGTAGATTGTTAGGACCTGAGGACAAACATCTGGGATGTTTGGGATCCCTATCACCATCTGTCTTTCATTATAAGCATCAGAGTAGAGGTGTATATTGTCCATCCAGTCTTGGGCTCTCAGTGTAGTGGAACCTGTCAATAATGAACAGTAGAAATCCTTTATGATGGAGTCTGTGTTGGGAAGTAAATTTTGTATAGACAAAAAACAAATTGTTTTGAAAGAAACGGCAAAAAGCAAGACTTTAAATGGCGAGATTCTTTACAGGAATGTCAGTCTAGTATAAGGACAAGAAATGTTTGAGAAAAAAATAGTCTTTAAGAGAACAGGAGTTGTGGGGGTGCTTCATTGGGAGAGTTCATTGTAAGGAATAGAAATAAGAACATCTGTTGGAAAAAGAAGACGTGCGAGAATGATAATCCCTTTATGTAATGAGGAGATAACTGTGTTTGTCATGCAGTGGGAGGAGTGTTCTGTGCTGGTGACAGCCGTGGAGAACATGGGGTTTGTTTCACATGGCAAGAAGATCTACCTGTTTGGCGGTAAAAACAGCGAAGAGGTTGTCACTAACCTGGTGCAGTGCTTTGACTCCACGACCAGAACCTGCACCCTCTGCAGCAGCTGCCTGCCCGCCAACGACATGTGCGTCAGCGCCACCGTCCTCAACAGTCGCATCTATGTGGTGGGTCTGGAGGGCTTCTTCTGCTACTACCCTGACCTGGACAACTGGGACATGCTGCCCAACATGTTCCTGCCCCGTGACTTTGTGTCGCTGTGTGTGCTGGATGAGAAACTGTATGCCTTCGGTGGTCGTCGGAGAGGTGCCAAAGACAACCTGTACTCCAACTCCATTGAGGTCTTTGATCCTGCCAGGGGGTGTGGAGTAATGCTGGGCACATGCCGGTGCCCATGTACTCCTACGGCTGTGTGCGTGTCTTTTTGTCTGGGCCCATGAAGAACAAGCGGCAGTCGCTTCACGCAAGTGGAGGGACAGACGGTACGGTGCGCAATGAGTCCCTGAGCTGAGTCATGGTGAGGGGTTGATCAGAGTCAAAGTACCTGTCAGGACTGATGATGTTATGTGTTAGCAGAATGTCAGAGCTTGCTTGATGGTGCAACATGAGTCACCCCTACGTCATTCAACAAACAGGTGTTCAGTTTTGTTTATATCTTTGTTTTTGGATTCCTTGTCAGACACAAAATTCACAAAAGCGCTTTATGCAGTTTGTCAGAGATGTCCACTAATGGAAATGAAATGCCTGTCCAACTGTTGCCAAAGAACAGTTCTGCACATGAGCTGTGATTTGTATTGTTTAATATGAACAGTATGTGTTTGGGCAATGCAGGTGCAAAGTAGTTTGTTCTATATCAGACATTTTACACAGAAAAAGTCAAATGATGTCTGTCTTCTGGTTTCCCCTTTCTTCTCTACCCTTATCCCCTGGGCTTCTTCCCGAGTCCACTACATCAGCCCTTCCAAGCAGTGTCTTGTGCATCCCTGAATGACGTTTCCTCTTTTTCTGCACACATACAGTTTCCTCAGAGGCACAAAGATCAAGGAGTACAGAGTGATTTTTTTCTCCCTTTTCATGAGAGCGAGGCACAAGAAATAAAACTGGAGGGGTGTCTAGGACTTTAAAACCCACGAAATGTTTACAAGAAAACTATCAGGTGATATTTATTGTGGTATCAGTCTGCACAGTATTCTGGGAAGCTGACATCAGTCACTTCCTTTTACTCTGTACTGACATTCTCACTGTGGAACGGAACAGAGTGCTGCATTGGAAGCCCTTAAAGATGAGGTCAGTTTATAATGAAAACAAACCTATACACACACACGAGAAACATTGGAATTGTTCCACTGACATGTAATGTGAATTATCAGGTAAGGACTTTTTTTTTTACATAGTGATCCAGCATTTTTAAGTCATATTGCTGACAGGTGACAGACAGACAGACACACACATGCATGGGGCAGATGGGGAACGATACCATACTCTGCAGATTATAGCTGTATCCATGGGCTGCATTTGATCTCATGACATCAAGCAGTATCTGTATGGAGGCCTGATGACCAGCAGATCCATACAGATTAGGTTGTCCTCAGATCGTGTTTTTTTTTTTTCCTGGCTCACCACAACTGTGGAGGTTCTTCCCAATCCAGGGATGACTGCTGAGCTGAGAAGAAAAAGAAGAGGACACTTGAAGATTCTTCAATCAAACGCTGAAGGTGTGACAGTTCTTAATGATTTGCTTGCATAATGTAGACATGTTCATTAACATGATCATCATTATCCCGTAATCAGGATAAAGAAGATGGATCTGACTTTCCCTCATTCAGTGGCCCTGAGGAAAATGTGTAGACCAGCACATGACTAGGATTGAGTGGGTGCCACCTGCTGTCTCATGCTTAGGTCATCCTCCATGGAAAGAGGGGAAAGTCACATTTGGTCAGGTTGCACTACAGCTCAAAATACAGCCAGACGATGTAAAGCTGTCCTGTTTCAGTTTTTATTGTAGATGTCAATTTTGCTGTCACTGTTCTTGGTCACTGGTCATATGCCATGGAAAGACACAAACTGGTCAATGCCATTTAAACACTTCCCCTTAGAAACACTGTGAGAGAATCTGAAAAGCTGCTGAACATTTAGAAGAAGCATGGGGGAGAGAGGGTGTCTTCAGCTGTCGGTAGTAGCTCTGGCATGGCTGGTTTGACTTGGAGGTTGGTGGTGTTGTAAGGGGAAGACAAATAGTTGAAAAAAAGTATAGGGGGGGGTAAAAACAGCACTGAAAACGGTGACAGGCTTTTTTAGATGAATTGTCATGATAATAAGGCAACAATGACCATCATTATCCCGTAATCAGGATAAAGAAGATGGATCTGACTGCATTTATGAGTACGATGAATTGGCTTGTCAGTGCAAAACCTTCTTGGGATGTGATGAGATGGATTCTGCTGTCTGTCTTGCCATCTTTCCTATGAGACAGGATAAATCAGGGGAAGCTTGATCACCTTTAAAGTCAACACAGTATAGTTATTCTCTGCTTCCAGTCTGTTATTCACTGATCTGCTTTGACTCAACAGTCCCGTGGATACTTACCAGTGCTGCATCCTTTTGGTGCGAGTTGTCAGTCTGTGATGTACCTTTGACAGTCCAGGTTTGATTTTGGTCTTGCTTGGCTTTGGGACATTTGGTGATGTTGTTTTGGTATTTGTTGTGAAGGGCATTACGACAGAAAAATGCTTTGTTGTGGACAGTTTAGAATGAGTCATTGGTAGTTGTATGTATGAAGCAAAAAGCTACTGGTGTGGGTCAGACCTTTCCATGAAGAATGTGTTTTTGGAGAGAATGAGCCATTAATGTGAAATTACAAGTTTGTAAGCGGGCTTTAGGGCAGACATTTTTCTAGCTGTAAGCAGAAGCCAGTTTCTTTCCTCTGTTGAGATGCAGATTCTTGATTGCATGTGAATTGTGATATTGGCTGGTCCTATCACTAATTTAAACTCAAAGCGTCCATGGATCCAATAAATCATCTATTCAGTTGTTGGCAAACAGTATTTATGAATAATACGCATGTCTGAACCCAGGTCAATGATCTCGCAGTCACAGTCACCTCACGGGGAAATCCACATTTTGATCTTGTACATTTTTCTGTTGTACAGTATTTTGTCTTCTTTTGATGCTGTCCTTGCTTTCACTTGTATAGAATATAGGTATATGCATATATGTGCACATGAACATTTTCTTAGGGTCATTTACATGTTGATTAATGTTTGTGCTTTGTGAAGTGAAGTCTTACTTTCTCTTTTCTTCAATCTAAGTTGGTGATGGGATGTATGAGAGAGAAAGAGTGTGTGTGTGTGTGTGTGTGCGTGTGTGTGTGTGTGTGTGTGTGTGTGTGTGTGTAGGAGTTTACATGTAAATAACATCCACAGGTTCAGGATTCCATCACAAAGTCAGCACTGACATAGGGTAGAAAACAAAAAAAAAAAAAAAGAGCAATTTAAGTTGGTTTGGGGAACAGAAATACCACTGATTAAGATGCAAACTAAACATTGATACAAACTGCAAGTAAGGTAGAAAGGAAAAAGAAAAAATATTGAAGAGAATGTGTGCTTTGTTTATGATGAGGTACTGTCTTTTTCAGCTTTCAACGCACTCTTGATTGTCTTATCTATAGATTTTAAAGATGTTTCCAAAAGGAGGGTGATTTTTGCTGAAGAAATAAGCCTAGTGGGGACTGTGTGCACAAGATTACACCAGCAATACATTGACAGAGCCAGGAAGGGGGGATGGGGGGGGGGGGGGGGGGGGGATTGGTTTCAAATTTAAATGATCATAAGGCAACTTCAAAAAAATAGATTAAAGAAATCAATAAGACAAGTGAAAGAAGCTGGTAAACACCAGTTTCATTACACTTTCAACTAGCCAGATGTAAGACCCTAGTTGGCTAAAGAAGAAAGCTTTCTTGACAAAATTTTGACTTTCTTGTTGTTCTATCTACAGCAAGAACTAAGAAGTTAAACGTTATAGTAAAGACTGAGAAAAGACTGAATCGTTCCCTGATAATTCACATTATTTCTGACATTGGAGAAATAATAAAGTTAGGTCTTTATTCTTTTTTTTTCTTTTTTTTCTTTTATTTTTGTGTGTGTGTGACTCTTTTGATGGTCTGTTTGGAGACTTAAGTCTCTGAGAGTATAATGTAGAAAACACATGTTCAGGTTGATATTCAACATTTGTTGAACAGCAATTGTGACAGATTGGGTAAAGCTGTACTGTTGTCAGAAGGAGCTATAACATCCTGTGTTTGATAAGGGGAGTCTGCCAGTCAATAATGAACAGCCCAGTTTCTGAGTGTGATGTTCATTCTGTCAACAGTTTCTTCTCAAATAAGAAAGTCAAATGAATTCCACTGTTCTGTGCATGTACAGAAAACCATTCACTTTAAAATCTCTGATGTTTTGTGAATGAAGTCCCCTTGGTATACTGATTGATTTGATTATTAAGATGCAGTTAGCACGACCTGATCACCATTTTAAACAACAACAACAGATTCCCCCATCGCACCAAGAGAACTTGAAGATGTAATGGGTAAAAGGAATGCAAATAATTATGGCTGAGGTTAACATAAAAAGAACTGTGGTGACTTGCACATTTACTGCTGTAAATGCCCCCGCTCAAAAATTGGAAGACAGGGGAAAATTCAATTCCAAGAAATAGATTTAAAATGGAAACAAAAGGTGTTAAGAATGTGGATGAATGAACAGGTTGAAATTTGATTCTCTGATCATTCAGAGATGGGTCGAAAATTGTTATGTTATGAAATATTTGCTTCTCTGTGACGTGGTCACATTTTCTAAAAGAGGTGGGTTGTTTGCAGACATCCAAGACAAATGAGCCATTGTACCTCTCCATCTTGCAAAAGATTTAAATTACAATGGATTTAAAAAGGAGTTCTTGTTGCCATCAAAGAAAATGCTTTTTTTCCTGATAGAGAAAAAGAAGAATTTTATGCCTTAACTTTTGAAATGAAGTCTTGATAATATATTGTGAGAAGAATCTTTCATAATTTGATATTTCACATGATATTGTTATTGACTGTCCATTGTTGATGATAGTGGCAAGCTGTCACTGATGAGAGCTAGTGGTGTCTTATATAAAAAATCTATCATGTTAACTGTAAAATGAATTGTCTGTAGTCTCTTAACTGTTGGCTTTCTTGTTCCTCGACTGTTGGTCTCACTGAAGAGAATGCCCCTTTGCTGCCTTTTACCACCAATACTCAGTGATTTCAAGCAAATGTGAAACCTGAAACTCATCTGTCTCTATCAGCCAAGCTTTACTGATATATTTATTCTGCTCATTTTAAGCGTGTGCATTAACCAAATGCTATGGAGTTTAAGCATGGTGTGAACATCAGAATATACATCACTGGACAAATGATGAACATGCATGTTGAATCTTCCAGATCTCAGAGTTCGCACAAAATCAAAACATAGGTGTGCTACTGTTGTTATAATTTTATGTAATATTTATTATTATTGTTGAAGTGTAATATATGTGGTCTTGGGTTTGTCTGTCAAGCTTTTTTTTGTGTTGCCAGACCAGATTTGTTACACAGTCTACACAGATGTTAAAAGGTCATGTGCAGATTGGAATAAATTTTTTTTTTTTTTTTTTTTTTTTGTTTTGTTGCTGTCCCAACCTCTGCGTGACTTAAGAGGCAGTGCACCCACGCCGCTCATCCCGACACCCCGTCCACAGCCACAGCCTGGTCGGTCCCGCCGCAGCCCCGGCACCGGCAATCACAGGGAGCGGTCAATGTCAAGTCGTCGAGAGGCAACCCACCGGAGGAGACACTGCACTGCCGCCGAGTCACTTCGGTGGTGTTCAGTGGCGCCTGTTCTGATCTAACATACGCAGGACACCACCTACTAAGCCCCCTACTGACGACAATAATTGCTTAGTCGCGGAGCCGGCGTGGGTGAGCTCTCCCCCTGGAGGGCGCCACCACGTCCGTCCAACGACAGCCCCCATGGACTCGCTGATACCGATGACCCCGACGGAACCAAACCAAGACCACAGACATGGAGAGGACATCGAAACTGAGGTCACCATGAGAGCAGGGCATGAAGGGCCACAGAACTTGAGACATTTTTTTAAATGCTGATCGATGAGAATGAGGATGATTAAGATGATGCTACGGATTTCCATTTCGGTCTGAGACTACATGACAGGGCTGTACTCTACGCTTCCTTTCATAATATATCCCGGCGTCAACCAGGCCCGAGAGATACAGGCACCTGCAGTGTTGGTCAGGAAATTTGAGCAACACTCTCAGAAATGCATCCATTAAGTAGATGAAACTCGACTGTGTGGTCCCAGTCTTCCCAACTGAGCCCGTAGCAAACTCAACTCTGGGTAGGAGCCGGTCGGGGCAGAAAACCCACATGACTTCTGATGGGATTCGAACCCACGACCTCCCAGCCGGGAGTCCGCGATGCTAACCACTTCGCCACGGCGGCAGGTGATTGGAATAATTTTATAATCTTATACATAAATGCAGTCATTTTGTTATGTTATAATGGATGATTTTGGTGCCACCATCACGTCAAAGCAACTGCAAGTGTACTTCATCCAGCAATTCCAGTACATGACCTTTGGTACCCATCTCAGGTCAGACTTGAACTTTCCAACTGTGAACACTGACCAAATTAGTGTAAACAGCCGTACTACTCAAAGTTGAAACACTAGGTGCTATGTACAACATTGACAGTAAGACAGAGGTTAGAAAGCCAGCTAGACTCCTGTCCCTGCACACACAACAAGCGAACCAGCGAAATGGCGTCAGCCCTCAAAACTAGACTGTTTTGAGTTCATGATGACTTTAGCCCATGTCCTATCTGAGAGTGAAAGTTGGCTTAAAGTGACAGCGGGGAGGTGGAGGATGTTTGTGAAGGGAGGTGGCGAGAGGAGGTGGGAGATAGTATGTTAACACAGGGGAAACGAGGAGGAGGATTATGAACTGCACAGAACCAGGTGAAAATGCTAGTCCTAGATACATATAACCTCAAAAGTTGATGCTGGCTTGGCACTAGAGCTTGACACAGCAATATCAGTATCTGTCTCCATTGTTGCCTAAGAAATCCAACTAGTTTTAGCATGAGAGTCAAGATTTGTGAAGATCTTGCTATCTGAGTATCTCATAGCACTTCTGCAGAATGTGTTCAGCCAAAGTTGGCACTTGGATTGACCATTGTTTTGAGGAATATCGATTTGTTCTGCATTTCTTCTCAGCGTGAACATGTAGTGATTTAGGGGCCTGCACATACTCAAGAGGTGGACAAAGTACTGCTCAGACCTCAACAACAACCAGAACAGAGGAGACCTCAGAGTAACAAAATGTCAAGGATCAGCAGACAATGATGACTTCCCATTTATTTATTTATTTATTTTGTATGCTTCATTTATTTCCCAGCTAATATTTTTGTTCTTTAAGAAGGGGGGAGGGGGGAGGGCATTTCTCTGTGTCATATGCTAGGTTTTACTTCCTGATTAATGTTCCTTTTCTGTAAAGATTTGTTTTTCTGGACCAAGTTCTTTGTCATATGCTGGCTGGACTTACTCCTGAGTTCAGACTCCCTTTCCATAAAGACTTCTGTTTTTTTTTCCTTCTTTTCTCTCTTTTTTTTTTTTTTTTAATGCTCATTGTAAAACCCTTTTTTTTTTTTCGAGGATCATTTTTCTTTTTTATGTTTAGTTTTTAACAACTAAGACTTCACTTCCTGTGAATACTGTTCATTTTCAGAAACATTTTTCATTGTCATATGCTAGGGTTACTCACCAATCAAGACCCTTTCCTGTTTAGCACACAATTTTGATGACTTCTGGAGTCTTTCTAGAGAGGTTTGACTGTATTTGTCAGCTTAGTGAATACTACATGATGCTAATTGTTATTGTGTGATGAACATATCACTGGACTTTCATGGAATTTGGTCTCCAGATACAGGATGTGATGTGGCCTGTGTTCTTGCATGTCAGTTTATCATGCAGGGTGTCGTTGATTTGCAGTGATTCAAATTTGTATTGAAATGTTGTGAACTGCTCTTGAATTTGGGTAGATTGGCAGAAAAGTGATTGTTAATTTGATGAGCATTTATTGTTGTTTTGTTTGTATTGTATTTTATCCTTTCCCTGAGACAGAGTTCAGTTATTTTGTCTTAAAAGTGGCAAACTGCTTCCAGCATTATCATTAAAAAGCTCGCTCACATTCATATGTAGTCAAAGTCCCCACCCTCCTTTCCCCACCTTACTCCCCCTTTCCCCTTCTTTTCCTTCTGCCATCCCTTCCTTTCCCCATCCCTACCCCTGCTTGTGTTTCTGGCTTGGAAATGGTTTAGAATCTATTTGCATGCTTTGAGAACTATGAGAATCAGTATTCATTAGTTTTCAGTCATGGTCACTCAAGTCCCCTGGCACCCCTTTGATTAGATTTTTTGAGTTTGCCAGATTTGGGTTACTCTCCTCAAGGAGTTTGCGACACATGAAGTTGATGAACCCGTAGTTTCACTGGTCAAAGTTGCTTTCCTTTAAGGCAACATCCAATGATCCTATTATTGTGTGCTGCTGACATTTGATGCTATTGTTAATGTGATAAATGAAAACAAGAAAGTACATCCATTATTTGTTTCTGACCCCAGTTGCTATGGTAACAGCTAGTGTCAGCAATATTGAAAAATCTGATTTTTGTGTGTGTGTGTGGACTATGTTTATTAATTGAATGATTAAACTAGTTCATCAAAAACATTAATTATTGCATACTGTCAGATTTTTTTCATAACCTTTTTTAGGCCTTGAATATTTTACAAAAGATACATGTTTATGGTAAAAATTCATTGAATAATACAGTAAGGAAAAAAACAAAACCTTTGTGATTTCCAGTGTCAAAATTAGTTCAGACCTGAAAAAAAAAAACGTTAAAAAAAAAGAAGAAAGTATGCATATGTACTATCACAGTGTTTGCATGTCATACTTCAAAGATCTTCATCAAATGGATTCACAGGAATTGGTTTCTTCATATTTCAGAAAAACAAATGTTTCTATCACTGCAGACTCTGGACTCTGCATGACACTCAAAGGGATCTAGGCACTCTGACAGGGTAGATTCTAACCCCAGGGCCCATATTCTCTAAAACGTCTGTGCTAAAGACTGCTGTGTTCTGGGTGTGGTCAGTTCTTTCCCTTCCACATTCCTCAGCCAGGGGTCCAGAATGTTCAGCATTGTTGAGACGTTGTGCTGAATGTGACCATTTTTAACCCCATCTCGTAGGTCGTAGCTACATTCCAGCTTCATGGATGTCTAAGCACAATACCAGTGTGTGTGTGTGTGTGTGTGTGTGTGTGTGTGTGTGTGCATGTGTGTGTGTGTGTGTGTGAGTGTGTGTGTGTGTACAAACGTGCATGCATGTGTACATGTTATGTCAATCATCCACCATGATGGTCTGCTCTTCTGCAAAGGATGGATTTAGATTTTAGAAGCGTACAGTTTTTGTTATTTTTTTTTTTTTTTTTTAATTTTTGGTAATGCTAGTATTCAGGCACAGGACCTGGGTTTAAAATCTCATCTTTCCAAAGGGTTCAGTTCTCCACTGATGTTGACTCTGATGAGAAAAATCCTCCTCCCAAATGTGGCTGTTTGAAATGAGGATTGAATATTGGATCCTAGAGTGGGGAGGAGAGAGCTTGGATGGCCAGACCCTGCATGTGATAGAATGAAAGGAACAGTGGAAGCATTCAGAACAGCCCAGTCATATTTGTCTTTTAAATGTTGACAGTTCAGCTACTGTTGTGTTAATTGTATACGTGGTAAAAAAAAGGAAAAGTATGGTGGTTGTTTTTTTTTCAGGACAGGACTTTTTTAACAGTTGTTTGTGTGATGATGGCCCAGGCATGGCCCTTCATCCTCAACTGGGCTCCAAGCTGTGAAAAATTACTCAAACCGAAAAAAAGTCAGCTGCTCTGTGCTCTTTCATTGTTTATGTATAGTATTTAAAGTGAACAATATTTGTTGTTTTTGCAGTCCTATTTAGGGGGAAAAAAAGAGAGGGTGGGGAGGAAGAGGGAGGGGGGGAGGCAGTGGACAGGTTACATGTGAACAATCGTTGTTGTTGCAGTCTTGACTAGGGGTGACAGGGCCTTTTAGGAAAGTGCTGGACAGTGTGTGCAGGAGTGGTGTGAACTGGGACATGCTGGACCATGTTTTGACAGGTGACCACACTACGCTTCATGTAAAATGGGAGGAGTTCTGGCTGGCACTGTGCTGTGTTTAACTTGTGGTCTGTACTTCCATGCTGCGGGGTGGTCAGCTTTGCTTACTTCTCCATTCTTTGCGCTCTTTGTGATTTGTGTGTGTGTGTGTGTGTGTGTGTGTGTGTGTGTGTGTGTGTGTGTGTGTGTGTGTGAGTGTGCTCTTGAGTTTATGATGTGCACAGGACTGTGTGTAAGACTGATTTGCTTGTTGAAACTTATTATTGGATTAAGCTCAAGAAAATTAACGTATGTTATTGCTATTGCCTTTTTGCTGTCATGCAAAAGCAGATTAATCTAAGCCTTACTGCACCCATCCCTGCCCATGCCCCCCCCCCCCCCCCCCCCCACATCTCTCCCTTCCGTCCCCCCACACCTTCCACCTTCACCGCCACCTCTCTTCCACCCCAAACCCATGTTCATCCCTCTTCCTTCATCTGCCTATACACAGCAGCTTATGAAGTTATGTGTTTAAAGCAGAGTGGAATGTTCTACAGAACTTTGTCAGGAAAAACTAGTTGTCCTGAGTCTCTGTAGTGAAAGAGTCATCCACACACTCTAAGACAGAGTGAGCGGATGCCAGGAAAAAATGGTTCCATTTTCAGTCTCTCTCTTTAGTTCAAAGAGTCATCGGCTTGCTGTGCCTGTGTCAGTCTTTCTCATTACCATTACCATGGAAGATGATTAACAGTTTTGTGGTGATGGTGTTTGTGGCTGTGCAAGAATAGAAGCTTACAGCACACTGGTTTGTAAACGATTTATGGTCTGATGTCTTTATTGCTGATACTCTAGTCTTTGTACATGGGTCTTTGCAGGTTTGTTTGAATGCATGTGTGCACTTGGGTGTGTTAGCGCTTAGTCTGAAAGCTTTGTTTCACATCGTCAGGGGTGTGGATCTTTTCTATGTGTTTGAAACACAATTGTGTGTGTGCATGTTCTCTAATCTCTCATACAGCGGTCACTCGCTGTTTTCCACTCATTTTGACTCAAGGTGTGTTCAGTCATGTTGACATGCAGGAACGCAGGTTGTTATGTTATAAATATGCAGACACACACTGGTGCCCTGACCCTGGCAGGCATATGGACCATTTTGTTTGCAAGTTATACACAGTCAAGGCACAACTCATTTTCTTGTTGTTTTATTTTATGAAAGCTTTTTTGTTGTTACAGATTTTTGTTGTTGTTGTGGGTTAGAGTGGGAGGAGTGGGAGGCATACCCACCCCCACCCTCAACCCCCACCCCTCTGTCTCTTTTTTCTTTGTTGTGAGCCCTCTTTTTCACAGCGTTTTTGCCAAGTTGTACGCTTTCATGTTTTTCTTCCGCTTTATGTGATTCAGCACTTGTGATTTAAAGATTATCTGATTCTTCAGTTGGACTTTTCTTCTTCTTGACTTCAGTCCAATTGTAATTTCAGGATTGCATGTTTGTTTCTTCAGCCAGGTAGGTTTTTTCAGGCATGTGTGTTGCAGGTGTCTTTCTGCAGGCAGGTGTGTTTTTCTACAAGGTGTGTTTCTGCAGGCAGGTGTGTTTCTGCAGGCAGGTGTGTTTCTGCAGGCAAGTGTGTTTTTACAAGGAGGTGTGTTTCTGCTGCAGGCAGGTGTGTTTCTAAAAGGTGTGTTTCTGCAGGGTGGTGTGTTGCAGGTGTGTTTATACAGATATATTTTTTGCAGGCAGGTGTGTTCATGCAAGCAGGTGCGCACACACACACACATTTTTGACAGGGTTCCCACATTCCTAGCCAGTGTATTTAAGTGTTGGAGGTGTTTCTTGACTTGAGGCTTATTTTAGATCATTTGGTTGCCAGTGCTTGTGTTTTTAAAACAGCCATTTGTGTGTAAAGATGCTTATTGTTGGGGTAAGGAACACTCTCACTGTATTTCAAGTCTGTGAAAAGACCAACTGAAAATTGTTCAGCCAATAGAATGAGGATATATAAAAAAAAGGATACAATGTGAGAGTCTAATTGAAAGCAAAAAAAAGAAAATTCTGCACACCTGGATAACAGGATTTGCATGGTCCTTAAGGTCTAGGACAGTTTGGAAATACTGAGGTACCTGATTTAAAGCATTAGAAGTCTGTAAAAACTTACTTTGTCAGTTAAAGTTTGTAAAGTTGATGTTATTCACCCCACCCCCTTCCACACATGTAAAGAAAAATGATATGTAGCTGTCGCAGGTGAATTCAGTTTCCAGTATGGATTATAAAAAAAAAAAAAAAAAAAAAAAAAAAAAAAAAAAACTACCAGTTTCTTTTTTGTTTGTTTTGGTGGAACCTTGAGAAAGACTGTTAATACAATGTAGCCTGGTTTTGCATTTAAAAAATCTGTTGAAGTATTTTTTCCTCTTAAAACAACTGGGGGAATTGACTTTGGCATCATAATAGCACTGATATGACCCCCTTAGTTCACTGGGCTATAACTGCATGGATTGTATCAATGAACTGGACCCAATATGTAGTAGGATCATAATTAGTGAATCATGCTTTCACTGACCAACTTAACCCATGCTCTGAAATGAAGGTAAGGCCATACTCAAAGAGTGTTTCTTATTAGTGCAAATATAAGTGGTCGGTTTTATGTGAATTAGGAAAATTGAATCCAGTTATTAGTTTGTACATATTGATGCCAACAAAATAGAACTCATTGTAATGCTCACAACCCTCTATGAAATAAGATTAAGGCTTGTAAAGTCCTGATGAAGTCATATTCAGGCTTGGTAAAGTCCTGATGAAGTCATATTAAGGTTTCGTCAAGTCCTGGTGAAGTCATATAAGGCTTGGTCAAGTCCTGTGAAGTCAAATTCAGGCTTGGTAAAGTCCTGATCAAGTCATACTCAGGCTTGGTAAGTCATATTCAGGCTTGGTAAAGTCCTGATGAAGTCAAATTAAGGCTTAGGGAAGTCCTGATGAAGTTATTTTAAGGCTTAGTAAATTCCTGGTGAAGTCATATCAAGACTGGGTAAAGTCCTGATGAAGTCATATTCAGGCTTGGTAAAGTCCTGATGAAGTTATATTAAGGCAATTGAAGTCTCATATTAAGGTTTCGTAAAGTTCTGATGAAGTCATTCAGGCTTGATAAAAGTCTGATGAAGTCATATAAAGGCTTGGTAAAGTTCTGATAAGTCATATAAAGGCTCGGTAAAGTTCTGATGAAGTCATATAAAGGCTTGGTAAAGTTCTAACAAAGTCATATTCAGGCTGGGTAAAGTTCTGTTGAAGTGATATTAAGGCTTGGTAAAGTTCTAATGAAGTCATATTAAGGCTTGGTAAAGGTCTGATGAAGTCACATTCAGGCTTGTAAAGTTCTAATGAAGTCATATTCAGGCTGGGTAACGTTTTGTTGAAGTGAATTAGGTTTGGTAAAGTTCTAATTAAGTCATATTCAGGTTTGGTAAAGTTCTGATGAAGTCATGATGAGGCTTGGTAAAGTTTTGATGAAGTCATATGAAGAAGGTAAAGTAAGGTAATGTTGCTTATAGCCCAGCCGACCCAAAGGGCCATATCAGGGCTGTCACCATATGAAAATCAACTCACAAGTCATTAAAAAAAAAAAAAAAAAAAAAAAAAAACACACACACACACACACAAAAAAAACACCTTTCACACACATCTTTAAAATGTATCTTCTACAAACGTACCAGAAACTTCCCTACAAATCTTTCTTCCATAAAATCTTAGATCAGATGAAAAACATTAATCTCTTTCAGAAAACTCAAAGATCACATCAGGTGGGACATCTCTGAACAAAGTTTTCATGAGATGGGTAAATTATAATGAAGTCATATTAAAGCTGGGTAAAGTTCTGATGAAGTCATATTAAGGTTGGTTAAAGTTCTGAAGTCATATCAAGGATGGTTAAAGTTCTTCTGAAGTCATCTTAAGGATGGATAAATTTCTGATGAAGTCATCTTATGGATGGGTAAAGTTCTTCTGAAGGCATATCAAGGATGAGTAGAGTTCTGATGAAGTCATATTAGGGCTTAGTAAAGTTATTTTGAAGTCATAGATTTTTGATTAAGTCGTATTAAAGCTTGGAAAAGTCTTGATGAACTCATATTAAGGCTTGATAAAGTCTAGATGAAGTCATATTACCCTTTGGTAAAGTTGTGATGAAGTCATCATAAGGCTTGGTAAAGTCCTAATGAAGTCATATCAAAGCTTGGTAAGGTCCTGATGAAGTCATATCAAAGCTTGGTAAGGTCCTGATGAAGTCACATTAAGGCTTACTAAAGTCCTGATTAAGAATTAATAAAGCTTGGTAAAGTTGTGATGAAGTCATGTTAAGGCCTTTAAAGTCATATTGGTATGCACACATGTAAGATCTAAAAATCCTCACAAATGGGTACTGAGCCTCGTGAAGTTCAAGTGAAATAATATCAAGGCATAAAATGTTCTCATGAAAGCGTTATGAAGGTTTGTAAAAAAAAATCATAGCATGAACCATTCATGAAATCATATCATAGCATGTAACCATTCTAAGGCCAACAAAGTCATGATGAAATCAGATAATGCATGCTAAGTCCTGATGAAATCATGTTGAGCATGAAAAATCTTGAAGAAATCCTAGTAAGGCTTATAAAGTCCTGATGAAATGAAGAAAATTTTTTCAAAGCCAACATGAAGTCATATTAAGGCTCAGCAAAATCTTCAAAAAATGATAAAGTAAAGCTTGTAAAATCCTGATGAAATTATTTGGGCATGTAAAATCCTGTTGAAATCCCATATTACGTCAAGTGAAATCCTCGTGAGGTCATGACAAGTGATGTAAGATCCCAGTGAAATAACATATTGAGGCTTGTAAAATCCTTGAGAAATTAAATGAAGGCTTTTAAAGTCCTGTTGAAACCATACATATATTAAAGCTTGTAAAATCCTCGTGAAGTCAGGATAGGGCATGCTATGTCATGATGAAATCTTTTTAGGAGATTTATAGTCTTCATGGTCTAAAAAGCCTGTAAAGTCCTTATGAAATCATGTTAAGGGTTTGCAGAGTCATCATTAAATCATAATAAAGCTTGTAAAATGCTGATGAAATCAGCTTTAGGATTGTGAAATCCTCGTGAAATCACATTATGGGCTGTACAGTTGTCATGAAATTATACTAAGGATTGTAAAGTCACCACAAAATCATATTAATGATTGCAAAGCCCACATGAAATCATTTTAAGGTTGTAAAGTCCACATGAAATCATATTAAGCATTGTGAAGTTCTTATGAGTCACATTCATAAAAGCTTTATAAAGTCATGAGGTCTTTGGTATGAATCCCTGGTTATGTGTGGGAACCCTGTTTTGAGTTGATAAATGCATACAGTTTTGCATCAGTTGATGCATGCATACAGTTATGCATCAGTTGATGCATGCATACAGTTATGTACCCATTGATGCATGCATACAGTTATGCATCAGTTGATGCACGCATACAGTTACACATCAATTGATGCATGCATACAGTTATGCATCAGTTGATGCATGCATACGTCGTGTATCAGTTGATGCATGCATACAGTTATATATCAGTTGATGCATGCATACAGTGCATAGTTATGCACCAGTTGATGCATGCATACAGTTATGCATCAGTTGATGCATGCATACAATTATGCATCAGTTGATGCATGCATACAGTTATGTATCAGTGTGTATATCCATGTATGTGAACATGTGCATACTTGTGGGTGTGTGTGCTTGCAAAAGTCACTTGGTGCCTTCATGGCCTCTAGCGATGTTTGTTTGGGGCTGTTAAGAACCGAAGTTGGTGAAGGTCTCATGGTGCCAGTGTTGGACTTCTCGCTCTTTTTTCTTTTCTTTGTTTGGTTTTTAAAAAGGAATTGCTGATAAACTGCATGCTCTGGACTGTCACGTTAAAAATTCTTTTGTTGTTGTTGTCGTGGTTTTGTTCTCATTTTGTTTTTCTTTCTTACATATGTTTCTGACAACATCTCTGTGCCTGTCTGGCAGGAGAGGACGACCAGAGGTTAAAGAATGTTGGATTCATGTCTTCTTGTTCTTACCATTCAACATGGAATTAATTCATAAAAAAAAAATGAGTGGTGTGGTGTGTTTTTATTTAGATTACATGTAAAGCATATGCACGCGCGTGCGCGCGCGCACACACACATGCACGCGCGCACACACCTGTGCACACGCACTCTCTCTCTCTCTCTCTCTCTCTTTCACACATACACTCACGCACATGCACACACACACACACACACACACACACACACACACACACACACACACACACACACACACACAAAACACAAACACATACACACATTTTCCCATTGCCTGAAAGTTGTTTCAGGTTTTTTGTCTTGATTCATTTGTTTATGGACATTGATCATGACAGATGTTCATGATTGGTATTTACAGGGTCTGACTCCGGCAGTTACACATGCCTAGACAGTGACATTCACTCAGTGCACACACGCATGCCAACATACACTGGCTAGAAAGACTGCAGGGTGTATGTGAGATCAGAACAGGTGCTTGTGGACTCCACCTTAGTGACTCGGCAGCAGTGCAGTGCTCTAGTGGAGACCTCCATTTCAAATTCCTGGCCACATCCATCCACATGATGCAATCATATCAAAGTAGTCTGTCTCTGCAGGTTCACTGGGATTTTCGCTGCCTGTACTTGGTGGTGCACTCTAGAGGCATACGTCCACTCACAGTTACGCCCATGTCTAAGCTATCATTGTTGTCAGTATGGAGCTTAGCAGATGGTGTACTGCACCACCAAAGTAGTTCTGCAGCAGTGTGTTGTCTGCCAGAGTAGCGTCTCCTGTAGTTACTTGTGTCATTACGACATATTGATTGCTCCCTATGGATTGATACCGAGGCAGCCTTAGTGTGGATGTATATGTGGTGTTAGAATGGGTGGTGTGGTAGCTGTGCCACTTTGCAGAGTGTGGAGGGGGAGAGGGGGAGGCTGAGTGAGGGCACTAAAGATGAGATGAGAAAAAAAAAACTAGTGCAGTGTCTCCTGTGGCGTGTGGCATTTAGGTGACATGTCTGTGGACTTCAGGGACTGTGATGAGAGGAGCCAAAAAAGCAGCTTCAGAATGCTGCAAACAAGATGGCATGAAAAGCAGGACTTTGAAGAAAAAGGAAAAAGAAAGAAACAAGAGAAAATCGAACAAAGTTTCAATGTGTGAAAAACTGGTTGAAATGGGAAAAGTTGCCACAGGCGATGGTATGTATGCAGCAACTGGTCAGTACTATAGCCTCTGTAAACAAAAATGAATGGGATGAAACGGCATGTTCAGCTGTGACAACCACCATTCAACACTTGAGAACTCAGAGCAATATTCTTACATGCTATGCTTTGTTGATATGATCACTCTTTGAAAAACAAGCAGCATGCAAACAGTTTTTAAAATCAATTTATTTGATCCTTAAATCAGAGTATAACTAGTGACTGACTGTCAGTGTTTTTGACAGCCTGGTTTGTGGGGAAAGGAATCGTCACAGACTGCCCGACATTCCACCCAAATGCGAAGGGGAAAAAAACAAGAATTTAGGGCAGAGCGGAGATCAAAGAGTCAGAATAATTAAGTCATAAATACATATGCTGTTTCAATTGTGAAAAGAGTACAGAATTACAATGTATCACATGATCACCTTCAGCGTGATTGAAAAACAAAATGGAATCAAATGCATCAGACAGGTTGTTGTATATTTCTCATCATATAAATTCCTAAATTCATGATATTGGTCACAATATGTGGTGACGCCAATGCAAGCTGGTACGGTGTATATCAGAACAACCTAGAACATTGAAAATTGTCCTTACAATGTGGAAATAGGGAGCTTGAAGGATAAGCATTTCTTCTTCTTTAAAAAAAAAATCAACACATGCTTGTTCATATATTAATACAGAATTTCTATTTTGAAGTAAAATGTAACCTACTTTGAGAGCGATACTGATCTGTGTGAATGATAGCTGCAAGATCAATGTACTCTCGGCTAAAAACATTTAGGAACATTGAGGCTTCAAGTTCTTGAAATGGCAGGTGTGGTTTTTGTTCCTGTGAGATGTGCTTGAGTTCATGTGAATGCAGGCATGTGTACCTGTCTAGGAGAATAGGAATAGGAGACATTTTTGAGTTATTGTCGATTCAGTGCTTAAAAGTTTTAGGTTTAGGGTTGATTCAACTTGCTTGTTTTCACGTAAAGCGCATCAAAGAGAGAGAGGCAGGTGAAGCATACACATAACACACTCCAGTGGAACTTGTACTCCTACTTCCCTCCCCCATCCCTTTTGCCTCTCTCTCTCTCTCTCTCTCTCTCCTTCCCATTTTGTAACTGCTCCTCTTCTCCTCCACCTCCCTGCTCAATCCTCTCCAGCCATATGTACACATCTCTTAATACTGAATCGGCAAGATGCGACACCGGAGGGTCTGCACACTAAGTGATAATGTGACTCAGACCTTGTTTCCTCACTGTTCATGTCCACCTTTGTGTGTTTCGGATTGTTCAAGGTTTTCTCAGTGCTGTTTCTTCTCATGTATTGAATTGACAGTAGTTCATGACAGTAGTCCACAGATCAGTTTTCATGAAATCGTATCGTAGTTTGCAAATAACCAATAAAATTGAACGCAGGAGTAGTAGTAGTAGTTGGCAAGTAAAGTCTGGACATCTAACATGGAAAGCTCAATGAAAATTCAGAACTAAACCCCGCATTTCTTTCGAGACCCCCTCACCCCCTCCCCTACTCACACACACACATTATAAAAAAAAAAAAAAAAGTGCACACAAAACAGGCGTTAAGCATACTGCTTATTAAACACAGACCGCATACAGAACGTAAAACATACACTTCGAACATAAAATACATCACACAAAACATACACACCATACAAGACATACTGCACATGCAACAACCGCATACTGCGCATCTCACATTGTTCCACATCAATACCGATCAGACGAAATCTGGACTTTACGCTGAAACACAAAGATTGTAAAACAAACCGGCTGAGAATAAAAAGAACAAAGATTTCGGGAAACGAGTTCAGTTAGAGACAGGCTCCTACGGGACAGGGTTTTGAGTGAGGAAGGCAGGGGTGAGGGAGGCATGTATGTGAGGAGGTGTATATCTGAAGATGGTGAGGTAGATGAGAAGAAGGGAGATGAATGGAAGGTTAATGTAATTCAAGAGGTTGGACGGATTTCTGGTTCCGAAAGAAGATTGAACGTGTTGATCTTCCAAAGAAAATCCTCGCCCACGAAATCATTGATCTTAATATCAAAGCAACATTAAAAAAAAAAAAACAAGAAAACCGACCACAAAATACCTATTTATACTTGTACTGAAAAATAAAATAGAGCTGATGCTTGGATGATCAGGATAGTTGTCTCCCCTCCATCCCTCTCCCTATAACCAGGGAAAGAAAGAGTGTTCCCCCTCATCCTCAAAGCGTTGAGAGGTCAGGGTGACCTGATTCTGTGTCTTCAAATGCGGTTGCTATCGGCACATGTTTCAGTTCCTGTGCATACATTTTTCTTGAGATATTTTTAGGTTCCCTCCAAAAGTGAAAGCCACTAGGAAACACACACACATAATTTTATTCTGCACGCCAAAGAAATCTACAGGAATACATGAAAATGGTTGGATGTTAATAAGACTGAACACTAAAGCTAAAAAAAAAAAAAAACATGTGAAAAGAATAGCAAATTGCTGCTGAATGAAAACTTAAACATTTCTTGTGTCATCGGATTTTCAAAAGCGTCTGTCTCACATGGAACAGGTGATTAACTGTACACTAAAACTGTACAACAAAGGATTTTATTTTCGTTTGCTTTTGTACACGATCACAGATAGGCCGAGTGGTTTTCCCATTGGCACCAGACGACAAATGCGGACAGGGGGAGAGAATGCTGCCTGCCAATGTCGGCTGTCTACGTTCTCGGTGCGTTGCCTACACCGAGTACCGTCTTGAACGACCCCATGCCATACTTGCCGACTGTAACACAAAGCAAATCAAAGCAAAAAAAAAAAATGTTGCTTGCTCTTTAGTCAAGAGCGACAGCATCACATGCCAGCTTTTGTGTAAGTACAGAGGAGCTGTGATGTGATGGATTTAGGACATAATGCGAGCGTGTGTGTCTGCGGGTTATGGTGTAGTATAAACGGGACAAAATGCGTGTGTGAGGCTGTCATATGAACACTATTCCTTCAGTAATATCAACCAAGGCTTCCTGGCGAGTCTGACAGCAATTCTGGCAAATAACTGTACCAGAACTGTCCCTTCACCATCATTCGTTATTCAGCTGTGATCTCGGATTCAAACCAGTCGTGTTGCGCTCATCGCCTTATCTGACGATAATAATATTATATCGTAATTCAAACAACAGTTTAAGTTACAAGTCACTTTCATGTATCCTCACCAGACCTGGTTTCAGCATCATCGGCTCCCTTTCATTCCGTATGATCAGAGTGGCTGGGAAAGGATGTGTGTCACGTTATTATTATAACAATTCAATGATGTTGTCAAGAAATCCCAGCATGCCAGGACTCGGTCTAAACATATACACGTGGAAAAATCCAACAGAGCTGTCTGAAACAGGTACCAGCACTATCAGCAGCCTTTTTCATGCATGTTTCTGTCATGGCATATGACACCTTGTGATCTTGTTTAAGGACCAGTTTGGCATCTTTCCGCAGAGCTAACCCTGATCTATCCCAGACACATATTTATTCTTTCCGTGAAATATTCAGTAAAATATTGAGTACTTCTACTTTATAAATCACTGGAAAAAAAAGGGAAAAAAAAAAAAAAAAAAAGAAAAAAAAAGTGCGTATGGCAAACCAAAGTGCGTATGGCACGTTGCGTCATCAACCTATTCAACGTGGATTGAATGGATATCACTTTTATGTTACATGCGATACACATGCAGTGCGTGATGCATTGTAAAGCACTAAGCAGTGAATGAATTCGTGTCGTCCTTCTCTCACATGTGCTGGTGACAGCTTGCAAAACGCAACGAAAAGTTTATAATTCGATAAATTACATAGAAGGACACGTGTATGAATTTTCACAAGAGAGATTAGAAATAATATGTGAACAGAGTAGTGAGTAATTCAGCTTCTTACCGTTTAAAGTTAAGTTAATCTTCAGTATGAACGAGATGAACGCAGTTTGCGAAGACAAGAGGTCAGATTAGAATCAAACACTCAGACAAAGTCATTTAAACTGATTCTGAAAAGTAGTGTCTTCCTGTCTAAGTGGAAAAGAAGACTGCATGCAGAGGGATACGAGTCTGTTCTTACTCAGTCCTACCATCTCACGCTTAACAAGTTCCTGGCTGCGTATCACCAACCTAGTATAAAGCATCTTTTTCAGTGCGGGAATGTACACGAACTATGTGGCATATATATGTTTTACTGCAGAGACCATGAAGCCTTTGTTCTGAGATGTTCCACCTTTACGATGTTCCACCCGTACTGGAGAGTGCCCCGTCTCCTGCCAGGATGAGGACTACCCCGCCAAAGCAGCGGCTGGTGTGTGGAGATCTGCGGTGGACAGCATACAGTTGGGGGACAGAAGAAGCGCTGCAAATGTGGTGTGAACGCTCGGCCCAAAGGCTCCACATTGAAACGTACTCCAGGGAGTCTGTCGTACATAGGCATTTTTTTGTTGTGCAGCAGCATTTCGCGTGCTGCACGCGCTGCTGAAGCAGAATGACATGTAAATACAAGATGTGTCCAATGTTAGTGTGGTTCAGCATGTGCTCGCAACAGGCTCAACAGCCATCTGGGGACACTCGCAGGATCATCACGAGGGCAACGGAAACCGTATAGTCACCAGTCGCTCTTGAAGGATGCACATCATCATCGTTATTATCGTTGTTGCAGCAGGTCTAGTCCTCACCAAACGATCCTCCACAGTAACCTGTCATTGTTCTTTGCTTTAACCTTTATTTCGGACTATTCACAGCCATTCACTGTCTTCCGAGTACCTCGTCCTCATCTTTTTAGAGTGATTCAATATTCCAGACCGAAGAAATGGTTGACCAGAGCGGACTTCTGTTCTACCTCCATCCGGAGGTGATAAGCATTGTCATCCCAGGAGAATTCGGAAGAGGGACCTTACTAAACCTTGCCACTACACTGACACCACCGGAACGACAACACGTTCAGCTGGGCGATAAAATGCCAGTTTTGTTTGTTTGTTTGTGGATGACTTCAGAATTTAACTGGCGACGTCTGTCTGGACATAGTATAGGTGCTAGGCAACATACCGTGAATGTAAGTGACGTTTTTTCCTCGTCAACCAACTGGAAGAAATCTGGAAGACGGAGCAAAGAACAGAGTTTGTTTGCATGGCGTCAGCTATGCTGCGCTTTCTTTGGAACCGTTTGCAGAACGGGAAGACAGGCAGTTGAGAGTGGAGCATCTTCGTCCAACACTTCCACTGTTTTCAGGTGAGAATCAGCACCATTCGTATAAGAAAAGTACTAAGTAGGCTGCTGCTTCATAGCTATTCGTGTGGTGGGTTAATTCTGTCTGGCTGGCTGTCTCTCAGTTTGTCTGAAGTCGGAACTCTCTCTCTCTCTCTCTCTCTCTCTCTCTCTCTCTCTCTCTCTCTCTCTCTCTCTCTCTCTCTCTCTCTCTCTCCAGGACTTACTTTTGTATTGTCAGCCCCGTCATATCATCAAATCAAACACAAAATATCATAGGCGTTGGTCAGAGGCAAAACAAACAAATTGTAGGCGACTGTCTGAAGCCATGGCGCATGTGAGCGAGCACTTGTCGCAGAGCCATACTACAAACATCTCTGGCGATTGTCTCCCGCACAGGTAGAATAGGCGCTTGCTTTCTTCCCCAACATACTCTTTTTTTGAATTGCAAAACTTTT